>JBBBDQ010028485.1:1845000-2170000 GCA_037127315.1 Ascarosepion bandense
TTACTCTTAGTGAGCTTTCCAAGACTGACCGATTTTCATCAAGCACACTCGCTTGAAATTCTCTTGTCGAATACTTATACTAGAAGGAAATGGAACAGCTGAGCTTAGTTCTACGTTCAATCACAGAATGAAGGCTAATAGCATAAATAAAGACAAATTCTTCTTCTTCATTTGCCGTGTCCCTGAGGGTTGTAGGTGATCATGAACATCCACTTGCCTCTGTCTCTTGTCGCCTTTAATATTTTTCCTCTTGGTATCTCATGGGAAAGGTATTAATCCGTCTCTTCCCTCCAGTTATGGACAGTCTATAAGCAACAGGACAGATTAGGGTCTATAGCCTTGGCTGGCAACCAGTCTACCGCAGAAAGTAATGGCAACCTACTGCAGAATAATCATCTGCCCAGTCAGTCATGTTTTTTTCGAGACATGATCGCCCAAGCGTGTATCACGTATAGCACTTAACTGACTGACTGATCTCTCTCGAACCCGTTCCGCCATCCATTTGCTAAAATCCATCAGATATATGTCTACCGTTGCTTTTCCCTGTCTCTCTACCCCTGTATCGGTCTTATCAATATTAAATTCTCTAAACCTTCCTTCCTCCATTACGTGTGCCAGAACCTTCCTGATGCTAACTATACGTTTTCTTCTTGTTTGCATCCTCTCCAACATTCTGTCGTTGCTCACGTACTCGGTCCTCGCTATCCTCAGCACGCTTCTGTAGAACGGCATTTCCTTTGCTTCGAACTTCGTCATCTTCGAAGAGATCGTTTAATATTCGCTGAGATATAGACAAATTCAGTCAGTTAAGTGCCATACATGATTGGGTGATCCTGTCTTGAAAGAGACATGACAGGACTGACTGGGCAGAAGTTTGCCATTACTTTGTGCGGTAAACTGATTGCCAGTCAAGGTTAAAGAACCCAGTCTGTCCTGTTATTTTACCCATAATGGGAGGGAATAGACAGATTAATACCTTTCCCAAGGATATTTGCGCGTAAGTGAATGCAAAGAATTCAAATGGAATTCGAACTCGGCTCCCCGATTTCTCGTTCCTAGCCGATATCCTCTGCACCACAACGGACATACAAATAGACAAATTACAGAGACTATTTAGAAGAGATTGTATTTGAGATCAGGTATTATACTTCATAGATCATAAAAATGGATAACGTTTTCATTCACTTCATAAATATATAATCTAAAACAGAAATTTATTATTTATATTTAGTGGATCCCCGAAATTAATTAAAACTACTGTCGTTATATCTGAAGAAATACATAAGTGTGTAATTGATAAATTGTCATCTAAATTACGCATAAATGAAAATAACACTAATATTTCATTGCAACATTTATTTAACAAAATGACACAAAATATCCTGAAATACTAAAGAGTAAAATTATTCATTAAAATCACCATTGGCTTCACCCATGGCCTCAAGACGATTTCAGAATCCTGCAACTCTTCTGGAAGGTCTCCTGGTTTATGTTGGTGAATGATACCTTAATCCTTGCATTCAGCTCATCTTTAGTGCTACAAGGAGTTTTGTTAGTCGCTCGCTCAACTTTTGTTTTTATCATTTAACCCCAAGCAAGGCATTCCACTGCCACTATTGCGCAGGGGGTTACATTGGGGAAGGTTTTGAGAAAGAGTGGTTAGATATAGGAAATGTCAGAAGGAGGGTGATAGACGGGTAAGGATGTAGATGGAAAGAGTGTTTGAGAGAATGGAGGCGTGTTAGTGTGTTAGGAGGTGTCTATTGACCTTACATTTAAACTCCTGGAGATTGTATTTGTCAGGGAAGCAAGTATGTGGAAGGGAATTTCACAGGCGGGAAGTGCGAGAAAAGAAGCTGTTGGAGTAGAAATTGCGGCTACATTTTATCGGTTTCACTGAAAAGGGTGGGACCTAGTAGCTAGTCTAGTATCTCGTGCAAATTCGTATCTAGGGGCACCAGTGATCTAAGTTCATCGGAGCAGAAGCCGTGAAAGTATTTATAGTAGAGGCACAGAGAAGCCACGCCATGCCGGTGAGAGAGTAACTGCAGGCGGTCTGCCAAGTCGGTATCAATCACATTACAGATTCTCCGTTGACTGCACTCTACACATAATAATCAAGGAGGTTGCGGTCTGGCGAGTTAGGAGGCCAGATGTAAGATGTGATGTGGTCGGAGATATTCTCTGGCAAATATGACTGTGTTCTCCTGCCTGTGTGGCATGGTGAAAAGTCCCGTTGGCAGACAAGTTTTTCAAGCAACCTCCTCTTGATGTAGGCCTCTATCCAGAGACTAAGTCCCTTGCCAACATCTAACTTCGGGTGTTCTTTTCTGATAAGAACGATTAGAAATAGTTTTCTGAGCTGCTGCACCTAATTATAATTTGACTCATTCAACTCTTTACAACCTTGTCAAATTAACATTCGCTCTGAAATGTTCCTATTGCAGCTTCCTGGACAAATCCCAAGCAGTACAGCATGACGTTTTTAATTTTCCCTCGGGGTGAGTTGCATCTTAATACAGTTTTTCACACAGATAGTGGCCAACTGACCCAACTATACTGTGCCGTCGACAAAATCAGAACTAATGAGGCCCATGCGCGAAATTAAAATATCAAATGGCGATATTTACCCATCACAACCTATATATATACTTTTTAATAATTTCACCCCAAGCAAGGCATTCCATTGCCACTATTGCGCAGGGGGTTACATAGGGGAAAGTGATAGGAAAAACTGGTTAGATATAGAAAATGTCAGAAGGAGGGTGATAGACGGATAAGGATAGCGAGAATGGGGGTTGGGTAGATGGAAAGGGTGTTTGAGAGAATGGGTACGAGTTAGTGGGTTAGGAGATGTCTACTGACCTTACATTTCAACTCCTGGAGTTTGTAGCTGTCGGGGAAGCAAGTGTATGGAAGGGAGTTCCACAGGCGGGAAGTGCGAGAAAAGAAGCTGTTGGAGTAGAAATTGCGGTTACATCTTATCTGTTATACAGTAAAAGGGTGGGACCTAGTAGCTAATCTAGTATCTCGAGCAAATTGATACCTAGGGGGCACCAGTGATCTAAGTACATCGGAGCAGAAGCCGTGAAAGTATTTATAGTAGAGGCACAGAGAAACCACGTAACACCGGTGAGAGAGTAACTGCAGGCGGTCTGCCAAGTCGGTAGCGATCACATTACAGATTCCCCGTTGTATTTTGTCAAGAACCCCGAGGAGAATAGCAGGGACACCTGACCAGATGTGGCAGACTGTAATAAAGAAAATAAGGTATTCACTAATGTAAAGACGATTAAATGAAATTGGAATGTTTTATTGATATGTTTCGCCGGAGAGCGTCTGCTCTCTTTGGCTTCCTCAGGTTAAAATAGAAGAAAGACAACACATGCCTTCGGATATTTGAATCTAAGTGGAAATCATAAATCAAATTAATAACCTTAGCTTATCAACTTCCAATGTCCACACATTGTCTGTCTATGTGTGTGTTCGCGTGTGTGTGTTTGTGTGTGTGTGCGTGAGTTTTATCGATATCTGTATTAGAGCCGTTTAGTAATATAGAATTTTAAATCCTGTATATATATATATAGTAAAGCTTTGTAATTTGCTTGAAGCATTTTGTATAATAGGTATATAGTTATGTCTTGAAGGCTGTCACAATGCGTTGAGTAAAATAAAAGAAAGTAAAGAAGTTTGGGGTATTAACTATTTATTATACATCAATATTTCTAGATCAAAATCTCATCTTCAGAATGGCAGAGAAGCATGTGTCTGTCCAAGTGTGTTCCTGGCCTTGCAAAGAATATATATATATATATATATATATATATATATATAAATTTATTTATAAATGAAACTTTATCTGTGTGTGTGTATCTGTTACCTATAGACTCCGAAACGGCTGAACCAATTTTCTTAAGAATTTACACATTTGTACTATAAGCGTCTGCAAGTGTTCTTAGCTAGGTTTTGTGTCGAGGTACACCCGATAAATATCGAAAATCGATAATCGAACAAATCGGGTTATAGGAGTGGTCCGATTTTAATCAAATTTGAGACACTCATAGACAAAGACATAAGAAACGATATTCAGAATTTTCTAGGTCGCAGTTCTTACAATAGTGTAAAAAATTTATATATATATATATATATATATATATATATATATATATATATATATATATAAAAGGCAACATGTTTGTGTGTGTGTCTGTTTATCTGCCTGTATGTCTGTATTTTTCAGCCCTTTTATTTTTGTAGGTATTATTGTAGTTCTTAGTCTCAGCCATGATACCATTTCCCCAGAGAACTTATTTAGCCTTCAAAATTTAGTTTACGACGAAAAAAACGTATGATATCGATACCAGGAAATCAAAATTTGACTTACATCCATTCATTTTTCTTTCAGTCTACGGTTTCGCTTTAACTGGAAACAACTATTGCATTTTAGTCTATCGTACCAACGTCCAAAGAGCCTGAGTTCCAGGATCATGGATTAGTTTTAAAGTTTACATTACACCCGAGCAAGGCCGGGCTATACTTACATACAATACATACCAGCTTAATAAAAAATTATCTAAATGTTGGAGAATTTTTGTCTTTATTTTCAACTGAAATTAAAGCCAAAATACTATGTTTAGAACGGCTCTTGATTAAACATAATAGACATTCATTGTCTCTTATATTTAACAGTATACGTTTAGAAAATTATTTGCTGCCTCGATACACTAAATATAAGTACACATAGACATGCCCATAGATATATACTTGTGCAGATAGATAGATAGATACTCACACAGGCATATACCCATTCAGGCTGTTAAGTGCCATACGTGATAGACGCTTGGGTGATCATGTCTCTTTCGATCCATGAGTGGCTAGGAAATAGATTTTTCCGCACTAGGTTGCCATTTCTTTCTGTGGTATACTGGTTACCAACCAAGGCTATAAATCTTTACTTTTCTGAAAATAAATAAATCAAATCAAATCAAATCACCTTAACTCGGGAACACCAACCCTAGGTACATATTACCGAGTGCAAATGACGCCATTTTAATTACAATTTAATTAAAGTAACTGATTTTCTTACCTAAATAATGTTTATCAGTTCCTATTAATGTTAACTCGAAGTACAAATTTTGAAGTGCCTGCATGTAAAATATCTCAATAAAGATTTATATTTAATATTTTTTTGATATTTTCAAAATCGGGTATGATATACCCATGGTTAGTAGTGGCGTAACTTTAATTCATGGTTAGTGTTCCAGGGTTAATAATGGCCACACTAAAATGCTCCTCAGACTAAACCAAGTAACATATCCCATTATCTTGCTTGAATAACGTATTGTTATTCGAATACATAAATTCTATGAATTAATGCAAAAGCTCACGTAGCAGATCTAACATGTTCTTCTTCTATGTGCCCTGTCCCTTCAGGACGTTGGCGCTCATAGTTCTCCACATCTCCTTATCCCTTGTCGCTCTTAGTATGTTTGCTCCTGTTACACCTCGCAACCCCCGTTCCGTCATCCACCTGATCAGGCCCTGCAAATATGTTATCCGCTGCCTTCCTCTGTCTCTTTTTCCTTCTAAAATATACTATGCGAATAGGCTTTCTTCTTCTTCTTCTTCTATGTGCCCTGTCCCTTCAGGACGTAGGCGATCATGGATCTCCACGTCTCCCTATCCCTTGTGGCTCTTAGTATGTTTGCTCCTGTTGCTCCTGGCAACCCCCGTTCCGTCATCCACCTGATCAGACTCTGCAGATATGTTATCCGCTGCCTTCCTCTGTCTCTCCTTCCTTCTATCTGACCAGTCAGTATCAGGTTCTCCAGGCTCTCCTTTCTCATTGCATGTCCCAGGAACTTCAGTTGTCTCTTCCTGATGCTCAGCATCAATTTCCTTTTTGTTGCCATTCTTTCTAACACTTCGTCGTTGCTTGTATGCTCAGTCCACGATATCCGTAGCATCGTTCTGTAGAACCACATTTCGGCCGCTTCCAGTTTTTTCCTCATTTTCGATGATATTGTCCAGCATTCACAGCCGTACTGAAGAACTGACATCACGTAGCACTCTTTTCTTCGTTTCTATTGAGATCTTCCTGTGTGTTAGTATCTTGCTCATCTTCTGGAACGCGTCCTTTGCCATGCCAATTCGCCTTCGGATCTCCGTGTCGCACTTTCCATCTCCTGTTAGAACACTTCCTAGGTACTTAAATTCTTGGAATAGGCTTTACACTACCAGAAAACCGCGTCTGCCGTGCTTTGTAGACAACTGGGTCCATGGCTACATGGATTATACCTCACATCCGATCCCTACTATACATCGAAAAAACTATAAACGTGAGTCACTGAACTACACAACAGAGTTTGTTTTCTAGAGTTCAATTAGTGACGTCCCAATTCTAGGTAAGTCGATGTGGCTGATGGCAATAAGTGCCCCATGGTGAGGTCTCTGATCTTATATCTCATCATGGCTGAATAACAGGGAAGCAAACTACTGACCATGCGTCGAGCATTATATGTTATATGAACCTTAGTCGCTTGTCTGTTGCCATAAGCAATTCTAGCCAAACTGAACTCGTCCCGATCATTAAGAACGCGCATCAGGTCACTGCTCTGTTTACAAGAATGATTTTCACCAGGTGTTCCCTGTATCTATGTGATACTTTAGATCGAAGCATGTTAAATCTTCTTCTTTATGTGCCGTGTCCCTTCAAGACGTAGGCGATCATGGACTTCCACTTGGCTCTGTCTCTTGTTGCTCTCAATAATTTTTCTTGGTATCTCTTCGAAGTTTCTCTTAGTCAACCATTTACTCAGACCTAACAAGTACGTCTCGCACTGCTTTCCCCTGTTTCTCCTTCCATTTATCCGACCTGTGAGTATCAAGTTCTCCAGGCCCTCCTTCCTCATTAGGTGTCACCGAAAACTCATTTGTCTCTTCCTGATATTTAGTATCAGTTTTCTTCTCGTTATAGGTTAAATAATAGGACAGATTGAGTATTATAGCCTTGGTTGGCAGCCAGTCTACCACAAAAAGCAATGGTAATCTATTGCGGGATAATCTTTTGCCCAGTCCGTCATGTCTCATTCGAGACATGATTACCCAAAGCGTGTATAACGTATGGTACTTAACTGACTGACTGATACTATTGTAACGTTATTAGTCATGCAACAAGGTATACCAGAAACGGGAATGGTGTTGATGTGATGGAGACCGTGTGCATTGTAGTGTACTTGCAATTGATCACTTTTTCTGGTGAAAAAAAAAAACGACTTATATGTTACTGAGATCTCATCCATCGTTTTCGAATAACGAATCCATCCAGATATGATTTTATTTATTTTATTTTTTTTTCAAATTTGAAAATTACTATTTCTGTTTAGTACTGGATGTGCGTTGTGGTGCAGTGGATATCGGCACGGAACGAGAAATCGGGGAGAAGAGTTCGAATTCCAGTTGAATTCATTGCATTCACTTACGCGCAAATACCCTTAGGAAAGGTATTAGTCAGTCTATTCCTTCCAGTTATGGGTCAAATAACAGGACAGATCGGGTTCTATAGCCTTGGCTGGCAACCAGTCTACCGCAGAAAGCAATGGCAACCTACTGCGGGATAATCTTCTGCCCAGTTAATTATGTCTCTTTCGAGAAATGATCGCCCAAAGCTTATATCACGTATGGCATTTAACTGACTGACTGAATCCTACACTAGAAACAGTCCTGCACTCTGGGGATAAAATTGTCTAATGCCGGCGAGTTATATTTAAACGACCAGTCTTCACTGACTATTGAAAGTGTTTTAGTCACGTGCAGTAGTGCCTGATGGCAGTTAATTGCTTTGTGAGAGACGCGAGTACACGCCTTTGTGATGGTACGACCATTCTTTGAACTAGCCAGTGTTGTGACTGACACATTTATTCTATTCACCCGGCTGTCCTTGCTGAATGGGGGTCAAGCTACTTTTATTATTAGAAAGAATAATTAAGAGAAGATATTTGCATAGCTAAGATAAGATATTAACGCCTTCCTAAAAGATCACATGACATGTTCAATCAAAAGTGAAGAGGACTTAAATCTCTTCTACTTTAGGAGATATCGATATTCTAAGGTAATTCAGTCGGGTCTCTTGAGATGTACCAAACGGCTTAAAGTCGTTTTTTCGTTTAAATCTAGAAAAAAAAAATGAATTAATTAAAGATATATACATACAAAACACTAAGCAGTAACTGTAGACAGCAGGAAATATAAAAAGAAATGAATAAGTATTTGTATTAATGGTTTGCAGATGCACATAATATAAGCAAAAACTAATGCAAAAAGGTCGTGTTAAAAATCTCTTATTTAAAAGATGTCGTTGTGGTGCAATGGATATCGACTCGGAAAGGCAAATCGGCGAGCCGAGTTCAAATTCCAGCTGGATTCATTGCATTCACTTACGCACAAATACCCTTGGGAAAGGTATTAATCAGTCTCTTCCTCCCAGTTATGGGTTAAATAACAGGACAAATTGGGTTCTATAGCCTTGGTCGGCAACCAGTCTACCTCAGAAAGCAATAGCAACCTATTTCGGGATAATATTCTGCCCACTCAGTCATATCTCTTTCGAGACATGATCGCTCAAGCGTGTATCACGTATGGCACTTAACTAACTGACTGACATTGTTGAGCAAGAAACCTTAGTGAAATAAAATTTCCTCATGAAAAAAAAAACTGGCATTTTAACTGGAAGTGGAAATAGATTTCGGTCGGCAGTTCTTGAAAGCCGGCATCGTACGCTGAAGTGCCAAAAATCATGGGTTACCACTAAACAAACACAATGTTAGGCGGCGCAACTGAAACACAGAGACTTGGAATATTCCCAAAGTTGCATCAGTTGTGCCCTGAACTCTAGCTAATTATTATGGAAAAAAAAAACCCAGTTAGGCTGTTCATGGGAAGGCTACAAAAATTATTCAAGTTCGAAGACGTCATGATAAAAAGTCAGTAAGTTAAGTGCTATACGCGATACACGCTTGGGCGATCATGTCCCGAAAGAAACATAACTAACTGGGCTGAAGATTATCCCGCAGTAGGTTGCCATTCCTTTCTGCTGTCTTATTATTTAACCCATAACTGGAGGGAAGAGACGGATTAATACCTTTCCTAAGTGTATTTGTGCGTAAGTGACAGCAAGGAATTCAACTGGAATTCGAACTCGGCACCCCGATTTGTTGTTCCGAGTCGATATCCACTGCAACACAACGCACATCCCTACAACAGTAGACTGTTTTTTAAAAGCTGCTTTCTATCTCCTAGCTTCATGATTGCCGTGGGCTCCTTTAACAACTTTTTTCCCGGTGGGCGTGAATTCAGAGTTTTCTTTCTTCGATACAGGTTGCCATCCAAGGCTACAGAGTCCAGTCTCTCCTGCTATTTCCCTACAATTGAGGGAGAAGGAGCCATTATAACATCCTCATATCCAAGCTTACAGGAACTGGTATTCCATCTAGGTACTGACAAGTTCAATGTTGCTTAACTTCCGATGTATTAACCAAATTTACACAGAAATATCTTGAAATGCTAAAAAGTAATGTTTTTCAATAAAAGTGACATTGGCTTCAACCACGGTTCTCAGAGGACTTCGGAATCTCCTGCATGTCTTTTGGACGGTTTCATTGTTGATTAATACTGCCATAATCGTTGACTTCAGTTTATCTTTGATGTTGCAAGGAGTTTTGTTGGTCTTTCCCTCAACTGTGACACGCACATAATCATGAAGGTTGCAGTCTAAGGAGTTGAGTGGCCAGATGTAAGTGGTGATGTGCTCACGGCAATTGTCTGACAGCCATGTGTGTGTTTCCCTGCTGCTGTGGCATGGTGCATAGTCCTGTTGCCAGATATAGTGTCTTTACTCAGGGCAGCACTAATTCTTCAGGACACTTGATGTAGGCCCTCGCGTTGAGTCTGAAGCTCTTATCAACAAGTTCTGGAGTTATTTTCTTGTCAGTACGATCAGAGTGAGTTTTCTGAACTGGCGCAGCTTAGTAATCACTATTAGACTCATTCAACTCTTTCCGATTCTTCTGCACTGTTCCCAGATGGGCACCCGAACACTGAAATGCATCGTATTGGAGCTTTATGAACGAATACCAAGCAGTAGAAATTGTCGTTTCTAATTTTCCGGCGAAATGAATTGCGTTATGATACTCTTTTTCTCACAGAATACGCCACAAAGAATTGATGGAGATAGCAGCCTCGAAATATTTGGGAAAGACCTGAGAGTAATCAAGAATCTCTACTAACAACAAACCGCCTGGATGCAGACAAGTAACGAATTTAGTAGATATACAAAGATTGAAAGGGACGTAAGACAATGATATGTCTTTTCACCGGATCTGTTCAACTTGTACAGCGAGACTATTCTAAAAGCCCTAGAAATTATGCCAGGATTCGTCATCGAAGGCTACATTTTAAACAATATAAGGTACGCAGATGATACAATGCTGATAGCAGACACGGAGAGAAAACTACAAGACATCCTACAGAAGGTAGCTGAAGAGAGTGAAAAGAAAGGACTACAAATAAACTGCAAGAAAACCGAATGCATGGCCATCAGCAAAAAGGGCAGCCCAATATGTCAAATACAGGTCGAGGATAATAAAATGAAGCAGGTACAAAATAAATCGTTTCTTATGTCTTTGTCTATGAGTGTATCAAATTTGGTTAAAATCGGACCACTCTTTCTCTTACGCGATTTTTTCGATTATAGATTTTCGAAATTTATCGGGGGTACCTCGACACAATACCTAGCTAAGAACACTCGCAGCCGCTTATAGTACAACTGTGTAAATTTTCAAGAAAATTGGTTCAGCCGTTTCGGAGTCTATAGGTAACACACACAGAGATAAAGTACCATTTATAAATAAGTTTAGATATGTACAATATCGGAGACTAAACGTTTGTAGAAAATATGAGTCGGCATTGCCTGGTGACGATCAAATAACTGGCTTGAATTCTGTTTTATTTTTCTGAACAGACTGCTACTAAAGGCTATAGAGAAATTAGTCTTGAGAGACAAAAATTGTAACAATATAAAAAAAAATCTCTGTTCAGAACCAACCTTTCTTCTTTTTAACAAAGACATGACAAGCTTTTAATAGGCAAACTCCAAAACAAATTTCTGTTCATCATTGAGACTGAGCCTACCTTCTAAGGACTCAAGGATGGATCAATGTATAACACAGTATCAGTATAAATATCTATTCAAGAGACTTAACCTCATTTCTTTAATGCCAAGTAGTGAAACTTTTTAAGAGTCAGTGTTATATTTCACGTAAAGTTTCTTACTTTGGCTTTATAAATTTGAATAAAAAATCGGATCCCCGTAAAAATATTAATAAAATGATCTTGGCAACGGTAAAAAAAAATAAAAAATATATATATATATATTAGCAAGAAAGGTAAATTACACTGATTAATTTCTTTTAATTCGCTTCAGAATTATTAACACATAAAAATAGAATCTCATTACTTTCGTAATCCCTTCTTAATTCCTACGGTTAAAAAGTAAGGGACTGTACCAAACATAAAGGGAATAAAAAAGAAGATATTAATAATAATAATAATATAAAAAGAAATAAAAAATGTCTCGGATCCTACACCAAGCATTTCTCTCGGGATTTGCTGATCTTAATTGATTGGAGGTGTTAACACGTACATGTTTTTCGTTAGCGAACCAAGATGGTGCAGTGGATATCATCTCGGAACGACAAATCGGGGAGCCGAGTTGGAATTCCCGTTGAATTCCCTGCGTTCACTTACGCGAAAATACCCTTGGGAAAGGTATTAATGCGTCTCTTCCTTCCAGTTATGGGTTAAATAACAGGACAGATTGGGTTCTATAGCCTTGGTCGGCAACCAGTCTACCGCAGAAAGTAATGCCAAACGCCAGTGGGATAATCTTCTGCTCAGTCATTCATGTCTCTTTCGAGACATGATCGCCCAAACGTGTATCACGTATGGCACTTAACTGACTGACTGAACCAAGATAGATCACCGTTAATATCTAGTTCCGTACCATAGATTTGTTCGTCTGTTGTCTAGCCTTAACCTGTTGGTTGGGTACAGTCATGTCGAGATGACTCACAGTGTATGCGTGTTCTGGGAACATCTCTTGCCATTGACAAGATGATTGCTTTTTTTCGTTTTTTTTTTAATGAAAGGCACATGCAAAGTGATACGGAAGGCACGTATTGATACTTGGAGACATCCTCAAATGAAAACCGTCTAAGCGAGACTTGGTTACTTGATATTTCTTTATGTGCCTCACTTTTTTTAGTTAGTTAAACCATACATGATAAACACTTGGATGATCATGTCTCAAAAGAGATATAACTGACTGGGCAAAAGATTTTCCCGCAGATATTTTACTTTCTGTGGTAGACTGGTTGCCAAACTATAGAACCCAATGTGTCCTGGTATTTAAGCCAAAGAAGGAAGAAAAAACGGTGAATTAATACCTTTCCCAAAATTAGCGAGAAAGTGAATGCAATAAATTCGTCTTGACCACGACTTTCCGCTTTCTCTCCCCGAGCCGATATCCACAGCACTACAACGCACATTAAGGTACTTATTTTTCATTGTTTCACCCCAAGCAAGGCGATACTGCGACTGATGCGCAAGGGCTACATAAGAGAGTAAAAGTTTAAGCAGAAGGAGAGCAAAGAGAAAGACGAACCAGTTACAGTGAGTGTCCCAGTGAGGACAAGAGAAGGAATGGAACAGAGGTGTGATGACAGTTGCGAAAGTAAAGTGAGAAAGGAAAAGAACAAAATACACAGGGTTGGGTAGAAAGAACGAGGGAAGGTAATTTTCGCATTTCTTTAATTTTGGCGCAACTTTTTTCTCTTATTGATAAAATATATTCATACCGTTGATCTTTTGTCCTTTCTTTTCACTTTTCTCGTATTTGCTTGTTTTATTTGATTGGTTGGTCGGTTGTTTTATGGCATACAAGCAGTATAGCCCGGCGTTGCTCGGGTGTAATGAAAGCTTTAAAACTAATCTATAGGCTTGGAGCTCAGATTCAGCCTAAAGAATATTTGTGTGACGTTTGGTGAGAATCGGATAAAAATTGTGGATTTGTATAAAGGACATACAGACAGATAAACAGACACACACACACAAACATCTTGCCTTTTACATATATATATTACCGATTTTCTGCACTATTGTAAGAACTGCAACCTTGAAACTTCTGAATATCGTTTCTTATATCTTTGTCTATGAGCGTATCAAATTTGATTAAAATCGGACCACTCCTTCTATAACCCGATTTTTTCGATTATCGATTTTCGATATTTATCGGGGGTGGGGTATCTCGACACAAAACCCAGCTAAAAACGCTCGCAGACGCTTATAATACAATTTAGTGAATTTTCAAGAAAATCGGTTCAGCCGTTTCAGAGTCTGTAGGTAACGGACACACACACACACACACAGACAAAGTTCCATTTATAAATAAGTTTAGATCAACATCAGTGGGTTATTTAATGCCAACAAAATTTTAAAATAAATTCATAGCAATAATTCCTTCAAAAATGTTTTGTTGGTAATATTTTTCTCTCAACAATGTTTTGTTTGTAATATTTTTCCTCCAACGATGTTTTGCTGGTAACATTTTTTCTTCAAAAATATGTTGTTGGTACTATTTTTCCTTTAAAAATATATATTTTTCTATAAAAACCTTTTTTCATGTATATATTTCTATAAAAGTGTATTTTTATAATTTCATGTTTTGACCCCAGTTTAGAGAGGGGGTAAATATTTGCCCATAGCTGGGACCCTAAGTGGTGCTACACCCACGGGTCAGGGTGGACCTGGGAGCAACAGCAGTTAAGAGATTGTCCATGCTCCTCACAACCTCGCAATAATAGGCCTTGCTGCCGGATGCAGTTTACTGTCATACCCAGGAACTTATTGGCCTGTGTATGCTATCAAAACCGTATCTTCCGTAAATTTCTTGCAGAACTTCTATTACACTCAGTATAACCTTGATGTAAACGTTGAATAACTCTGGCGAGAAGTATCACTTAATTAATGAACATCATAACAACACCGAAGGCAGAGACTTTGAGTGTTTTACTAGCATCATCACCCGGCGTTGCCCGTGCAACTCAGAACATTTTGATTTCTTCAGCGGATAAAACAAATACGTTTAAATTCGCTGCAAACACTTAAAATATAATCTATATATGTAAAAAGCAATTTGTGAGTCTGTGTGTGACTGTTCCCTATGGTACGCCTACATTTTTTAATATTTCTTTTGTTTCAAATTTACAGGGGAATATATTCATATTTTTTGTTGACCAAATAATTTTTAAAACGTTGGATTAAAAATTAAATATAAAGGATCATTTTTTTTTTAATAAAAAATATTTTAGTTGAGTTGGACGCGTGTGATTTGATTTCTGTGGCGTAATTCAGCAACCATCTTAGATGTTTTACGGAAATAAAACGTCGGAATAAAATTAAATATAAAGGCCCATTTTTTTAAATAAAATAATATTTTAGTCGCGTTTGACACGTGTGATTTGATTTCTGTGACGTAATTTAGACATCATCTTAGATCTTAGAGGTTTTACGGAGCAAATGTAAACAATCTGCACCATTGGCCAAAAAGTGCGAAAGGGAAAATTGCTGAACTTAAACTGAAAAAGTATGTGTCCACCTGGCTTCTCTGTAGATATGTGTCTCTAGAAAGTTTGAATGGCGTAGTTTAAAAAATGTAGATGTGCATAAGGAACAGTCGCAAACAGACTCACAGATTGCCTTTTATATTTCATGGATTTTCATGAATAAGATACTGCTTTACTTTGCTCTATACCAATCCACTGCCGTGAATTCATTTTTGGTCATTATATTATCTTCAAAATTGTACCTCGGCTGGAAGATAGATTAACGTATGAACAAAGTAAGAATGATTTCGTAAGTCTCTGTTTACATACTTGTAACAACCTACATACATTTTAAAATATATATATATATATTATGCAGGCTCAAAGATTTTTTATATCTAGAACTAGGCGTATGCATCTACTGACTGATGTTTTTAAGCTCAAATTAGCCTGATGCAAAACTAGATAAAATAGACGAAAATATTTCATGAGTCAAACATCTGAGGTGTACTTGTGTTTCTTGAAATAGAATATTCAATGTCCCGTCCGATAATTATGTATCTATTTTTTCTAATTCTACTAAAATGATGGAGGTAACACCAACAATTTTAACACGAGTCTACGAAATAAAATCGTTCACCGTAACCTATGATCAGGCAGTTCCCCTACATTTTGTGCGTTTTTTATTTGTTTCAGACGAAGCAAGGCGATGATGTTGCTTGAATGCATGGGTTTATAAGGAGTAAAAGTGAATGAGAAGATTTTAGTAGAGATGACTGAATTAATTTAAAAATATGGTAAAGGGTTCAAGTAAACATTCAAGTAAACGTTCGAGTACATATACCAGGCACTCGACAGGAATGGCGAAGCTCGAACCGTTGCATTGGATATATCTAAGGCGTTCGACAGAGTTTGGCATGCTGGCCTTCTATGTAAACTGCGGAGCTATGGTATAACTGCACATTTGTTTGAACTAATCCAGTCATTCCTCTCTAACCGCACAATGAAAGTGGTATTAAACGGACATGCCTCTCAGAACTACCATACAAACGCAGGTGTCCCCCAAGGCTCCATCTTAGGTCCTACACTCTTCCTGATATATATTAATGATCTCCCTGATTCCATAAGAACCCAAATAGGTTTGTACGCCGATGACACCACAGTTTACTCTCGCCTCCAACAAAAATCTGGTGTAGGCGTCAAAGCTAAACTCGCAGCCGAGATTGAAAAAGACCTCCAATCCATATTGGACTGGGGTAAGAAATGGCTAGTAAATTTTAATGCTTCTAAAACGAAGCTACTGTCAATTAACCATCATCGACAATCTCACCTACCTCCCATTAGCATGGACCAGGCTTGCCTCCCAGAGAGTAAAACACTACGCCTCCTTGGTCTCACACTTTCAGCGGAGCTCAAATGGAATGACTATATCGAATCCATTGCTAAATCCGCTGCTATGAAAGTCGGTTCTCTGTGTAGGGCCCGGAAGTTTTTTCCGTCTAAATCTATCCTGCACATTTACAAATCTACCATCCGCCCGTGCATTGAATACTGCTGCCATATCTGGTCGGGTGCCCCTGCTGTTCTCCTCGGGCTTCTCGATAAGGTTCAGAGGAGGGTCGGTAATGTGATAGATACCGACTTGGCAGACCGCCTGCAGTCTCTCTCCCACCGGCGAGACGTGGCTTCCCTGTGTCTCTTCTATAAATACTTTCACGGCTTCTGCTCCGATGAACTTAGATAACTGGTGCCCCCTAAATACGAATTTGCACGAGATACTAGATTAGCAACTAGATCCCACCCTTTTACAGTGAAACCGATAAAATGCAGCCGTAATTTCTACTCCAACAGTTTCTTTCCTCGCACTTCCCGACTGTGGAATTCTCTTCCAAACGATTGCTTCCCCGACGGCTACAATCTCCGGGAGTTTAAATGTAAGGTCAATACACACCTCCTAACACACTAACCTGCTCCCATTCTATCAAGCACTCTTCCCATCTGCCCGACCCTCATCCTCGCTATCCTTACTCATCTGTCACCTTTCTCCTGACATTCCCTATGTCTATCCACTCCTTCTCTTTACCTTCCCCTATGTAGCCCCATGCGCAATAGTGGCAGTGGAATGCCTTGCTTGGGGTGAGATGATTAAAAAAAAAACATGTGTTGTTAGTTGACGTTGCGCTTAAATTTTTCAAGATTGTAATTATCAGGGAAGCAAGAAACTTGAAGGGAGTTCCTCAGTTGAGAAGTGCCAGAAAAGAAGCCGTTAGTAAAAAAGTGTGGATTGTATCTAGAGATTTCAAGAGTACAATAACGAGACCTTGTTGCCAGTCAAGTAGCAAGTTGTACTCAGGGCATCAGGGGAAAAAGCTCATCAGAAGATTTGCCATGAAATATTTATATAAATAACAAATGGAAGCCAGGTTACGTCAGTGAGAAAATGAGTGAGATCGAGATGCCATGTCAGGGCCGATTATATTACAGATCCATCTTTAGATTTACTTGTAAAATTTTCGAGATATACAGCAACAGCAGCACCAGACCAGATAATGGCAACAGGTATTAAATATTGTTCACAAGGTCTAAGAGCCACTGAAGGATTTTATTTTTAATCATCTCACCCCAAGCAAGGCATTCCACTGCCACTATTGCGTATGGGGATACATAGGGGAAGATAAAGAGAAGGAGTGGTTAGACATAAGGAATGTCAGGAGGAAGGTGACAGATGAGTAAGGATAGCGAGGATGAGGGTTGGGCAGATGAGAAGAGTGTTTGATAGAATGGGAGCAGGTTAGTGTGTTAGGAGGTGTCTATTGACCTTACATTTAAACTCCTGGAGATTGTAGCCGTCGGGGAAGCAATCGTGTGGAAGGGAATTCCACAACCGGGAAGCGCGAGGACAGAAACTGTTGGAGTAGAAGTTGCGGTTGCATTTTATCGGTTTCACTGTAAAAGGGTGGGATCTAGTTGCTAATCTAGTATCTTGTGTAAATTCGTATTTAGGGGGCACCGGTGATCTAAGTTCATCGGAGCAGAAACCGTGAAAGTATTTATAGAAGAGACACAGGGAAGCCACGTCACGCCGGTGGGAGAGAGACTGCAGGCGGTCTGCCAAGTAGGTATCTATCACATTACAAACCCTCTTCTGGCTTTTATTTATAGACGTAAAAATTGTAGATTATAAGAATATTTAGGATAGATAGCGTTTGACCCTACACCTTAAGAGGGTAAGATTTTAGGGATCGGAAAAGCACCATCCGTTCCATAAAACAGCAGGAAAAAATAGAATACAAATGGATCGAAGATCGTTCATCGCTGAGTATCTTTCACGGCAGGATAGTCATCGCTGTGATAGTCTGAACTGGTGAAAATAGCCAATTTTTTTAATCGTTTTACCCCTAAGAAAGGCAGTACCGCTACTGGTGCGCAGGGGGATACATGTGAGAAGCGTGAAAGTTTGAGCAGGAGGAGAGCAAAGAGAAATACGAAGCAGTTACAGAGGGTTTTAGAGAAAGAGCAAAAGAAGGATGGGAATACCAGTGTGAAGATAGTTGCGACGGCAGAGTGACAAAGGAAAAGAACAAGATATGATGGGGAAAAGACGACTGAAGGACTAAAGTCAAGTGGACAAGAGATGGGAATTGACATTGCAATTTAAATTCTTGGAGATTGTAACCGTCGGGGAAACAAGTATACGAAAGGGAGTCCCACAGGATGAAAATCCGAGAAAGGAAGCTGATGAAGTAGAAGTAGCAGCTGCATTTGGTAGATTTAACTGTAAAAGGGTGGAACCTTGTTGCCAGTCTGGTTGCTCGTGTAAATTTTTTGGAGAAGGCATCAATGAGCTAATTTCGTCGGAAGAGAAGCCATGAAAATATTTGCAGAATAGATAGAAGGAAGCCACATCCCGCCGGTGAGAAAGTGGCTGGAGTCAAGCTGCCAGGTCGAGACCTATCACATTACAGATTCTCCTTTGGAGCCTGTCGAGAACCCTGAGATGAAAGGCAGGAGCGCCGGACTAGATATGACAACAGTATTGTAGCTCGTAAGAATAATTTAATGGAAAGACTGATAGAGTAGCGTTTGGCATTAATTAATTTTTTACTTCTTCACGCGCCATGTGACTTCAAGACGTAGATGATCATAACCCTTCACATTTTCTTCGAAGCTCTTAATTAATGTCTTTTTGTTACTTGTCTCACAACTTGTTCCACTATTCAGTATTTCAAGCTCACTGCGTTGTTTCCTAGATTTTCATAAACATGTGCATTTGAGTTCTGTAATAAGGGCATTTTAGTTATGACCTGAAATTTTGTCCATGAAATCAACATTTGAATAACGAACATTTCACTGCCAAAATCGTTGTGTTGTTTTATTCGTTTTATCAAGTATTTGCAGGTTATTTAAAGCCTCATAATATCTCTTGCGGCTCTTAGTAACGTTTGTATCTTTGCCAAGGCCCCTAACCCCCGTTTCGAAATCCATTTTCACACGCTCACCAGGTAGTTATTCAGGTGTTTTCTCATTGTCCTGATAACTTTCGATATGTCCTGTGAGTATCAAATTATCCAAGCACCCTTTCCTGTCTGATTCTGGAATTAAATGTTCCTCGTGTTCTCATTTTTTTAGGACGAATAAGTATGGCATTCTCAACATCCTTCTGTCGAACCACATTTCTATTACCTCAAGTCTATTCTTAATCTCTGAGGAAATCTTTTTAGTATTCACTCCCATATGGAAGGACTTATGTTGCATAACAGTTCAGCATCTTTTCCTTTGTTTCTAACATAACGTTCTTGTTTCTTAATACTTTGCTTAGCTTCTGAGATAACCTTTGTAGTGATCAATTTTAAATTGCATAAAGGAATAAAAAAGTTTTGATTATTATTGTTACAAGCAATGAAGCCTGCTTCTAATTGCTTCTTATGTTTGTATAAATAAGAAATGTGAAACAATGGGTCCCTGTTTGGTTAATTAGGACAGCCATGTAGTTAAATGAACTGAAAGTGATTTTATCTCAGTCTAGAGTAAAAAAAAAAAGGAAAACCAAAATGGGAGAGTTTCAAATTTACAAACCGCTCTTCAGAAATAAGAAAAAGGAAATAAAATATAAATGTAGTCGGGATTAATTGCTACTAGGCCGGAAGGTAGGGAATTCCGATAGCGGTTTATACACTTAGGTCACATTATAGTAACAGAAATATGGTTATACTAAAAAGTAGAGTTCTCGCTGGCCGAAAGTGAGACCTGGTACGTTAATCTGTCTTGAGAAATGATAGAAGTAGCAACGAAGATACCACGTGTCACTTCTCTATCCTCAGACACTGCTATGGGAATTGATAAAGACAAAAAAAATCAAATTCTGGTCGGTACTGTTACGTTTACATTTGCACTATGACCCTTGGGAAAGGCAGGAATTTATATGTTCATTCGAACCATTGATTACTTTGCCAGTAGACAGGGCTTTAAAATTGGGATTAGCCTAGGATTCAAAATTGTCTCTGAATTCGAAACCCTAGACAGAAAATATAACGCTATTAAATATTTTACATTACAAAGCTCAATTACATTTTGAATTAAACATTAATATATTTAAAAACTTGAAAACAAAAAAAAAAACATGATTAAATAGAATAAATTATTCTGAAAGGAAAATATTAAAAATCATGAACATGGTGAAACAATTTTTTTCTTCTTACCTACAAGTCTAAGCTACCAGACGAGAGGTGTGTTGCAAAACTAAGCATCTCATTTCCAATAAACCGAAGAGACAGCTGAAGTTCCTGGGACATGCAATAAGGGAAGAGGGCTTGGAGAACCTGATACTAACAGGCCAGATAGAGGGGAAAAGAGACCGGGGAAAACAGCGGATAACATATTTGAAGGACATAATCAACTGGGTGACGGAACGAGGGTTGCATGGTGTAACAGGAGAAGGCGTGCTAAGATCCACCAGAGATAGGAAGAGGTGGAAAACCATGATCGCCTACGTCCTGAAGGGGCAGAGCACATAGAAGAAGAAGAAGAAGAAGAAGAAGAAGAAGAAGAAGAAGAAGAAGAAGACAATACATGGCAATTCACAGAAATTAAAGAAAAAGAAATGTAGAAAAATATGATCGTCTATCTATCTATCTATCTATCTCGTTCTTGTTCATGATCTATCTATCTATCTAGGTTCGGTATCACTATGTTTGTGGGTTTGGGGATTTTTTTAGCGCAGCATAGATGTGGCACAAAATCGAAAATTTGGGACACCCAGTGAGGATCGAACTCACTACTCAATTGTAATGATTCTAGCAAGTTAAGCTTCTTAAGCATTACACTACGTCAAGGTGCCCAATGTTTGTTCATTTTGATCGTATACTGCATATGCGTCATAATCAGTTAGAATCGAACGTACTGCGGTCATAATGCTTAGCTTAGCGTAACATTGTACAAATCTACAGATGTGGCACACCCAATGAAAACTGTACATACAGGTGTAACAATGACTTTGGTGCTTAACTAGGTAGTCACAGGAGCAACTGTATTGAGAATTAATGATGATGATTTTAGAACTATTATACCGACAATTAATAACTTCCTGATGACTACTGTCAAATATCCGCACGCACACACACACACACACACACACACACACACACACACATATATATATATATATATATATATATAATTTTATTATTTTATCCTAGTATACACACACACACATTTATATATATATATATATATATATATATATATATATATATTATCTGCTGCTACAATATATATATATATATATATATATATATATATATATTCTATTTGTAAACGAGTTAGTTCGCTACCCAGGTTTCTACCATGAGTGGTGTCATCAGGCGATTTTTAATAATCTTAATAATTTTATTAAAAATCGCCTGATGACATCAATCATGGTAGAAAACTGGGTAGGGGAATAACTCGTTTAAAAATAGAAAATAATCAAAAGTTCTACAACATAACAGTATCGAACACTTTTTAATACAAATGTGTACTGGTCTAATCCTATTAGGACCAAAAACTAAGTATTAAACAATCAATCAATATATATATATATATATATATATAGTTTATCGAGGCAGCAGATAATTTTCTAAGCATATACTGTTAAATATAACAGACAATGAATTTCTATTATGTTTAATCATAAGCCATTCTAAAAATCGTATTTTGGCTTCAATTTTTGGTGAAAATAAAGAAAAGTAATTTGGCCTTTATTTTCACCTGACATTAAAGCCAAAATACGATGTTTAGAACGGCCCATAATTAAACATAATAGACATTCATTGTCTGTAATATTTAACAATATGAAAAAATATATATATAAAGAGAGAGAGATTGAGTACAGGGGGACTGCAAATGTAGGTATACAGTAAGCATTATACCAACATTACCAGCGTTATAGTAATGGTTACCGGTTCATATACTACTAGAATTTATTTAATTCATTAAACTATTTTTTAATTTTAATTTTATTGTTTTTCATAATTCTAAACATTTTTTTAATTTTTAATGAATAATAATAATAAATTATTTGCGGGTAAATTGATAATTTAAAGATGGCTGGTAATTTAACGGACGAGGAGTGCTAATCAGTGAAACTGTTCTGGCAGGCATTATTATTGATATGTTTGTATAATCAATGGAATACGTCTTGTACATACGGTTTGATTTTCTTTTTATATATGTATGCCTATTTTGCACCCCTTTATCTATAAATGATGTCAAATCCTTGAACGGAGAGGATAATTAAAATAGATCTATTCAATATAAAGTATTAAAAGGAAAGATCTATACAAAGATCTCGGAGGATATTGTCCAGAGCAATATGATATGCAGAAAGGAAAAACTCAACACATCATTTTAGGTTATTATAAACTATAATTTCTTACGTAGCATAAGATTGCAAAATTCAAATAGTTTATTTTATCAGAACATTCAGAAATCAGAAATCAAGAAAAAACTTTTTAGTTTTTCTGAGTGTTATAAAGTTAGTGTCATGAGTTGCAGAGAAAGAAAGGTTAACATTATAAGTATCAAACGTAGCGAGAGAGAAAACATAAATTTTATACCATATATATATATATATATATATATAGGATTGACATAAATATAAAATCTGTCACTAATTGAGGTCATATTCCAGATTTTCGTAGACGAAACTTTGTATAATCTTTCCCACCACGCGTTAGGTAGTATCAGCAATTGTCTACCGGTTTTCTAATATAAAACATAAATTTTGTTTTAAAATAAAATATATATTATTTTAAAACAAAACACATATGGGCTTTTTGTTGGTATTAAATTGATTTTTTTCTTCGTTGTGTGTTTTTCTGTGTTTTCTGTGTTTTATATATATATATATATATATATATATATATATATATATATTCTAAACATATGCTATTAAATATAAGAGACAATGAATGTCTATTATGTTTAATCATGAGCCGTTCTAAACGTCGTATTTTTGCTTTAATTTCAGTTGAAAATAAAGACAAATATTCTCCAACATTTGGATAATTATTTATTGGTTTTCTTCTAAGCTTTCGGCTCACATGAGCCATCTTCAGAGAGGTAGTTTAAACTGAAATATTATAAAATCCACCATCACCGACGATTTTATTTTGTGTTGACATAAAACTCCGCTTGGCAACGGCAATAGTTACCAAAAATAATAAACGCAGTTCTTAAGTTTGCGATGCGGTTTTTATGACGTCACACCGCGGGATAGCGCGAAATGACAACAAAACCATCTAGTCAAATGCAATGTAATATGTTATTTTCTGTTTTAAAGTTGATTTTATTGAGTATTGGTTGTTTTGATTTGATGTACATGGCCTCCAATATATATATATACACAATCATCCATATGCAGGCCTGTTTCTCTGTACTAGAGCTCACCAATGAGGGTTGGATGTAACGTTTCCTTTAAGCCGGGATCTTTTACACTCTCACATCCCGATTGAGCACTATGGAGGAATGGTAAAACTTGAAAAAACAGTAGCTATTCACGCATTTACACATCGTTCATTCAGTAATGAATTTGAGCACTATCGGCTACTGGCATGTGTTTACATTGTATATAACAGGATAAAGTCCGCCTTCTTTCACCCAGCGCCCATACCTCAGAAGTAGAATCGCCGACTGATGTCAATTCGGTCTGGTTTCAATCCTGCCTAGAAAGAATGGGATGTCTAACCGTACTGATGAGCTGTGATACAGAGAAACAGATCTATCTGCAAATAACTATGTATATATAAATATATATGTAATTAATTTGGTTGAACATTATTTTTAATCGATACAATTATCTGAGTAGATATTCTGTTTTTAATTAAACAGTATATATATATATATATATATATATATATATATATATATATATATATATATATATACCAGTCTGATTATTATCGAGAATTTTTGTTACGAAAATGTGTGTCATTCGGCAGGATTCGAGCCTGCGACCCCTAACAACATAGGGCAAGCCACCAATTGTTAGGGGTCGCAGGTTCGAATCATATCAGTCAATTAAATGCCATACGTTATACACGATTGGCTGGAGATGTCTTAAAGAGGCATGACGGACTGAGCAGAATATTTTCCCGCTGTAGGTTGCCATTACTTTCTGCAGTAGATCGGTTGCCTACAAGGGTTATAGAATCCAGTGTGTTTTGCTATTTAATCCATAGCTGGTGGGAGAAGGATTAATACATTTTCCAAGTTTATTTGCACATGCAAGAAGTTCAACTGGAATTCGAACTCGGCTCTCCGATTTCTCGTTCCGAGCCGATATCCACTGTACCACAACGCACAATCTATTACTTCCTATAGAGAATAAAATCGTGAAATATTGGTTTAAGGCCATGGCTCTGAACCCCGGAGTAAATTACCCCAGTGGAGTAATGAGCCCATATTTTGTGGGTAATAGATGTTTCGTTTGGGAAGAAGCAATCAGCTCATAATTTCACACTGTCTCCTTGGAATGAAGACCAAGAAACGTAGCAGACTCAACGGAGCAAACGACGCACGAACAGCCCTTCCAGTCACAAAGCCAAGAATAAATAAACTGGCACTGGCACAGGCAATACAAGATCAATACTCACATTAAGAATCACGGCCAGGTTACGGATACTATACCTCTGATTATTATAGCCTAGCAGTATAGACCGGTGTTGCTCGAGGGTAATGAAAGCTTTAAAACTAATCCATGGTCCTGGAGCTCAGGCTCTTTAGACGTTGGCACGAAAGACTAAAAAGCTATAGTAGTATCCAGTTAAAGTGAAACCGTAGACTGAAAGAAAAATGAATGGGTGTAAGTCAAATTTTGATTTCCTGGTATCGATATCAAATAAGTATTTTTCGTCGTAAACTGAATTTTGAAGGTTAAATAAGTCCTCTGAGTAAATGGTATCATGACTAAGACTAAGAACTACAATTATATCTACTTAGAGCCAAACCCGAAGCAAAAACTAAAATAAAAGGGCTGAAAAAATACAGACATACAGGAAGATAAACAGACATACACACAAACATCTTGCCTTTTATATATATTTATTATCGATTTTCTGCACTATTGTAAGAACTGCAACCTTGAAACTTCTGAATATCGTTTCTTATGTCTATGTCTATGAGTGTATCAAATTTGATTAAAATCGGACCACTCGTCTATAACCCGATTTTTTTTATTATCGATATTTATCGGGGGTACCTCGACACAAAACCTAGCGAACAACACTCGCAGACGCTTATAGTACAACTGTGTAAATTTTCAAGAAAATCGGTTAAGCCGTTTCGGAGTCTATAGGTGACGAAAACACACACAGACACACACACACAAAGTTCCATTTATAAATAGGTTTAGTTTAGATAGATTTGTATTACTGTAATGAATAATTTCCATTAAATTTGTCTGATTTTGATGTATGAAAATATAATTACTTCCTTTCCAATATTACGAGTATTTGTTCATTGTGGTAATGGATGATAGTGAGATTGTATTTTGATGTAATCGCAGCAAATGTTTGGGAACTTATGGTTTAAGGTGATCGATAAATTAGAAAATGTACAAGCGTGCCTCTCTTGGCAAGTTACTAGTCTCATGGTTGCATCTAGATGCAAACAAACCTCTAATTACTGAATATTTCCAGCATGACTTATGCAAGAAGCGGCGCGTTGGAAGATGTTTTTGATCACCCCACCCACAATGGGGGAGAGGCTGTTCAGCAATCTACTTTATGTACTGCGATTGTAATTTGAGAAATGACTTAATAAAGATGAAATGATAATCTTGTGCCATCCATCGGCTGTTAATGACTTTTCATTCCGACAGACACGAGATTCAAGTGCGTACGCCTTATCTGCAGATGAAGAAATAAGCTGTTAGCAAAGAGTAAGGATGGGCAATTTGGCGCGATAACGGCTCTAAGTCAAGTTATAGCAGACAACATTCTATCTGGTTTAAAAAAACAACATATTATCATTATCTTTAAAACTCTGAATCGGCCGAAATCACGAAGATTTTCAGATAATTCTATAACAATTTTTTTAGTCTTCTAGATTTTATATTTAAGAGTATTTTTCAAGATAGATGGATAGAGGCACACAGATAGATAGATAGATAGATAGATAGATAGATAGATAGATAGATAGATATGAACAGGCTTAGAAAGATAGATAGAAAAAGCTTTTAGCTTTTATATGCAAGAGTATTTTTCAAAATAGATAAAGGCACACATATAGATAGATAGATAGATAGATAGATAGATAGATAGATAGATAGATAGATATGAACAGGCTTAGAAAGATAGACAGAAAAAGGCTTTTAGCTTTTATATGCAAGCGTATTTTTTAAAAATAGATAAAGACACACAGATAGATAGATAGATAGATAGATAGATAGATAGATAGATAGATAGATATGAACAGGCTTAGAAAGCTAGATGGTAAAAGGTTTTCAGGTTTTATATTCAAGTGTATTTTTCAAAATAGATAAAAACGCACAGATAGATAGATAGATAGATAGATAGATAGATAGATAGATAGATAGATAGATAGATATGAACAGGCTTAGAAAGATAGATAGAAAAAGCTTTTAGCTTTTATATGCAAGAGTATTTTTCAAAATAGATAAAGGCACACATATAGATAGATAGATAGATAGATAGATAGATAGATAGATAGATAGATAGATAGATAGATAGATATGAACAGGCTTAGGGAGATAGATAGAAAAAGGCTTTTAGCTTTTATATTCAAGAGTATTTTTCAAAATAGATAAAGACACACAGATAGATAGATAGATAGATAGATAGATAGATAGATAGATAGATATGAACAGTCTTAGAAAGATAGATGGGAAAAGGCTTTTAGGTTTTATATTCAAGAGTAATTTTGTGGTACGCTAACGAATATTCTATCAGAATACTCTCAGAACTCTGGATATTTACCATAAGACATCCCACTAAGACAGTATATGACAAATGGTCGGGCTTTACTTAGGTAACCCGAGCGCAGACATTCGAGCCGAGGGTCAAAATTTGCACAGCCAACTAGTACGTGGGATCGCTACAAAGTCGGTCTATTCATCTCAGCCGTGTCTCTGCCTGTAGACGGTCTCACGACTGAGTCGATCTCTGTCTAAAGACAAAAAGCTTGTTAGGAACAAAGTATTTCCCCAATGCCTCCTCAATGGAATGGGGTGAGAAAACAAACTTGGGCTTTACAGAGCGTGGACACTTGGGCAATTAGGCAAAATACCCCCGCCTCATACGTAAGAACGCGCACTAAGCCTGTCTGCCTTTCTCATCCGAGTTCTAGTTGCTATTGTTAGAATGTCAGTATCATTAGGCCGCTTGTATAGTAGATAATTCACACGTGTATTGAATTTGATCATCATTTTTATTAAATCCCTGTGCCAGACTCCATCAGGATGCTTAGGATCATAGAATTTTTTTGTGGTAATAAAAAAAAATCAAAATTAGCTGGGGAAAATTTTAAATGAAGTCGAGTAAAAGGTAGCTCGGTGTGAATTAAGAAAGACTTCAGATTTCTTTGTTTAAATCAATTCTTTCTGATGCTTGTTTATATATATATATATATATATATATATATATATGTATATATATATATATATATATATATATATGCTAGCAGTATTGCCCGGTGTTGCTCGAGGGTAATGAAAGCTTTAAAACTAAACCATGGTCCTAGAGCTCAGACTCTTTAGACGTTGGCACGAAAGATTAAAAAGCTATAGTTGTATCCAGTTAAATTGAAACCGTAGACTGAAAGAAAAATGAATGGGTGTAAGTCAAATTTTGATTTCCTGGTATCGATATCAAATACGTTTTTTTCGTCGTAAACTGAATTTTGAAGGCTAAATGGTATCATGGCTGAGACTAAGAACTACAATTATATCTACTTAGAGCCAAACCCGAAGCAAAAACTAAAATAAAAGGGCTGAAAAAAATACAGACATACAGGAAGATAAACAGACACACACACAAACATCTTATCAATTTTCTGCACTATTGTAAGAACTGCAAACTTCTGAATATCGTTTTTTATGTCTTTGTCTATGAGTGTATCAAATTTGATTAAAATCGGACAACACCTCCTATAACCCGATTTTTTCGATTATTGATTTTTGATATTTCTCGGGGGTACCTCGACACAAAACCTAGCTAACAACACTCGCAGACGCTTATAGTACAATTGGGTAAATTTTCAAGAAAATCGGTTCAACCGTTTTGGAGTCTATAGGTAACGGACACACACACACACACACACACAGAGTCACACACACATACACACACACAAAGTTCCATTTATAAATAAGTTTATATAAGTTCCATTTATATAAGTTTATATATATATATTTATTTATTTATTATTATTATTATTATGATATCACTACAAAAGTAACTATATTGCTTTGACGCTACTCGTGTCTTATCAAGTAATGGTGCTGATTTTGGCTTGAAACCAGCACCATCACTTGATAAGGAACGAGTTGTGCTGAAAGAAAATAGCTACTTTATAGCGATATTATAACTTATTTATGTTATAAATTCTAAATAATTATTATTAGCCCTACTTTGTATTGTGTAACTTTTAAGAATAGTGTTTTTTTTGGATAAGGAATTTTATTCCACTCCATACATACCCTATAAATGTTTATATATATATATATATATATATATATATATATATAACAGCAGATACATAAATACTCTTGAAGTAGCCGAAAGTGCTTGGGACTATGAAAATTATGGATAAATGTTATATTCCTTATCTGAAAAAAAAAACCAGACAAAACGGAAAAATGTTAGGAGGTTGGAAAAGCTTAATAGAAAATGTATATATATATTGAGTGATTGATTGATTGATTGATTTGGTTTTATGACTTATCAATTAGTCGCGGGTTATTTAAATCACAAAATTTTTATTCGACTGTAATAATTTTGGGGACCGGTTATATATTACTCAACAGGCATATAAAAGCTTACGGCTTCTGATATTTCCAAGTTGTTGCCTATGTAGGTATTTTCCAGCCTTGATGCAAGGGGTTACTGAGTCTGAAAAAACATGAGGATAACTTTATTAAAGAAAGGAAATATTAGATTAGAAATTATGAAGGTGAGATGATAACGATTGTCAATGCATTCAAATATTTAATGATCAAATTAGACTCGCAAAAAAAAAAAAAGAGAATTATAAAATTCGGAAGTGCGAGAAAAGGAAATGTCACCATAGAACTTACGCTTACATTTAACTATTTCGACTGCAAAATCTGTGTTAAAATTCATAAAAATGGAAAGTTTATTGAAACAATCGCCATGAATGTATTTAAGGAAAGGGCGCAGAGAAGCTGTAAATAACATAAACCTATATGCATGTTCAGGAGCAATAACAGTGTAAATGTTTCTTTGTATATTATAAAGAATCTCTAAATAAATAGAAAAAGCACCTTACCAAATATGTTAGCAATATTCAATGCATTTACGAATAGTCTGGTCGATATTATCATTATTCGCCGGGAAAAAAAATGTTACCAAGCTAAATATGGTATTTTTAGAAAGGTTATGGTCTTCTCTTTTGAAAATTGAAAAAATCCTGATTTGGATTACCTGGGAAAATTATGGGGGATAATTTTCAGATAGATCTGAAATAATGATCTTGAACTAAAACGTAGCCACATTTCACCATTATCATCTGGCATAAATCAGTAGTCATCAGTGAATCAGTAGCGAACATTAAAATATGACAAAACAAAAACCTACGTGCTCTATATGTTCCTTAGTGAATGAAATACTGACAAAGCGACCAAAATTCACAGACCAATAATTGCTCTGTCAAATTCTTCTTCTTCTTCTTCTTCTTCTTCTTCTTCTTCTTCTTCTTCTTCTTCTTCTTCTTCTTCTTCTTCTTCTATGTGCCCTGTCCTTCCACGTGTCCCTATCCCTGGTGGCGCCTAGCACGCTTTCTCCTCGTACATCTTGCAGCCCCGTTCTGTCATCCACCTGCTCAGGCCTTTCAAATATGTTATCTGCTGCTTTCCTCTGTCTCTTTTCCCCTCTATCTGGCCTGTTAGTATCAGGTTTTCCAAGCCCTCCTTCCTCATTGCATGTCCCAGAAACTTCAGTTGTCTCTTCCCGATTCTCAATAATAATTTCCTTTTCGTTTCCATTCTTTCTAACACCTCCTCATTGCCCACATGCTCGGTCCACGATATCTGCAGCACCCTTTTTTAGAACCACATTTAAGCTGCTTCGAGTTTTCCTTTCATCTTTGTTGATATTGTCTAACATTCACTGCCGTATTGAAAAACTGACATCACATAAAAATCTAGTACTCTCTTCTTTGTTTCCAGTGAAAGCTTTCTTGTGTCTTAATACTTTACTCAGCTTTTTGAACACGTCCTTAGCCATTCCAATTCACCTTTGGGTCTCTGTGTCGCACTTTTCGTTTTCGGTTAAAACACTTCCCAGATATTTAAATTTTTGCACCTGCTTGATTTTAATATCCGCTACCTGTATTTGGCATTATTGGTTGCTCTTTTTGCTAATGACTATGTATTTGGTTTTCTTGCAGTTTATTTGTAGTTCTTTCTTGTCACTCTCTTCAGCTACCTTCTGTAGGAGGTCTTGTAGCTTCCTTTCCATTTCTGCAATCAGCACTGTGTTGTCTGCATATCTTATGTTGTTCAAGTTGTGGCCTCCGATGACAAATCCTGGTATGACATCTATGGTCCTGAAATCATTCTCGCTGTACAAGTTAAATAGATCCGGTGAAAATACACATGCTTGTCTTACGCCCCTTTCTATCTTTGTATATCTGTTTGCTGCTAGGAGAGATTCTTAATTACCCCAGTGTCTTTCCCAAATATGTCGAGGCTGCTGAGCATCTCCATCAGTTCTTTGTGGCGTATTTTGTCGAACGCATTCGCATAATCGATAAATCACAGGTATAAGTCTTTCTTCATTTGTATTGCCCTTCAGGTAGAGAGTACGACAATGTACGACGATGCTCCACCGAAGTGTAGGGTCTCGTCTAGGGAAAAGCAGACAAAAATTTTTGTCCGACCTTACGGGCGCGGTTTTACCCACGTTAATTGACCTGGTGCCGCATCTACCTCGGGCTTCTGCCCACGAGAGGAGGTCGTAAATAATTCATATTGTCATTGACAATTTGCGTGAATTGACACCGTGCATCAGTCTTTCACTTTGTCAGACTTTCTGCCTTCAGGCGGAGAGGAACCTAGACGAGGCTCCGTCGAAGGATATAGTCACGTTTTGGGAAAAGCAAACAAGGTTTTTTTTTATCCGAGCTTAAGAGCTCAATGTTCCCACTTAAATGGCGTTGTGCCGCATTTGTCTCGGGCATCTACCTATGTAGGGAGGTGGTTGATACTTCGGATTGTCATTAACAGTCTGAGGGGATCGACTGCATGTGTCAGTCATTTACTTTGTCAGAAGAACCCAGATTTATAGTGTCTTGTGTAGGGAAAAACAGCTAAAAGTTTTTGTCCAAGCTTTTAAGCATCTACCTCGAGTGTCTTGGAGTGTCATTGAGGATAATTTTTGGACTATGCTATCTGTGACTCTAACAACTTAATCTCTCCTCTCTTTCTAATTATTGTTGTTCTGTCCTATCTGTGTTTGTCTTGTTTGTACTTAATATCCATTGGCACCAACTCGGCTCCATTAAACCATATCACACAGATCTTCAAATACAAACTTCTAAACTGAGAAATGTACACAGTGAAAAAAATTGAGATTGGTATGAATTTAGCTTCTCTTGAGGCTGAGACAGGTGTATTTCTTACAAGCGCCAGTCATCGATTTTTGTTCCGAGGTAAACTACCTTGAAATCGATTAAGGATTTTTTAAAGGTAGACAAACAAGCACTTTGAACTACACGCTTGGGCGATCATGTCTCGAAAGAGACATGACTGAATGGGCAGACAATTATCCCGCAGTAGTACAATTGCTTTTTGCGGTAGACTGGTTGCCAGCTAAGGCTATAGAACTCAATCTGTTCTGTTATTTAACCCATAACTGGAGGGAAGTGACGGATTAAACAGTCATGAAATTTCCTTTAACAGTCAGTTTGAGCGTTTCAGAAACAATGTCTGTGTTTGCGTCTCCCTCATTTTAAACTACCCGATGACCGTCAAGGAACGATATAATATTTTGACAAATTTATATTTCTTTTCGTTTGATAGAAAAAGTTCTTGATGAACAACAACTTGCTATCCATTTTCGATTTATATGTTATCAGTCGTTCAGTGCTTTTCATGGCCTTTTGCGGGCGGGCTGCATAATCATAAAAAATGATGCTTGATGGCCCGTACTTGTCCTTCATGTAGCTCAGGAACTGTGCAACTACCTCGCTGTATCATCTGAGGCTATCAAATCATTAATTGGAGAAAAGCGCAACCATCTAAAACATTGTGTCAGTTGGTGACTGAGATTCAGGTACGTCAGTGATCAGATGTTTCAACGCGGTTGTGTTTTTCTTTCTTATTTGGAAATTCTTGAAAATTGAAGTTCTAATTGAAGAACAAAGTCACATCTTCGTATCTGTTCAGCAAGACAACCAACCTTGAAAACAGAGCATTAGGATCAACATGAACATTTTAACCATCAATCTTTAGACATTTTACCAGCTTAACAAGCGTACGCACTTGAGAACTTCTTTTCAATGTGCTTTCTAAAACGTTCACGGTGTCAAGCTTCTTCTGGATAAAGTGACCAGTCTCCTCGGTGATATCATAATTGATTTTAACGCCATCGAATGCTTTTGATCCAGGTGATATTGATGGTAGTTCTGGTTGGTTTACGTCAAAGGGGTTGTGCTGAGAGATCTAACTGAAGATACGGATCATATCAGCAAGATCTATTCCGGCATTCGCTAGTCATCTTTACGTGCTGCTTGATGGTTCTCTGGGCAAGACCAGCCAATGTTGCCATCACATCATAAAGTAGTGCGCAGGTGTGCATGCTATACACACACATCAATCTCAATGGTTCTGTAAACGCTCGTCCCTTAGCTCACCACTGCTATTTATGGGTTTTATCATCACTTGTTCAATAATAATGTCAGTTGACAAGCCGGTCTCGTAATGGTCATTGCGTCGCACAGAATGAAATACGTATTCTGAGAACTCTTGTTGCAGTCAAGTATGATTTTCAGGCAATTCTAGCATCCATTTTAGGTACAATCGAGCATTCTTTTGCGTAGTTGAAATGTCTGCAAATGAATATAGTAACCGCCCCACCGCCACAATATGCAAATTCCAATCCTCTGTTTTTTTGGCACGAACTAACAGTTTAAACGAGTCGATGTACTTAATGAAGGCCATCCATAATTTTGCTGATCTTGATTTTTCCTGAGTTCGTGCATTAAAGTATCGAGCAATCCTTGCAGCTTTACGAGAGCTAAAGATTTGCCAGAACTGATCTCATACTCTTGGAGTTTATTTTACAGATTGTTTATTTAATCCATATCAGACGGTTCCAGTTTCTCAGGCAAACAGCCTTGCACCACATAATGGAAAATATCATGAAAAATATCAAACATGCTCTACTCAAAACGTTTCCTTCAATATCTAGAAGCAGAGCTTCATTCTCCACAGAGGCAAAGCCCCCTTCCATGTTAGAAGCAATTTTCTCCTTATCTGCTTTTGCTACATCAGCTGAGTCTGATAGATGAGAAATTGGTTATTATCTGCTCTGACAACTCAGTACCATTCGTAAGTCTTTTTTTCCGAACTGAATGAAGTATTTTATGAAGAATTCATTGAAACAAGCCTGAACCTACTTTCCTATTCTAGGAAAGATTGTGCACATATAACTTGTAAGTGCATGGATGTGAATTCGTTCCAGATAACAAAAGATAAAAAAACTTCTTTCCATTTTTATTAAGTACATAAAAGGTATGATGTTTAAATGTTAAATGTGCAAATTTGATAAGTGGAATTCGGATGATAATCTATGTTCGTAAGTGTGTGTATGTGTGTGTGTGTGTGTGTGTGTGTGTGTGTTTAAAATAGAATACAGAATCTCGACAAAGCTTTTTAGCTCACTGATACCCCCTATGTATGAATTTACTCGAGCTACAAGATTAGCAACTGTGTCCTTACTTTGAAACCAATAAAATGTAAACGGAATTTCTGCTCCAACAGCTTCTTTTTCCGCATTTCCCGCCTGTGGATTTCCCTTCCATTTACTTGCTTCTCCGACAGCTACAATCCTCAAGAATTAAAATGTAAAGTTAATAGTCATCCACTATCTCACTGACTTGCATCCTTTCTCTCATGCTCCTTTCTCCGTCCGCTCCACTCTCATCAGTATTCTCATCCTCCTCTTACCCACTTCCTGACACCCCCTATAACCTGTCACTCTTTCTCATAACTTTCCACCTACGTAACCCTCTTCGCACTAGTAGCAGTAAACTGCCTTGCTTTTTTAAAAAAATTCAAATAAACAGATACATAGAAACATAGTGTATTTCAAAATTAACGCCCGATATTTGATTTAACGGCTATCCGTTTGTTGATGTTCATTTTATTACAGTTGGTTGATGCGAATTTTATTACAGTTGGTTGATGCTGATTTTATTACAGTTGATTGATGCTAATTTTATTACAGTTGATTGATGCTAATTTTATTACAGTTGGTTAATGCTGATTTTATTGCGGTTGGTTGATGCTAATTTTATTACATTTGGTTGATGCTAATTTTATTAAAGTTGATTGATGCTAATTTTATTACAGTTGGTTGATGCTAATTTTATTACAGTTGACTGATGCTAATTTATTACAGCTGGTTAATGTTAATTTCATTACAGTTGGTTGATGCTAATTTTATTACAGTTGATTGATGCTAATTTTATTACAGTTGATTGATGCTAATTTTATTACAGTTGGTTGATGCTAATTTTATTACAGTTGATTGATGCTAATTTTATTACAGTTGGTTGATGCTAATTTTATTACAGTTGATTGATGCTAATTTTATTACAGTTGGTTGATGCTAATTTTATTAAAGTTGATTGATGCTAATTTTATTAACGTTGGTTGATGCTAATTTTATTACAGTTGGTTGATGCTAATTTATTAACGTTGGTTGATGCTAATTTTATTACAGTTGATTGATTGTAATCTTTTAATTTTATTATAGTTGGTTGATGCTAATTTTATTACAGTTGAATGATGCTAATTTTATTAACGTTGGTTGATGCTAATTTTATTACAGTTGATTGATGCTAATTTTATTACAATTGGTTGATGCTAATTTTATTACAGTTGAATGCTGTTAATTTTATTACAGTTGGTTGATGCTAATTTTATTAACGTTGGTTGATGCTGATTTTATTACAGTTGATTGATACTAATTTTATTACAGTTGGTTGATGCTAATTTTATAACAGTTGATTGATGCTAATTTTATTACAGTTGGTTGATGCTAATTTTATTACAGTTGAATGATGTTAATTTTATTACAAGAAGTTAACGATTAAATGAAAGACACGTTGATCGAAACAATTATTCTTAGAGAAATTAATAATAAGCCTTCTACTTCTATATGTGACCTGTTCTCTCAGTACGCAGGTGGTCATGGCTCTCCCTAATTTCCTGCCATAAGTAGTTTTTAATAAATTTTGTCCTTTGTGTATTTCTCTTAAACCCTATTCCACAATCCATTTATTCAAGCTCACCACACCAAGTATGTCATGTGTTGTTTCCTCTGGCCCTTTTGTCTGCAGTCTGTCCTGTGAGTCTCAGATTTTCCAAGTTCTCCTTCCTCATTATGTGCTACAGAAATTTCAACTGCCTTTCCCTGATGCTAAGTGTAAGCTTCCTTTTTGTTTCTATTTTTTCTAAACTAGTAAAACAAAAAACAAATAAAAACTAGAATTAGCTTTGAAAATTAATAATATGCTTAACAATTATTAATCTGATTTCTCATAATCCGGCCACTACTTTTATTTTAGTCTATCTTTCTCTCTCTCTCTCTCTCTCTCTCTCTCTCTCCCTCCCTCCTTCCCCTCTATTTCTCTCGTTCACTTCATCTTTCTCTTTCTCTCTTTCTTTCTCTCTCTCTAGGCATATATATATATATATATATATATATATATATATATATATATATATATAGTGTGTGTGTGTGTGTATTTCAGCAGCAATTCATCTTTTATACAAGTTTCGTTAAAAATTGCAGTCAAAATGCTATTGTTTAGTTTTTATGGAATTTTTTATGTGTTCTTATAACTTTCTTTTCAGACATAAATTATGTAAAAAAATTTCGAATGTTTTAAACATATGGACAAAATCAATAACATTAATGAAAAAAAAGTACTGAATCGTTATGTAATATCAGTTCTGATAGTGAATGCTGGACAATCTCCTCACAGATGAAGGGACTTGAAGCAACAAAAACATGTGGTTTTACAGAAGGATGCTTAGAATACCATGGACGGAACATGCGAGTAATGATGAAGTTTTAGAAAAAAAAACTATTTGTACCTAATGTCAGAAAGGGACAGTTGAAATTTCTGGGATAAAAGAGGAAAGAGGGCTTGGAAAATTTGATAATCACAGGACATATGGAAGGAAACATTTTTAACATTTCTATGCAATTATATTCAGCCGAGTTCGTAACATTCACTTATGTGCTAACACTCTTGGGGAAGAGAGATATGAATCCAAATTTACAAAAATCAAACGCATAGAAACTATAAACAGGGTGAATTTTCACTTAGAAATATTATGAGGAAATACATAACTACAGTTGATATAAACAAGAAACTTATTAATAGATTAATTATCTACTACACAAAATTTTAAAATTCTAACGTCATTCACAAAAATAACAATTCTTCTGCAAAATCTAAACAACAGAGACTTTAAATTCATCCACAAAAACAATCTATATGTCCAATTAAAAGTAAAATACAATTAATTCGTGATAATGGCTAAATATATATAAAGCGTTTGGATAAATAAAACAATATATAAAAAAAACATGTCAGTCATTTTTATCGAAACCTGCATATATATATATATATATATATATATATATATATATTTCAATATCTGTATCAGTTTTTTTTTTTTGCCACTCTCGTTTGAGAAACCTCTCCCTGGATGACCTACACTCTTTCGTGTCCGTCATTTCAGGGGATCTACTGTACTCACCGCGCTTGACAATGCGGGTTAGCGAAGACTATTTAACCCATTACTGGAGGGAGAAGAGACGGATTAATTCCTTCCCCAAGGGTATTTGCGCGGAAGTGAAATGCAGGGAATTCACCTGGAATTAGAACTCGGTTTTCCGATTTCTCGTTCCGAGTCGATATCAACTGCATCACAACGTGCAACCGTCTTATATATATATATATATATATATATATATATGTGTGTGTGTGTGTGTGTGTGTGTGTGTGTGTGTGTGTGTGCGTGCAAAAAACGATCCTCTGGAATTTCTAAGGGTCTCACTTATGAACGACTAAAGATACTTATAAATCCCCGTATTGAAATGAAATCCTTGGAATTAGTTTTTTAGCTAGAATATTTATCCATGTTTTAAATTTATTAATTTTTTTTATTTTTTTTTACATTTGTTGAGAAAGCGAATTGCCACACTGATTAAAGCTGTTAATAGACATTTCAAGCCCCTTATCTTATATTACTGCTGTTTCATTTTTGCTTTTCTGTTTTCTTTTTTTTGCAGGGGACTAGCAGTGAAGTCTTTTTTTTTTTACGGTTGCCCTGCTTCTAAAGCAAAACGTGGAACTGAACTGTAGGCTAGCATGCAAACGTCATCTAACCGCTTTCACATTCTCTTGATTATTCGGTCATATATACAACTTCATTGACTGTTCAAAGAAGTTTTATTGATTCTTTAGTAGAATTTATGGAGTCAAAATGTAATTCTTTAAATCAATGGGATCATGTTAATTTGCTTCCCTTAAGTTTTCTTTGATAAAACAAGAATTTTGGAAAGGAAAAAAAAATACGTTTAGCCTAAACTACCGGTACAGAGAACAGGCAGAAATTTATATGAAGAAATCTTCTATGAGCCGATAACAATATTACTCATTAACAATTGAATAGACAGAACAAAAAACAGTTCAGAAGTTTACTTAACTAGGAGGAGTTGTAGCTTTAACAATATTGTAACGAAATAGCCAGTAATGATTTCTTCTTTTAACCCCTATGAGTGTTGGGCCACAGCTTCACAACATTAGGTGTTGCTACTACAGTTTCCATATCAAGAAGGCTTTTATGAGCTGATGTTTCAAATCTTAGACTCAAATGGGCTTGAATTCAAAAATTGTCATTCCTCCAGACTAGTTGTCAACCAAATCTAGAGAGCTCTGCTTGGCATGTAATTAACTGTGAAAGAGAAAAGGTAGATTATTGCCTTTCCAAAGAAAACCAATGTGAAAGTGAATGCAATGCTCTGGGTTGGAGTTTAAAATCTGATCACCGATCCTAATAAAAGCGCCAGTAACCGTAAAACTACATGCACATCCAAAAACAGAACTTTTAGAAGGAGAGGAAAAATATACGTCATTCTGAACTAGTTCTTCTGAGATTCTGAACCTCATGTCATTTACCAACATCACGTTATTTTTTGTCTACCTCCGCTTAAAGGAAACTGCGTAATTACATGAGGCATTTATCTCGAAAGAACTCACTTTTAAGTGCGGCCTTTGTTTTTCTTTTGATCGCATGTAACACAACAATCCAGCCCTGCTGTAATGATATCCGGATCACCGCTGCCACATCAATCTGTACGTTTTATTTTTGTTGTTGTTTTTTTTTATAATCACAACTCCCCAAGCAAGCATTTTACTGCCACTGTTTTGCAGGGGGAGGTTACATAGAAGGAAAGTTATGAAAAAAAGTTACAGGTTATAGGGGGTATCAGGAAGTGGGTAAGAAAAGGATGAGAAAACTGATGAGAGTGGAGTGGACGGAGAAAGGAGCATGAGAGAGAGGATGCAGGTTAGTGAGATAGGAGATGACTATTGACTTTACATTTAAATTCTTGGAGATTATAGCTGTCGGGAAAGCAAGTAAACGGAAGGCTATTCCACGAGCGGGAAGTGCGAGAAAAGAAGCTGATTGAGTAGAATTTGCGTAGGATGAGCGCCCGAAGTTTTTCGATCACTTTTGTTATCATTTCGTATGAAAGGCACTTGAAGTTTGCCTGTTAAAAAATAACCTTCATTTCATGATTTGATAGGAACCACTGAATAAAATCAAACAATCGTCCAGAAATACCGTAAATCTGAGTCTTGCACGGAAATCTAGCATGCCAAACTGTGTAAAATGCTTTTGAAATATCAAAAACAACAGCTCTAGCTTTGCCGTTCTTATCAAGAACCTGGTATATATATATATATATATATATATATATATATATATCAAGAACCTGGTATATATATATATATATATATATATATATATATATATATATATATATACCAGGTTCTTGATAAGAACGGCAAAGCTAGAGCTGTTGTTTTTGATATTTCAAAAGCATTTTACAGTTTGGCATGCTAGATTTCCGTGCAAGACTCAGATTTACGGTATTTCTGGACGAAATACCGTAATATATATATATATATATATATATTCAGTTATGTTCGTTAGCATATCAGCGATAGACCGGAGACATGAAAGCCAAACTGTTTGTCAGAGAGGTTACTTTTGTCTTTATGTGAAAGAGTCAGTAAATTTATGCTTTCGTAGTAGTAACTAAAGTTGAATTTAGTTTATTTGATGGTTGCGCCGTAGTCTGAGGCGGTCTCTTTGAAGTTTGGTCAGTGCTGTGCTAACAGTTGCTTTAGCGTACGGACGTGAATGGGGTCATTAATATCAGAAGCTAGAGTGAAGTGAACGTTGGCGGCAACTGTGAATCTTTTTCTTGGGGATGGATTTTGTGATATTTTTACCTTTGTTTTTTTAAGAAATCAGCTCCAGAATTATATTATCTTATTCATACCTAATTAGCCCTCAAATTCTACGTAGTATTTCTATTACTACGTCTGCGCGATATTTTGTCAGTATCTACCTAAATTATGATGACTAAGAAAACAACCTTTCTGATTAGTATTCTATAGTTTTGTATTGTGCGATAAAATTAGTGTTTTTTAAGAAGTACTTTATTGGGTGTTATGAGTTTATAATTATTTTGTAGGTGTGTGTTGATGTTTATGTAGCTAAAGAAAGTTTAGTGAACATGACAACCTCTCCTCTCCCTAGTGTTCCATAAAATATTTTATCATAATTATCAATAAAAAGAGGAGTTCATAAATGTCAATTGTCAGTTGGGGATACAAAAAGTAAACCGTTAAGCATAAATTTAAATACCCGGGAAATGTTCTAACAGACGACTGAAAGTGCGACAAGATGAAAAAAAATACTTGAAGTAACCGAAATGTGGATCTACAGAAGGATGCTGTGGATAAAGCATTGATGGGATTTAAGAGGGGATGAACAAGATTAGGAAATATCTACTTTAACATCAGGAAAAGACAGCTGGAGGTTTTTGAGATATAAGGAAAGAGTGCATAGAAAACTTGATACTCACGATTAGAGGGGAAGAGAGACAAGGGATAGGGAGATGTGCAAGGCCATGAAGGGACACGACACATAGAAGAAGATCCAACAAAAGTGTCTTGTAAAAAATAATTAAATAAAATAAAAATGAGGATTAATTCCCCACCAGTTTTCTATTTTGATAGGGGATATTTGAACCCAGTAAGGCGAATTGGCATGGCAAAGGACGCGTGGCAAAGGACGCGTTCTAGAAACTGAGTAAAGTACTAACACACAAAAAAATTTCACTAGAAACAAAGAAAAGAGTGCTGGATTGCTATATGATATCAGTTCTTCAATAAGGCAGTGAATGCTGGACAATATCACCAAAAATGAGGACAAAACTTGAAGCAGCGGAAATGTGGTTCTACAGAAGGATGCTGCGGATATCGTGGACTGAGCATGCAAGCAACGATGAGATGTTGGAAAAAATGGCAACGAAAAGGAAATTAATACTGAGCATCAGGAAGAGACAACTAAAGTTATTTGGACATGCAATGAAGGAGGAGAGCTTGGAAAACCTGATAATAACAGGCCAGATAGATGGAAAAAAGAGACAGAGGAAGGCAGCGGATAACATATTTGCAGGGCTTGATCAGGGGGATGACGGAGCGGGGCGGAACGGGGCGGAACGGGGTTGCGAGGTGTAACAGGAGCAAACATGCTGGGAGCCACCAGGGATAGGGTGACGTGGAGAACCATGATCGCCTACGTCTTGAAGGGACAGGGCACATAGAAGAAGAAGAAGAAGAAGAAGAAGAAGAAGAAGAAGAAGAAGAAGAAATATTTATAGTTAATATCATGTCCTTTCACTAACTCCCCAAACTCTTACTTGGATATCTGGGTAAAGTGTTGGAAGCGAACTATAAATGCAGAAAGAGGGATTGCCTTGACAAATCAGCGAAAGAACTGGTGACGCTGTTCATTGTATAATATACAATATAAGAAAGCTAAACAAAAATGACAATATGAATGTAATTACTACTAAGCCCGCACAAAACAATATTGGAAACAAAACCTGAATACACTAACAACGAAAAATTAACACCTCCAGAAAATGGCTAAAGCCTTAACAAAAGTGTTTGGGACAATAATCATTCAGCAGAGTTATTACTCACCTTTAGCTGTCATAAAAGAAAACTGTAAGGACACTAGAAAAACTGAATAAAAAATCTTCAATAATATTCTTGTTCAATTCAGTAACACACACACACACACACACACACACACACACACACACACACATATATATATATATATATATATATATATATATATATATATATATATACCGAGAGCTCATAGCTCAGAGGTAGAATCGCCAGCTGACGCCAATTCGGTCGGGTTTCGATCCTGGGTAAAAAGCAATCGAATGTCTAACCGTACTGATGTGCTGTGATACAGCGAAACAGATCTGTCTGCGGATGACTACATATATATATATATATATATATATATATATATATATATATATATATATATATGCCTACAGCTAGGGGTTTTGACAAAATCCAACAGAGAATCTGTAATGTGATCGATCCCGACTTGGCAGCTCAAATACTGTCACTTTCTCACGGGTGAAATGTGGCTTCCCTGTGTCTCTTCTACAAATACTTTCACTCTTCTACATCGATGAACTTTGCTCTCTGGTGCCCTCTATGTATGAATTCACTCGAGCTACAAGATTATCAACTAGGTCTTATCCTTTTACTGTGACACCAATAAAATGTAAACACAAATTGTACTCCAACAGCTTCTTTTCTCGCACATCTTGCCTGTGGAATTCCCTTCCGTTTACTCGCTTCCCCGACCCCTACAATCTCCAAGAATTTAAATGTAAAGTCAAAAGTCTAACTTGCATCCTCTCTCTCATGCTCTTTTCTCCATCCACTCCACTCTCATCTGTATTCTCATCTTTTTCTCACCCACTTCCTGACACCCACTATAACCTGTCACACTTTCTCATAATTTTCCTCGTATGTATCCTTGCTATGGACGATATGATTATAATAGATAGATAGATAGATAGATAGATAGATAGATAGATAGATAGATATGAACAGGCTTAGAAAGCTAGATGGGAAAAGGCTTTCAGGTTTTATAGATAGATAGATAGATAGATAGATAGATAGATAGATAGATAGATAGATAGATAGATATGAACAGGCTTAGAATGATAGATAGAAAAAAGGCTTTTTGGTTTTATAGTCAGGAGTATTTTTCAAAATAGATAAAGACTCACAGATAGATAGATAGATAGATAGATAGATAGATAGATAGATAGATAGATAGATAGATAGATAGATAGATAATTTATTTTTAAATTTATTTGTTTAAATATTTATGATGGATGCTCATAGTTCTCTGTTTATTATTATGGTTATTATTTATTAATAAACACTATATTTATTTATTTACATATTTTGATATTAGGTTTATAAGTCCCCAAATTTCAGTAGTTCTTGTCCTTAAGTGGATATAGCTGTTGGTTTCTGACTTGACTGTTAGAAGCAGTATGTTCAATAACAGGCTACAGCAGAGGTGAACAAGGAACTTGCAGGGTTAGAGGGAGATAACCTATGAGTTCCAATCAAGACAATCGGTAATTGTAATAAAGATTTTGGTTCGAAATTCCTAATACTTTGAGAAGGCCGGAGCGTACAATGGCCGAAATGTTGTACAAATGGCAACAAAGATGAGAAGAATAGTCCGAATAATGTAAATACTGTGCTAGTAATATTTTTATAGTATATGTAGTATATGTGTACATGTGTACATTCGAGCGCGTGGGCCTATGCATGCACGTATGTGTGTACGATAGAATATCATGGTTACTTTTTTTCGATTTTTTTTTTTCGCTATTACACTCTCTCCTTAACGATTTTTTCTCTTTTCTTTCTGTTGTAGCTATTTTAACTCCAAGTTTTCTATACATATGATGTTGTTATAAACTCTTGAGCGTTCTGTGGCGGGTGTGTAAATGATAAAATGGTAAATAATATATGGTGTGCAGATTGTGTAATGGATAGCGGCTTGGAATAAAAAATTGTTGAGCAGTGTTTAAAGTCAAATTTTGTCCTTTATATTCACTTAAAGATGTGCGTTGTGATGTCGTGGATAACGAGACGTTGACGAACTAAGTTCAAATTCAAGTTGAATTTGTTGTATTCACTTATCTTTGGAAAAGGCATTAATCTGTCGATTCTCCCTCCAGCTATGGATTAAAATAGAAGGACAGATTGGGTTTTAGAGCTTTGGGTGGCAACCAGTCTACCGCAGAAAGCAATGGCAACCTACCGCGGGAAAATCTTCTGCCCAGTCAGTCATGTCTCTTTCGAGACATGATCGTCAGAGTGCGTATCAAGTATAAGACTTAACTGACTGACATTCACTTACACGCAAATACTCTTGAAAGAAGAATTAATCTGCCTCTCTCCCTCCTCACTTCTGTGTATTTAGAAAGACAGACTGTGCTCTATAGCACTGATTGACTCTGAATACAAACCAGCCAGAAGTGTATTGGGCTTTGTCAAGCTATCTTTTCAAAGAAACACACTTCCTGCTACAGATGCAGTACATTTCGTGCCCTTACTACCCAAATGGATTATGAATCTCATGATCGGTAATTTTCGATCAAAATCATACTCACGCTCGTTCAGACGAGCTAGATTCTTCATTTCCACCAGTTCTGACCTTTACAGCTAGAACATGCCATACAGGGTACACTATTTTTACATATCCCCATTCTCTTTGTATTTCATTAGTAAGGACGAAGTTCCACTCAGAAATCTTCTTCCCTTGTACCGCACTTTGTAGAACAAACTCGCGAGAGTATGCTTCCTTGTTCCCTACAATTTTTATCTCATCTTCAATCTCAATCGTTATATATCCTACATATCCTAATAACCTGCACTTATTTTTCATCCTATGTCCATAAAACAACCTCATTCAGTAACGCACTATTTTGAGTAACTCTTGGTCCATATATCGGTGGATATCTTAAATAAAAACAAAAGGACCACCCAAAGACGAGTTAACTCACTACACCAGCCATGACTGTCAGCAGGATTAGCCTAAATATCACAGTGAGACGCCTCAGGATATTTTATGACTATAAAAATGTCACCAAAGTTTGTATTTATAGTGATGTGGCGTGGGGATATCATTTGTTATTAATATATGTAAAGCATATCAAGTAAATTTATTTCCTATTTTCTACAATCTCAAGGAAGGAAAATATGATGCATGTTATCAGCAATTTCTACACATATTTTAAAAGTTCAATTTATCTTACGTTTACATCGCGGTGGATTACTGGGATTTTCAAGCATATTATTCATATAGATTCAGATAATAACATGGGTCAGAGGGCGTTTGCAAGTATATAGATTTCAGAAAGCATGCAACTAGATGTAGAGATCCTATTTCAGGCTCGTTTCCTTTAGAGAACAGAGTAGAATGACTTCCGACTAACAGTTAGAAAATATCCAAAACAGAGATACGGGTATTATTACGGGGTAAGCAGGAGTTGTATTGGAACAATCTTGACTGAAACCGTAATATAACATATCGCATTTTTAAAAAAGAAAAAGAAAATTGAAAAAAAATGGGGGTTGAGTAAAAACCCCACAAAAAATTGTCATCTTCTGATAATAGTGGATCGGATTATCGTTATCTGAAATGTACCAACCGCACAGTTTTTGATAACATAAAAGGAATACGCCATTTTCTCTCGGCATAGTGTTTCTGGTAAACACATTATTTCTTCTCCACGAAGTACTCCTGATATTGTCTGAATTTCGTAACCGCGGGCGGTTATCTTCATATTGGGTATGGCTTTCAAGCTTATAGCTTATTCGATTTTTTAATGTGTCACACACTCTACGGTTGGCCTATTTGCAATATACGGAAAATATTAAAAATTTATTATCTTTTGACACATAGACGACGATATGAGTCATCTAAAGATAGATATCTTTTGAAACTTTACTCTTGCATAGTTAAATAAAGGAAACATTTTGTTATTATATATTTATTTATTTCGATGTTTTTTTTTTCTTTTTTTAATTTTCTGTCTCTTTTCCTTTTTTTACTTATCGTTTTTGGGTTCAAAGACCGCCCGGAAAAATGCATGGATATGTAACTTCCATCAACAAAATTACATCCAAACAATGTTACTTCTTTTTATTCCTTTTTTTTTTTTTTTTAGAGTGAGGTTCAATATGCACAAGGCCCGGGCGCCACTCGAGGTAGTGGTTTACAGAGTAGTTTATATACAGAGTACTTTATATAGTCATGATAAGAAAAAACGGTTAATACTGACATGAACAGGTTAGGATTAAAGTGACCGAGAAAGTATCCTCTTGGATGTAGGTTCTACAGAGCAGTCAGTCAGTTAAGTGTCATACGTGATACACGCTTGGGCGATCATATCTCGGAAGAAACATGACTGACTGGGCAGAAGATTATCCTGCAGTAGGTTGCCATTGCTTTCTGCGGTAATTGGTTGCCAGCCTAGGCTACATAACTCAATCTGTCCTGTTATTTAATCCATAACTGGAGAGAAGAGACGGATTAATACCTTTCCCAAGGGAAATTGAACTGGAATTCGAACTCGGATTACCGATTTCTCGTTCCGAGTGGATATCCACTGCACCACAACGCACATCCATAGCAGTAGTTAAAAGTTATTAAATATCTATATAAAGTATATCAATTATTCCCTACTTAAACTGATGACAATAGCTTTATGGAGAAGTAAATTGAACATAGACAAGTTAGTTTTATCAAACATCCCAAGATGCTACAAATGAAAACCATTAGTGTCAGAAATCATGTTCTAAAGTAACCTTGAATATATCTATATATACTAGCAGTTGCTCGGCGTTGCTCGGTGTAATGAAAATTTTAAAACTAATCCATAGTCCTGGAGCTCAGCTTCTTTGGACGTTGACACGAAAGACTAAAAAGCAGTAGTTCTTTCCAGTTAAAGCGAAACCGTAGACTGAAAGAAAAATGAATGGATGTAAGTCAAATTTTGATTTCCTGGTATCGATATCAAATTTTCTGCACTATTGTAAGAACTGCAACCTTGAAACTTCTGAATATCGTTTCTTATGTCTTTGTCTATGAGTGTATAAAATTTGATTAAAATCTGACCACTCCTTCTATAGCCCGATTTTTTCGATTATCGATTTTCGATATTTATCGGCACAAAATTTAGCTAAGTACACTCGCAGACGCTTATAGTATAACTGTGTAAATTTTCAAGAAAATCGATTCAGCCGTTTCGGAGTCTATAGGTAACGGACACACACACAGACACAAACACACATAGAGACAAAGTTCCATTTATAAATAAGTTTATATATATATATATATATATATATATATAATATCATGTGGATATTATACATTGTATCAATCTCCTGCAGGAATGCCTAAACTCTTCACTGTATACAACTGTTTTCTCGGGTTAAAAATAACTTCAATCGAATCATGAAGATTTTAGAGAGGACAATCCTTCTTTGAATCTAATAGAATGGCGCTACAGGATCACAAATCAAATAACAGAAATCAAATCACTAGAAGACTTTCAACAGCGGCAACAAACAAAATGAATTGCACTACTTCAAACAAAAGGTTAAAAAGAAAACCCTCATCACTACTAGAAAAAGTAATAACATTTAGTGTACTTGAGAAATATCTTTTCATAACAAAAACGTTTTAAGGGAATTATTTTATTAATTTCAACCGACTGTAGCATTGGCCGTTCGGGTAATGACTCTACGCATTATTCAAACAAGAAGTTGGAAAGATGTTAAAGACTGGGCGCTATGGTAAAGAATTTTTCTAATTGTAGTTATCCTTTTTAGAATTATCAAACTAGTTTTGCAAAAGATTACTACTGTAATTAAAGATATCATTAAAGAATATGACATTATTTTGGCTTTATGCTAAACAAAACCAGACTTTGAAAATTGATAAGCATGAAAAAACTGATATAGATAGATAGATAGATACGAACGGACTGAGATAGGTAGATAGATACGGACTGAGATAGATAGATAGATAGATAGATAGATAGATAGATAGATAGATAGATAGATACGAACAGAGTGGGATAGATAGATACGAACAGAGTGAGATAGATAGATACGAACAGACTGAAATAGATACGAACAGACTGAAATAGATAGATGCGAACAGACTGAGATAGATAGATAGATAGATAGATAGATAGATAGATAGATAGATAGATAGATAGATACGAACAGACTGGAATAGATACGAACAGACTGAAATAGATAGATGCGAACAGACTGAGATAGATAGATAGATAGATAGATAGATAGATAGATAGATTTTTTATTTCCTGCTCTCTTACTTCATTTCATCTTTCTCGTTATTTTATTCATTTATTGTGGATTAATAAGTTATGTTACTTAGCATATTTTACCTTTTTTTGTTCAACCTCCTTCAATAACCTGCCATCTTTTGCTGATTGTTTTGCTCTCACATTTGCCATTTTTCTTAATACCAAAATATCCTTTCTTCCATTTTATATACTTACACAGACATATCTTACCTAATTATACACTTCTTTGCATTTTATATATCTAAATTTTCTCTGTTTACCTTTTTCTGTTTGATCAATCCCAACTTGGCAGTTCGGATACCGTCACTTTTTCACCGGCATAATGTGGCTTCTTTGTGCCTCTTTTACAAATACTTTCATGGCTTCTGCTCAGATGAACTTAGCTCACTGATAACCCCAATACATGAATTTGCTCGAGCCACAAGTTTAGCAACTATGTCCCACCCTTTTACTGCGAAACTAATACATTTTAAACGCAAATTCCGGACAGTTCCAATCTTCAAGTATTCAAATGTTAAGTCAATAGTCTTCTCCTATCTAACTAACCTGCATCCGCCCTCCCTTTCTCTCTCTCTCTCTCTCTCTCTCTCTCTCACTCTTGCTCCTTTCATCATCCACTCCACTCTTATCAGTATTCTCATCATTCTCCTACCCTATTCCTAACAACCCCTGTAACCTGTCACTCTTTCTCATAACTTACCTACTATGTAAACATGCTCAACAGTGGTGGTAAAATGTCTTGCTTGGGACGACACGATTACAAAAAAACAAATCTGTATTTTTCCTCCTTCTCTTTTTCATAAATATTTTTTCTTCTTTCCTTTTATATATACACATTTTATCTTCTTCCCTTTTTTATATATCTAGATTTTCTCTCCTTACCTTTACATAAACCTAAATTTCCTCTCCTCTTTTTTCGTATATCTGAATTTTCTCGCCTTTCCTCTTTCTATATCTAAATTTTTCTTCTTCTCTTTTTATATATCTGAGTTTTTTCTTCTTCTCTTGTTATATATCTAATTTTTTTCTTCTTCCCTTTTTATATATATATCTGATTTTTTTTCTTCTTCTCTTTTTATATATTTAAATTTTTTCTTCTTCCCTTTTTATATATTTAATTTTTTTTCTTCTACTCTTTTTATATATCTAAATTTTTTCTTCTTCTCTTGTTATATATCTAAACTTTTTTCTTCTTCTCTTGTTATATATCTAAATTTTTTCTTCACTTTTTATATATCTAAATTTTTCTTCTCTTTTTATATATCTAAACTTTTTCTTCTTCTCTTTTTATATATTTAGATTTTTTTCTTCTTTCCTTTTTATATATTTATATTTTTTCTTCTTCCCTTTTTTATATATTTAAATTTTTCTTCTTCCCTTTTTATATATATCTGATTTTTTCTTCTTCTCTTTTCATATATTTAAATGTTTTCTTCTTCCCTTTTTATATACTTAAAGTTTTTCTTCTTCTCTTTTTATATATCCAAATTTTTTCTTCTTCTCTTTTTATATATCTAAACTTTTTCTTCCCTTTTTATATGTCTAAATTTTTTCTTCTTCTCCTTTTATATATATCTGATTTTTTTCTTCTTCTCTTTTTATATATCTAAATTTTTTCTTCTTCACTTTTTATATATCTAAACTTTTTTCTTCCCTTTTTATATATCTAAATTTTTTCTTCTTCTCTTTTTATATATCTAAATTTTTTCTTCCCTTTTTATATATCTAAATTTTTTTTCTTCCCTTTTTATATCTAAATTTTTCTTCTTCCCTTTTAATATATCTAAATATCTGGATTTTCTCTCCTTCCCATTTTATATATATAGATTTTCTCTCCTTTGCTTTTTTATACAGTGTTGTGTAAAGTATTAGGACACGAACTATTTTATCTTTTATGAGGCATATTGACAGAAAATAAACAATTTAATTAAAGTAATTTATTTGATTTACTCAACAAATGCTTTAATAAGAAAATTTACTTGTTACAAAATAAATTTAATATTTAGTAGGATAGCCTTTTGCTTTGATCACAGCCTTCATTCTCTCAGGCATTGATATCACAAGCTTCTTTAATGTATCTAATGGTATCTCCTGCCAAGCAGCTTGTATTTGTTCCCAAAGTCTGTCTTGCGAAGCAACATTTGATTTATCAATTTTTTTATCCAAAATATCCGATAGATGTTCAATAGAGTAGTTTCAGAATAATTTGTTTAATAGAAAATAGGAAAAATTAAATATTACTTCTTTTTAATACATTTCTTTTACACCTTGTTTTAAACAATCAATATTTATTATCAATTCATTTGGCTTTTTACCCTGTATTTGAATTTCAGTGAGGTTTTTGCGAAAATCACCCCTGTTTTAATACTTTTGCACACTACCGGTAGTGTGCAAAAGTGTTAGGATAGGAGTGATTTTAAGCTCTATTTTGATGCCTCATAAAAGATAAAATAGTTCTTGTCCTAAAAGTTTTGCACAGTACTGTATATCTAAATTTTCTCTCCTTTTCTTTTTTATACATCTAAATTTTCTCATCTTTGCAATTTGATATATCTAGATATCCATTTTTATAGCTCTGCATTTTCTCTCTGTTTCATTTTCTGCCTTTAGCTAATCTCTCATTTCTTTTGTTTGTATAGGTATTCTCTCCTGATTTATTTTTATTAATAGTCTATCTTTCACTTAAATATCTCGTGATAGTCTCTCCGTCTATCCATTTTTGTTATGTTCTCTTGAACATTCCATCCTTTCCTTATTTTTTAATTAATTTTTCTTCTCTTCGCCTCTCTTTTATTTTCGATATTCCTTCCTTCTCTCATTCGTTTTTTCTCAATATCTCTCACCCATCCTAACCACCCTTCATAGGTACGCATTCTTCTCGATCCCTGCCTAACCTGACTACTCAATCAAACAATAATCACTAAGAGTGCCTCTAGATTATGCCAGTGGATATTCCACATTAAATGCATCGTCATTAATTGAACCTCTTAAGCGGTGTTTTGAACGCGGACTTAATATAAAACAGATTAAACAAAACAGTTAAAACATAAAGAAGAAATAGCAAATAAATATTGTCATCTATTACCGGCGTTTTGTTTGGCCGACATCCTGAGTGCTTGTCCATTATTTTTATTGTTTCCAAAGTCGTCCGCCAGTTTTGGTTGGCGCACACACACAAAAATCTCTTCATTGACAACAAATGCATCGGTCTACGTACACACATTAACACTTCTGCATGAAAGCACAATGAACCTCTGCTTTTTCGAAAGCTCAAACTGCTTTATGGACGAACGACGACCGCATATCAATATTTATCCACGGGTTCCTAACATATTGCTTTAATGTGTCCGCTTTACGCATGCGTGGAATTGTATTGCAAGTAAAAGCACCATTGCACTGATTATAATTGCGTTTACTTCTCACTGAAAAGAAAAGAGGGAGTGGGGATGGGCAAGGTGTCATCAACTTCCGCCTGATTTAACTGGGTCGAAAACCTTATACAGGATTATTGCGGAGGGCTAACACAAAGGGAAGGGGAGTGGGATGTTCGCAACGGTAGAGCGGTTTGCAACAGTCTCCCGCCATATTGTTAATGTAGGCAATGACGTCAAAGGTTTAATAGCAAGTCACCAGTGTGTCAGCGTATATGAATTAGAGTCTATCTGGCCGAGAGAAAATAAAAGGATGTAAAAAAGCTGTCTGCTCGACAAACGATTTTTCTATCATCAATGCTGGTGGCCAATGAATTGGATTTGATTAGTAAGGAAGCAAAATATTTACCCTGATAATATGTACTGCAGTGGTGGCCGGGCAAAAAAGAGTAACAAAATTGTTTTTTTTTTTTACGAGCTATGCTATATCAATCAGTTGGCCAGACGTAGCGTTGTCAGTTGGCAAGCAAAATCAGAGAACAGTCTATTAAAAGGAAAAAAATTTAGAAAAAATAACGTATATATATATATATATATATATATATATATGTCAACTTAAGATATTTATGAATGTAACCCTTGTTAGGGATATAGCAATTAGGGAATAAAGCATTGACGCAATATAATCTTCAAAGTGAAAAAAGCCTACTTGATTTGAAAACTTCCATTTGAAATTTTTACCTTTATTTTAACTGACAAAAATAATTCATGAGTTAATTATCAAATATATATCTTAGCATATTAACAAATTTATGCCAGACTGTGCTGTTTAATAAGGCACATACCACAATAAGAAGACATAACTAATGATTTTTAGTAAGTCTTTTTAGTTAATAATGCTTTGCCTGTCTACCTTTAAAAATCAGGAATTGATTTCAAGGTAGTTTACCTCGGAACGAAAATCGATGACTGGTGCTTGTAAGAAATACACCTATCTCGGCCACAAGACAAGCTAAATTTATACCAATCTCATTTTTTTAATGTGTATGTGGTGTAGTGGATATCGACTCGGAACGACAAAATAGGGAGCCAAGTTCGAATTCCAGTTGAATTCCTTGCATTCACTTACGCGCAAATACCCTGTGGAAAGGTATTAATCTGTCTCTTCCCCCTAGCTATGGGTTAAATTATAGGGCAGATTGGGTTTTATAGCTTTGGCTGGCAACTAGTCCACCGCAGAAATCAATGGCAACCTACTGCGGGATAATCTTCTGCCCAGTCTGTCATGTCTCTTCCGAGACATAATCGTCCAAAGCGTGTATCAAGTATGGCACTTAACTGAAAGCGAGAATATCACTAGTACGGAGGAAGGCTGCAGGGAGTAAAGTTGAGAGAAAAGAGGATTGAGAAAGAACAAAAAATAGACGGGATTCAAGGAGACAAAAGATGCATTTCAATTTTTGAAGATTATAATTATCAGGGAATTAAATAAATACAAATCAATCATCTGTCCGTGCATTGAATGCTGTTGTCATATCTAGTCGGGCGCCACTGCCATTCATCTCAGTGTTCCCGACAGGCTCTAAAGGAGAATCTGTAACTTGATCGGTCCCGACCTAGCAGCTCGACTAAAGGCACTTTTTCACCGGCGGGATATGGCTTCCCTCTGTCTATGCTACAAATATTTTCATGGCTTCTGCTCCGACAAACTTATCTCAGTGACGCCCTCTCCACAAGAATTTATTCGAACAACCAGATTGGCAACAAGGTCCCACCATTTTACAGTTAAATCAACTAAATGCAGCCGCCATTTCTACTCAATTTCTTTTCTAGCAGTTCCAGCCTGTGGAACTTCCTTCCTTATACTTACTTCCCAGATGGTTACAATATCAAAGAATTTAAATACAATATCAATTGCCATCTTTTGTCTACTTGACTCAAGTCCTTCTCTCCCCATTTTCCTATCCCCTCGTGTATCTTCTTCCCTTTTTCACTCTAGCCTAGCAACTGTCTTTACACTGGTCTTTCCATCCATTTCTTGCCCTTTATCTGACACCCCCAGTAACAGGTTTGTCTTACTCTTCGCTCTCCTCCTGCCTAAACTTTCACTCTTCTCTTATGTAGCTCCCTGCACACCATTGGCGGTACCGCTTTTCTTGGGGGTGAAACGATTAAAAAAAAAACAGGAGGTATAATTTTCATAATCTATATGTTTAATCGAAAATTTATAAAAAGAATAATGTTAGTATTAATAAGGAGTTATTGATTTAGGTAATTATTCTTCCACCTAATCATATCGGTCCAAGCAAGGCAGTTCACTGCCACTGATGTGCAGGGGTTTACATAGGAGGAAAATTATCAGTAAGAGTGACAGGTTATAGAGGGTTTAAGGAAGTGGGTAAGACTAGGATGAGAATACTGATAATATTGGACGGAGAAAGAAGCATGAGAGAGAGGATGCAAGTTAGTGAGATAGGAGAAGACTATTGATTTTACATTTAACTTCCTGAAGCAAGTAAATGGAAGGGAATTCCACAGGCGTGAAGTGCGAGAAAAGAAGCTGGTGGAGTAGAATTTGCGTTTACATTTTATAGGTTTCACAATAAAATTGTGGGACCTAGTTACTAATCCTGTGATTCGAGTAAATTCATACATAGTCGGCACCAGAGTGTTAAGTTCATCGGAGCAGAAGCCGTGAAAGTATTTGTAGAAGAGACACAGTGAAGCCACATTGCGCTGGTGAGAAAGTGACTTTATCTGAGTTGCCAAGTCGGAATCGATCATATTACAGATTCTCTGTTGGATTTTGTCAAGGACCCCTAGGTGGATAGCAGAGGCACCCGACCAGATATGGCAGCAGTATTCAATGCACGGGCGGATTACTATTTACACTCTATATTCTGGATGTGTGTAGTGGTACAGTGGATATCGGCTCGGAAATCGGAGATCTGAGTTCGCATTTCACTTAAATTCGTTGCAAGATTATGCAGGTTTTCAAGTGAAAAAAGTTTCGACGACCTGGTTTTCATTAAACTTTTCTCTATCAAAGAATTTTACAGTGATCGAAAAATGTAACAGTCGGTTAGTGGTGAATATGGTGTATGGCTTATATCAAATCAGTCAAGTTACAAAATTGTTTCGGGTGGTATTCTTGTCGTATGCATTCTTCATTTCATCCGCTGTCTACGCTGCCACGGATATCCGCTCGGAACGAGAAATCGGGTAGCCGTGTTCGAATTCCAGCTGAATTCATTGCTTTCACTTAAGCGCAAATACCCTTGGGAAAGGTATTAATCCGTCTCTTCCCTCCAGTTATGGGTTAAATAACAGGACAGATTGGGTTCTATAGCCTTGGTCAGCAACCAGTCTACCGCAGAAAGCAATGGCAACCTACTGCGGGATAATCTTCTGCCCAGTCAGTCATGTCACATTTGAGACATGATCGCCCAAGCGTGTATCACGTCTGGCACTTAACTGACTGAATGTTTTTCATAATTTCTTTTTATTTGTTACGTACTTGGTAATTAGCTTAATACATTCGTCATTAAAATTGCTTCTCAAAAATTACTTATAAATTAAAATAATAAAACATATCAACGACAGTGTATGTGATTTACGCTTGATTTTTTATGTTAACAGTTATTTTTAAAAAAATAGATTTTATTATTTACACTATATATCTTGGATGTGTGTTGTGGTGCAGAGAAAATCGGATATGAACATGAAATCGGAGAGCCGGTTTCGAATTCCTGTTGAATTCACTTACGCGCAAATACTCATTTCTCCCTCATGCTATGGGTTAAATAGCAAAATAAATTGGATTCTTTAGACTTCCTTAGCAACCCCTTTTGAATTTCTTGGATTATTAGATAATATTAATTCCAGAAATTTAAAAGGAGATTTAATGTGCATGAAGAAAAGCAATTAAGCCATAATCCACCAACAGCAGCGTTAAATAAACTAAAATAGAAAGCAAAAGTAGGTCCAATCCACCAAATATCAAATCGAGGGCAACACAAAGTTCTTCATGGACAATATTCGCCTTGTACTAAACAATCTGATGTTGACAAATTCCGTACCAATCAGTGTTTGTGTAGTTCAGAATTAAAAGCTGAAATCGAAGATTATATTCTTGCTGGACAGAAGCATTGCTTGCTAACTAGAAATTATCACGCAATCATATTGAAAAATCTTGATAACCCGAAATACTGATTATGAGATGAATATTAATATATTGTGTTTGTTAACTTATTTATACTATATTTATACATTTATAAAACTGATTATGTGCATTGTGGTGCAGTAGACATCGGCTCGGAACGAGAAGTCGGGGAGTCGAGTTCGAATACCAGTTGAATTCATTGCATTCACTTACGCACAAATACCCGTGGGAAAAGTATTAATCCTTATCTTTCTTTCAGTTATGGGTTAAATAATAGGACAGATTGGGTTCTATAGCCTTGGCTGGCAACCAGACTACCGCAAAAAGCAATAGCAACCTACTGCGGGATAAACTGCCCAGTCAGTCATGTCTCTTTCGAGACATGATCGCCCAAGCGTGTATCATGTATGGTACTTAACTGACTGGGATGTGCGTTGTGGTGCAGTAGATATCGACTTGGAACAACAAATCAGGGTGCCGAGTTTGAATTCCAGTTGAATTCATTGCATTCACTTACGTACAAATACCCGTGGGAAATGTATTAATCCGTCTCTTCCTTCCAGTTATGTGTTAAATAATAGGACATTGGGTTCTATAGCCTTGGCTGGCAACCAGTCTACCGCAAAAAGCTATAGCAACCTACTGCGGAATAATCTGCCCAGACAGTCATGTTTCTTTCGAGATATGGTCGCCCAAAGCGTGTATCACGTATGGACTTAATTGACTGAAACTGATGCCCTAACGTAACAATTTTATGGTAGTGAACGTATTTTCGAATTTAAAAAGAGAGTATATTTCATTTAATATTGTTTATTTTGTATAGTTTATTTTGATTATTTGTTCTCTAAGGAAAAAATTCTCACAAAAATAATAAAACGGTCTTATGTGTTTATGCGATTATTTACTATTATTTATCATGTACTAGCAGTTTAGCCCGGTTTCACTCGGGCAGTTTAAGGAATAATAAGAATAAAAAACATAGATATAGATAATATAAAGTGGGGTGATCGATTGTATATTATAATCAATACATAAACTGATCCCTGATTTTGTGGGGTGATGATATGTATTTTTCTATCTCTAAGTTTGGCTTTCTGAAAAATTTCAAGGTGTCGTTAGCGTTCTAAAATTTTAATCTACATCTGAGCCCAACTCCTGTCAAGCTAGACCGCAAAATGCAGACGCTAAGTCGAATCTTTCAAACAAACAAATACTTACAAAACGTCCACCCTCGTCACTTTTATAGATATAGATATACTATTTATTTTATCAATTACTTATTTATCTTTTGGGCGGGTGTTATTATAATGTTAATAATAAATAGTGGAATGAATATCGTCTCGAAACGAGTTCGAAAGCCAGTCGTTCACTTACACTCAAATACCATTAGGAAAGATATAAATACATCTCTCCTTCCCCCAGCTATGGATTAAATGGCAGGCATCTCGTCTACCACAGAAAGAAAACGTAATCTACTGCGGGAAAATCTTCGGCCACGTTAGTCATTAATCGAAACAGACGTGATTACCCAAGCATGTATCACGTATGGTACAACTGAGTGACTTTAATAAGTGATGCATTTGATGAGCAACTGTTCAATCCGATGTCCAGTGCAATATATATATATATATATATATATATATATGAGCAGATTTTTTACAGGGAAAAATTTAATAATAGCTAAAAATAATCGGAATTTTGATGGCATACTAAAAACTAAAAAAAAGCATCCGGTTTCGCACAGAGCTTATCAAGTTTTTATATCTGGGATTTTCTCAACGTGAACTAAAAGATGAAATGAGAGCTGAGGGGGAGAAAAATGTTAAGGAAAACTAGAGCCCAATCACACTCAGACCCAAAAGGCATTCTTTCTGTTTACAGAGAGAAGGCTTTCAGGATCTTATACATATGGACTCCAGCAACTTTAAATGAAACAGTGAATGGGAATTTGATAGAATAGTAAAGTTATCAACCCTCAATCAAATCACACAATTCTTGCTACTAATAAACATGCTGTGCTATAGATGACCCGGATGTATTCACGAGTTGGCTACTACTTGCGGATAAGTACAAATTTCTGGGAGGTAAATGTTGTTTAACTCTTTCATCCAGACGCCGAGATGTTCTACCTATGGAGTCGCATCCGCAACCACACTGAAATTTATAAACTACAGAATTAACATGAAGTGGAGGTAAAAACCTCCTTACAAATGGAGGAAAGAAGTTGGGGTGCAAAAAATATTACACGAACATTGGCCGACAAATAACATTTGCCAAGAGACTGCGAAATCCGCCTAGCTAAAACGTCACCATCTGTTCTAATGTAAGGTAGTCGTAAATGAAGTAAACTTTTTTTAACTACATGTGAAATAGCCTTATAAAAATTATCGATGACATGACGCACAACGGAATCCAAAATGTCCAAAGGATATCCATTTTCGGAAAGTGTCTTCTTAAAAAAGTCCATTTCACCGTGAAGAAACGAACTGGAACAATTTTTTTTAAAACCCTATAAATCAAACTTTTAATCTATATATATATATATATATATATATATATATACGCATGTGTGTGTGTGTGTGCGTGCGCGTGCGCGCTTACATATGTGCATGTGCATATGTGCATATATTTGTATGTCTGCTGTAGATGTATGGAATGGACGTCTTTTTTCACTGCACCTAAAAAAAAAGATCCCCAAGAATTAGAAGTGGTTATATGTGTGTGAGCGTATGTACATATTTGTGCATATTTGGGGGTCAGTCTGTTACCGATGTGAAAGTGTTTTTTTTTAATCATATCACCCCAAGCAAGGCGATAACGCCACTGATGCGCAGAGGGCTATGCAAGAGTAAAAAGATTGGAAAAGAGAAAGCCGGAAACCGAATCCTAAACAGGAAACAAGGGATGAGCCTCTTCACCTGTTCAATAGACGTGGGTGGAGTGTGAACTGGGCGATAGTTTAGTCTATCTACTCCAATTGAAAAAAAAATAAAGAAAAGAGTGAAAAGATTGGAAAAGAGAAAGCCGGAAACCGCATCCTAAACAGGAAACCAGGGATGAGCCTAGATTAATGTATAGTGTGTATTCGTGACGTTTGCGTTACACGTCCAACGAGGAACAGAAACAAATTAGTTGGAAAACCTTCAAATTAAATCCATCTCTAAACACCGTGGGAAAAATTCGTTTCTTTAAAAAAAACAAAAACATAACAAAGTAAAATAAAATAAAGTGCCAATAAAATTCATGGATTTAATGTCATAAACTCTTCCAGTAATTACAGCAGGTCAAATTCTGGTCAAAAGATGTTTTTAAAATTATTTGCAAAATTCCCTGTGCTGTCCAACTAATTAGATTGGGCTTTCTGATCTTAGGGAGCAACCAATTCATGAGGAGCGAAAAAGTTTCAAACCTTAAAGACCTGAAAATGTTTCCAATATGATTACCAAGAATTCATCTCAGTACACAGATAAAAATAAAAATTGTAAAGAGTCATAATCGTCTACATTCTGAAGACGCATAACATTTATAATTTACGCTAACCAAGGATGTTATACTGATAATATTACATTCATTCTGACTAATTTACTCCCCATACTTATTATAGGGTAACGATTAATTCTAATTTACTCTTTCAGATTCTTAATTTGCACGCGTTTTCCACCATCTTATTTTCCAGCGTTTTTCAGATGACAGTGATGAACTAAAATATGTGAAAATTGATTCACCTTAGTCGATATACGATGATTACAAAAACTCCCCTAAAAATAAACCAAAAATAAGACAGAAATATATTACAATCTTGTCAGTGACACATGCATTTGAAAATCCTATGATTCATGGTTTTCATTTCTCTTCATGCAGAAAAACTGTAGAAAATTTTAAATATGTTTTTAGTAATAAAAGAAAATTGTAAACATAATCTCACCCATCATAATTTACTTTTACGCTGCTACTAGTTTTTTATTATTCTTTTTTTATATCCGCCATTTAGTTTTATCAATACTGCTTATTCCTCTCTTAGTTAGCACGACCGTTATGCTTTGCCAATAACTCATAAAGAATGAACTGTTTCTTTTTGATCACGCGAAATCACAGAAAAGACATACAAGAGACACTACTTGTTTTCACTAGGAAAAAGAAAAAAAAAGATAAAAGTGTTTAATATTTCCTGCCAATAAGTCAAGAATAACGTACGATTCCATTTTGATCACGTGAAAAAGGTATATCTGAAATCCTATTGAGAAAATAAAAGAAAGAAAGGAATAGTGTTTACGTCTGTTTTAAGTAAATGGAAAAAGTTTTCAATTTAACATCTTTCATTTCTATCCCCTTACTTCTTAAAATAATGTTCAGTTCTGTAATATTTGTAATATTTTGTTAAATATGTTAAGCTCAAATATTCAACGATGTAATAGGGAATTTTCTACGGATATGTTTTTGTCGTAGAACTCGTTTCTCAATTTATTCAAAATTTAAATTCAGAATTAAACTTTATCAAAAAAATTAAAACTGCAACCTTATTTTTTTTAAAATTATGTCAGGACTTTGGAATCGAACCTGAATAAAAATCAGGATGACTGTACTGTAAAAAGAAAGTTTCTTGCTTTGCTTTGTGCCTTTTCGGACTCAAGAACCACTTATATATATATATGATCCATCGCTAAAGACGCTAGAAAATGGTTGACTGATTATACAAGTCCAACCATATCATGTTGAAACACCGGTTCTCGTACAACCACTGAAGTTAACCAACGTTGAGCCGGGTCAGTACCTAGATGGGTGATCACTTAGAAATAACAGGTGCTCTAATTTTGGATGTGCTACTTGCGTAATATATAACAGCACAGAATTGGAAATTGGAAAGCTAAGGTTCAATTTTCGTCGAATCCACCTCTTCTCTCCAAAGCTATGGATTAATTAGCAAATTATTATCCCCATAAAATTGATAAGAATCTAAAAAATATGTTATGGCTTTAAATAAAATGCTAAAGGTTGATAAGCCGTAAAAATAGATTAATCAATGAATATTGCGGCCCAGAACGTACTTGATTCCCCTTGCTATGCTCTGTCGTTCCCCATTACTTGTGTTAGAACAAACAGACACTTGTAAAATATTCCTTGTGTTACAACAAACAGATTCTTGTAAAATATCAAATGTAATAGTAGATATTTTAACTCAACTTCTAAATCGTTGCCATTACACTAGTGATAGATGGTGTTCATCCTGGTCTTTCTTCTTTTACTAAATCTCTCACAGTACAAGATTCGAGAGCCACTCAAAATAGGGAGAGGTAGTTGAAATGATAATGATGAACGAGGTGTGAGATTTTTTATAACTTCTTCCAAGCAAGGCAATAGATCTACTAAGATACAAGGATTTACTCAGAGTAAAAGAAAATGAGAACATGTTAGTGAAGAAAAAGGACAATAAAAATCGGTTTCAAGAACGCTGAAGATGGCAATTGTCGTTGGATTTAAATCTTTGAAGATAATTCATAAACAATGGACTGTTACTTTTAAATCACGTGATAAGACGGATCTTTCATTTACATCCCCTTACTTCTTAAAATAACAACTAGTCTCGTAAAAATATTTTGTTAAAGTTGTTAAGCTCAAATATTTAATGATGTCATAGAGAAAATTATACGGATTGTCGTAAAACTCGCTTTTAGCAGAAAAGTAAAGAACCAGAAGATAATTATATATTAGGAAAGAGCTTACGGTTAAATCTTGCTATTCAAACAGTAGTATTATGAGACCTAATTGCCAGTCTAGTATTACGATTAAATCACTTCGTCTGAATGTACTAAATGGGAAAAGCTCATACGAAGATCTGCCTCGAAATTATAGTAAAGGTTTATAGTTTAAACTGATACGTTTTTTTTAATATATTGTATCATTCGTCCGTGCTTGTCTATATTTATGAGCTGAGGTAGTATTTACACTATTTAGATTATTCGGACGATTGTTCTCATCTTCGTTGCCATTTTTACGGCGTTTCGGCCGTTGTACGCTCCGGCTTTTTTCAGATACTAGAAATTTTGAATCGAACCCTTTATTTCCGACGTCAACTTCACGGGCGTGAGTTATGGTAACAAATGTAACTGGAAAACTGTGTTGCTAAAAATTAATGTACATTTTTCCTGCTTCAAATATAACGGTTGACAAATTGTTAAGTTTGGTGGCGGTAGTGTGATGGTGTGAATAATGATTTTATCTGCAGAAGTTGGCCATGTCAATGCTGAGATTTACAAAAGGTTTCTTCAGCAGAATGTGATACAAAGATGACACCATAATCATTATGAATCTCCTATTTCCATGCAGGACAACGCACCTTGCCACAATGCTCAGAAAGTTATGGTTTTATTTGAAGAAGAAGTGGCCAGCCCAGAGCCCCGATCTGAATCCATTAGAAAATGTTTGGAAGATAATTGCAGAAAGGGTTCAGAAAAGGAACCCGAAAAACCAAGATCAGCTATGGGAGTTATTGAAAGACGAATGGGAGGGAATTACTGCTGATTTTTGCAAGAAATTAATTAGATCATGTGGTCGACGATGCAGAGAAGTCATTGAAAATAAGGGGATGTTTGCTAAATATTAAATTTTGTTGATATTTTGTTTACAAGCAAGTATTAACAAGATCGTTCCTTAACTTTTGTCTAGTAGCTTATTTTGTTTGTTCCATTTAATCTTTATTTAAAAAGACATCTATTATGTAAATTTTTGTAACTTCGTATAATATTTATGCATTATACCCTAATCTTTATTCGGTAAAAAGTTACTGCTAATCATACATTACTTTTTAACTAATACTCATATTTATGTTTTTGTTGTTTCCGCTCCTTATATTATGGCCACTACTATATATATATATATATATATATATATATATATATATATATCATAATGATAATCCACGTATCCTGTATTAATATGTATAGGAAAAACTACTAAAAAGTTGTAAGTTAAAAATGTATTTTTGATAGTATTTATTTATTTCTATTATTATATATATATATATTTGATATTTCAGACCGGCCTCGGCCTTTCATCAGAAACAAATGATTTTAAAATTTAAACTAGAATATTTTAAAACGTAAACCTAACTGTAATAATACTTTTAAATGTTGTTTTAACGAAAATTTTTAAGTGTATGTAAAATATGTTTAACTATTGAAATATTTATAAATATTCAAAATACCTAAATACCTATTTAACCCTAGCCTATAGGTATTTAATTTTAGAATCCAGTATTTTTCTTTCTTTCTGTGTGAGTATGTGGAACTAAAATCGGAATCTATCAGTAAACATTTGCAGATTTCTAATGTGTGTCCTGGTTGATTGAAGTGTTCAGCTATGGGGGAATAAGGGTTGTTTTGGCGTATGCTTAGTTCATGGTTATTAAAACGGAATCTAAAATTTTTTCCAGATTCACCAATATATCCACTTTTTAGACATATTGAGCAGAAGAGAAAATATATTATATTTTGGCTGTCACAAGTGAGGCGTGGTGGGTGTAATTTGATGCTGTTGTTGGGTATGGAAAATACTGTATTGATTACTAAATGTTTGTAAACTAAACAACGAGATTTATTTGCATTTGTAATTATACATACATATATATATATATATATATATATATATATATATATATATATAGTATCGAGGCAGCAGATAATTTTCTAAAGATATGTTGTTAAATATAAAAGACGATGAATGTCTATTATGCTTAAACAGCCGTTTTAAACATCGTATTTTGGATTTAATTTCAGGTGAAATTATCTACGGAGAATATTATTAATAATAGTGTATGTCAAAATAAACATAACATTATTAACTTATACGATTGCAACCAAATGCATAATAATTACAAACATGATGAAAAAACACACAAAAATATAGTACGTAGAAATGTTAAAGTGAAACCAATAAATAATAATCAAATTAAGCTCATCACATATAAAAAAAATTAAAACAATTAACCTCACGGTCTCTAATAACACTACAAACAGGCAACTAAATTCTCTACAAAAACCTATTTAGTCTACCAATTAACATGGCCGTTCAGAAAATGCATCTATGGTACTAATAATAAATCCACTACCTAGATTGGTTTTGCTACAACCACGCTCTCCCGTAGACTTACCTGCCACCTTTCTGATCATAGTTCAATTAAACAACATTTCTTAGAAAAACTATAGTCATGTAGGTAATATTAGACATATTTTGGCCGATAACACAATAATACTCATACATACACACAGTAAAAAGAAACCTTCATTTATTGGAGGTCATCTACATTAAATAAAAGCAACCTACACTTAATAAAATCGCCTTTCAATCTGGTCACAACACATTTAGACATATGGTTCTATTAACATTTCGGTCGCACACGCAATGTGGCGTCATAGAACCGTATTATTAATTTACGAACTGCGTCTGCCATTCGGTGACTGTTATCGTTGCATAGCAATATCTTATGTCAACACAAGATAATATCATCTTTGATGGTGGATGTTATTATGTTAACGTCCCTGTAACCTCTCTGAAGATGGCTCATGTGAGCCTAAAGTTTAGAACCAGCATAATAAAAAATATCCAGATGTTGGGCAATTTTTGTCTTTATTTTCACCCGAAATTAAAGCCAAAATACGATGTTTGAAACGGCTCCTGATTACGCATAATAGCTATTCATTGTCTTTTATATTTAACAATATATAATTAAATATATATATATATATATGTGTGTGTGTGTGTGTGTGTGTGTGTGTGTGTGTGTGTGTGTGTGTGTGAAACGCCAGCTTATTGAAAAGTATTATCATTCATTGATTAAGCATATACACGAATGAACACACAAACATTTTTTTCTTTCTTTTTTAAATCTGATGTATCCTCCAATGACAAAACGCGTATACAAATCTATCTTTCCATTATATATATATATATATATATATATATATATATATATATATATATATATATATATATCACAACGCAGTAATCCGGGTAATTGGTAGAGATAATTCCACGGAGAATATTAATCCATTGAGAACTCTATGTTAGAAACTAACAGAGAATTATGAGGAAATTATATTTTAATTTTTTTTATATCTAAACTTATTTATAAATGGAACTTTGTCTCTGTGTGTCTGTGTCTGTGTCTGTGTCTGTGTTTGTTACTTATAGACTCCGAAATGGCTGAACCGATTTTCTTGAAAATTTTCACAGTTGAAATACAAGCGTCTGCTGGTCTTCTTATCTAGGTTTTCTGTCGAGGTACCCTAGATAAATATCAAAAATCGATAATCGAAAAAATCGGGTTATAGAAGGAATGGTCCGATTTTAATCAAATTTGATACACTCATAGACAAAGACATAAGAAACGATATTCAGAAGTTTCAAGGTTGCAGTTTATACAATAGTGCAGAAAATTGATAATACATATATATATATATATAAGGCAAGATGTTTGTGTGTGTGTCTGTTTATCTGCCTCTGTATCTATTTTTTTTTTCAGCCCTTTCATTTTAGTTTTTGCGTCGGGTTTGGCTCTAAGTAGGTATAATTGTAGTTCTTAGTCTCAGCCAAGATACCATTTACTTAGAGGACTTATTTAGCCTTCAAAATTCAGTTTACGACGAAAAACTTATTTGATATCGATACCAGGAAATCACAATTTGACTTACATCGATTCATTTTCCTTTTAGTCTACGGTTTCGCTTTAACGAGAATTTTAGTCTTTCGTGCCAACATCCAAAGAGTCTGCTCTCCAGGACCATGGATTAGTTTTAAAGCTTTCATTACACCCGAGCAACGCTGATCTATATTACTAGTATAGATATAAATTAATACCACTTAATGTTCTCGCTTTTATTTAACAGCTCGTCATTTTTATCTCGTTTTCCTTCTTATTCTTCAGCAAGTTTGAAAAACAAAATTAAATTAAAAAAGAATCATAAAGAAAAAATAAATATAAACGCGTCGTTTGGTTCATTTATTACGAACCTGCGAACTTCCCGACATTTTGGTCGATCTGTGGTTTTTACTTCCGGAGTCAGATGAATCTAGAGATTTCTACGAAGTGATAAACACTTATTTACTTTTAAAATTGTTAGCATTTGGCAGAAACAACTGCGAATTCCTCACGGCTGTAAAGCACCTGGCTTAAGAAAAAAAAATTAGAGAATAGTGAAACGAAACACACTCTCCCACGTGGAAAGGAAGAAAAAAGATGAATTAAACAAATACATTAGCGTCTACTCATCCCGCAGAGTCTAGCAATCGTCGCTTGTTGAAAAGACATCGTTCTGATGAAGCGAACAAATGACTTGCTTTTATTTTTTGCTTTTTAATCAAGGCAGAAAGAACTAAACGGATCTAAAAAGGTAATCAATAAACAGGAATAAGTCTCTGAATACACCTCTAATACGCCTTCAGCAGCCACAGGAGACCAACACTGTTCAACCTACATGAAACAATATATTCAAAAACACCCTCAACGCCTTGCGATATTCTAAATTCACAGTTAATTATTACAAGTGGGTCGGGGACATTTATCGAGGCACATGTGAACTATGATTAGCAGTACCCACAAAAAGAATTCATCAATTAAATAGTATGTGGTTTTCAGAAGGTTTCAGGTTATGATAAATGGGGAGCAAATGTCTTTGTTGTGTTATAGAGAGATTAGCTGTAGCTTGACTCTGTAAGCATGAAGATGGCTTATTTTCATCTTAAAATTGTGATAACGCTCGCTAGCCAAGAGAATAATACTCACCACTTAGGTTGGTTGAATTAGAAAGGTCTCCGGGTATTCATTACAGGAAACATTTCTTTTTAGTTTTCTTAGGAGAGAGTTTCAGGATTTCTTAATGGCTATCACCCAGTATACTGGAAACAGTGATTTATGATCCAAATTGAGGTTTTTATATTCTCTTTACACTAATAACATTGTGAATGCATAAACGATTCTATCTATGTATCTTGATACGAATGTCTCATTACTGACATGTCACAATGTCAGTAGGAAGAAGCTGACAGTAGATCATTTATATATATATTCTGCCTGGGCAGAGCAACAATATTAACCTTAACAACAAGACTATATTGAATCCATTATTAGGTGAGCTGCTAAAAACGTCGCCTCATTATGGTGATTATCTAAGCGGAACTTAGATGCTGCACAAGGACGAAAGTTTGAAGCACCCAGTGAGGCTCGAAGTTGATTCATTATGTTAGGGGAGACAGTTAATCTCTACAGAATCTATGTCTCCCATTCGTCATTACTTATAATATTGCTGACACTTATGGCCTGCGGCCTATCGTACTTACGTTGAGCCCCTTGATAAAATTCGAAAGATCAACAATATTATCTGCCTTGATCTGGTGTCTGGGCTTCAGTCGCTTACCACCGTCGTATGGTTGCCTCAGTGTCAGTGTTCTGCAACCAGCACAACCGAACCTGAAAACAGTTCGTAATTTAATATTTTATTTCTGAAATGAGTAACTGTTAATATTCTTGTATTATTTCTAGCTGTTGTTTGCATCTTCGTTGATATAGATGTTATAATAGAGAGAAAGTTCCGACCAAATAATACCTGAGCATCATCAGGTGTTCATTGATTGGCTGATACGAGATATGCTTATTATTGTGATATTTTATCCCTGTGATGTCAGTTATTGTTGGTTTCTGCTAAATGGGTGTTTTCATACCTGATCCACAGATTGAACTTATGACCAATAGAGAACACAGTAATACATGTCCAACCAATTATTAATATTCAGGAGACATTATCGGTCCATTTATTACTGGTATACTTTTGGAGCCTTTTATATTCAACGTCAGATGGTTTTGCTGTGTGCTTCAACCACTTTTCATAATTTACTATTTCGTTAGAAACAATAGCTCAAAATAAAACAAAGGAAACAGTTGGTAATTTTAGAAACGATTTTTTGTACTGACATAAAACCTTATAGCAGCAATATTTGCAAAACGTTATTGAAATCTTCAAAATTTACACAATTCTTTATTCATTGGGCAGTCAACTAACTCTAGCATGACAGCAACAATCGTGAAAACAAATTTCAGGGCAAGCAAAATGGATCTCATTTGGCATTATGGAAAGGAATATCGGTCAACATTTAAAAATTAATCGTTCTCTTCTGACTAATTATTTCACAACAAGATCTTTCTCTGGTAAAGATTCATCAAGATCTAGGATTTCTAAAAAAAAAAACGTAAATAAATAAAAACAGTATGTTAATCATTATTCTTTTCGTCACTTCCCGGCATCTTAATTGTTTAATTGTTAGCCTCCTCGATTCTTCTGGGTAACTTACTCCCCTTGTCTTTTCTCAGCACTTCTTGTCACTTCTCGGTTTGTTAATTGTTAGCCTCTTTGGCACTCCTGGGTATCTTACACTCCTCGGCTCCCCTCAGCAATTTTCGTCATCTCCGGTATCTTAATACTTAGCATCATCGGCACTTCTTGATATCTTATTTCCTCGCTTCTTCTCAGTATATTACTCTCCTCGGCTCCTCTCGTTATTTTTCTATCTTCGGCACTTGTCGGCAATTCTTGTACTTCCCCTACTTCTTAATTCTTAGCATCACCGGTGCTTCTCAGCATCTTACTCTCCTCGGTTCTTCTCGGTATCTTACTCTCCTGTGTTCTTCTCGGTATCTTACTCTCCTCTGTTCTTCTCGGTCTCTTTTTCTCCTCGGTTCTTCTAAGTATCTTACTCTCCTCGGCTCTTGTCAGTATCTTACGCTTTTCGGCTCTTCTCGGCAATTGCCGTCACTCCTTGACATCTTAATTCTTAGCCTCATAGGCTTTTCTCGGAATCTTACTTTCCTCGGCTATTCTCGGAAACTTACCCTCCTCGGCTCATTTCGGTATCTTACTTTCCTCAGTTCTCGGCATCTTACGCTCCTCGGCTCTTGTCAGTATCTTACGCTACTCGGTTCTTCTCGGCTATTGTTGTCACTCCTTGACATCTTAATTCTTAGCCTCATAGGCTTTTCTCGGAATCTTACTCTCCTCGTCTCTTCTCGGTATCTTACTTTCCTCAGTTCTTCTCGGAATCCTACTCTCCTCGGTTCTTCCCAGCATCTTACTCTATTCGGTTCTTCTCGGCAATTGTCGTCACTCCTTGACATCTTAATTCTTAGCCTCATAGGCTTTTCTCGGAATCTTACTCTCCTCCGCTCTTCTCGGTATCTTACTTTCCTCGGTTCTTGTCGGAATCTTACACTCCTAGGTTCTTCTTGGCATCTTACTCCCCTCGGCTTTTCTCGGTCTCTTACTCACCTCGATTCTTCTCGGCATTTTACCCTCCTCGATTCTTCTCGGTAGCTTACTCTCCTCGGCTCTTGTCAGTATCTTACGCTCCTCGGCTCTTCTCAGCAATTGTCGTCACTCCTTGACATCTTAATTCTTAGCCTCATAGGCTTTTCTCGGAATCTTACTCCCCTCCGCTCTTCTCGGTATCTTACTCTCCTCGGTTCTTCCCGGCATCTTACTCTACTCGGCTTTTCTCGGTCTCTTACTCACCTCGAATCTTCTCGGCATTTTACTCTCCTCGATTCTTCTCGGCACTTTACTCTCATCGGTTTTTCTCGGTAACTTACTCTCCTCGGCTCTTCTCGGTATCTTACTCTCCTCGGCTCTTCCTGGCATCTTACTCTCTTCAACTCTTTTCGGCATCTTACTCTCCTTGGCTCTTGTCTGTATCTTACCATCCTCGGCTCTTCTCGGCAATTGTTGTCACTCCCTGGCATCTTAATTCTTAGCCTCATAGGCTTTTCTCGGTACTTTACTCTCTTCGGCTCGTCTCGGTATTTTACTCTTCTCGGATCTTCTCAGAACATCTCGTCACTTACCTGTATTCTCAGCCTTCTCGGGTATCTTATTCTTTTCGGCTGTTCTCGGTACCTATCGACGTCATAACCATGTTCCCCCACACCAATCTTCCTAGTAAGTTAATCATTACCCTCTTAGGCTCATCTCAGCATCTTACTTACTACTTTCTTCGATTGTTCTCGGCATTTTAATCGTAAACCTCTCGGGTTTTATCGACATCTTAATTATTATACTCCTAAACTTTTTCTGTCATTTCAATCGTCTTCATTACTTCAAAGATCTTCCTTATTATCGTCTCAACATTCTTATATCTCGTAATTAATTGTATAAGTAGAATATCTGTTAACTGTACGGAAAAGGAAATTAACGAATCGATTTCAAAACTATCTCATCTTCAATTCCCTTTTCTCTCCTCTGTTAAAGGCTAGATAAAGAATAATTAAAAACAATGGAGAATGCTATCGGAATTTAATCCACTTTAATCCCAGTAAGAACCTGACAAATAATGAATTATAAAGGAAACTGTGTAGAACGTTAGTAATATGCGTTATTGTTCCAGATTAACCATATAATCTTTGTTGACAGATTTATATATATTCTTTTGTGTATTGTTAGTAACAAAGACGCGGGCAATGTTGCAACGGATAGGCGTGTGGATATAAAATTCCAGCCAAACCGTCGCATTCAGTTTCGCACCAGTAACAAATAGAGTCCCTTAATTCTACACATGTCTAACCTTGATAGCAGCACAGATTAGAAGCTTTAACGTTAACTGGCCATCAGTCTAGGACCAGAATTATACTGAATTCAAACCTCGGTGTGTTTGTTACCAGCTATTCTATCTTGTTGCGAAAACCTAATCAAAAACAACATGGCTGAAGATGCGGCCTTATATTTCAAACAAAGGCGGGATGCGACATATTGTCAGTTTTTTACGTGTGGTTTCCGAGCACGTACGCTCTGCCAAAAATCCCCCAAGTGCCGAATATCCGGGACTGCGACTGCGTATTTTTCTCAGCGAAGTATCTACCTGTAGATATAGCACCGACTGAGTTTCTCTCTGCTTGAAGACAGAGAAATTAACAAGAGCAAGAACTCGCGGAATTCTCAATCTCGAGTTTATCGAACTCTTTTACATTTGGTGGAGAGGGGGACTCGGCAAAGTCCATGGGCACATGTTCAGCTGAAGAAAAATAGACAAGATCCCGATCCCGCATATGAGGGTCTTTGAAATTTTTGCCCGAGTACGCGCTCAGAAACCCCACGTTAAAACCGACCTTGTGTTACATGTAGATCAGTAGTCTCAAACACGAGAACAAAAATGAGTTCTTCCCAAAGCGAGTATCGATCAGTAGTCTCAAACACGAGAAGGAAAGAGAGTTCTTCTCAAAGAGTGTGTCGATCAGTAGTCTCAAACATGAAAAGGCAAGAGAGTTCTTCCCAAAGAGAGTGTCGATCAGTAGTATCAAACACGAGAAGACAAGAGAGTTCTTCCCAAGGAGAGTGTCGATCAGTAGTCTCAAACACGAGAAGACAAGAGAGTTCTTCCCAAAGAGAGTGTCGATCAGTAGTATCAATATGAGAAGTCAAGAGAGCATTTCCGAAAGAGCGTGTCGATCAGTAGTCTCAAACATGAAAGAGAGTTCTTCCCAAAGAGAGTGTTGATCAGTAGACTCAAACACGAGAAGACAAAAGAGTTATTCCCAAAGAGAATGTCGATCAGTAGTCTCAAACACGAGAAGACAAGAGAGTTCTTCCCAAAGAGAGTGTCCATCAGTTGTCTCAAACATGAAAGAGAGTTTTCCAAAGGGAGTGTCGATCAGTAGTCTCAAACATTCTGTCTTCAGAACGAGGGGGATACTATGTCAGCAGACAGAGTCTCAGCTGAGGCAAAAAAGAAAAAAAAAAGAAAAAAGGGGCCCCGCGTATACAGTGTATGGATAATTCTTGTCCGAATATATGCGCTCGGAAATCCCATGTTAAAAACTGACCATGTTTTGCATCCCGCCTAAATGAAGGGGATTTACTTATATCTTCAGTGTTTAACAATAATAAAATATGTTACGAAGAATAATAATATACTGTTTTAAATTATTTATGTCTGTTTGACATGTTCATATATGAATCTATTTTTTCTGGAAAGATGAAAATAACTCATCGAAATATTATAATCGCAATTTTACTTGTTGATATAATTTGAATGAAAAAGCGAATTTTTTTTTACTTTCTTAGAACACTGGAGCCTTTATACGCAAAATCAAATGTTGCAAATATCGTGTCACTTTCGATACATGCTTGACGGCTTCTCAACAGGAGCAACCGATCTCTGGTATCATCCGTGGCAACACAACAAGCGAAAGATAGCGATCGACTTCCAGTCAACGACGGCAAGCATTCGTCAACGGCTTTATTTAAACGGTGTTGTATCAACGTCCCTTTTTCTACAACGTTTATTGAAAGGATTGGCTCGATAAAACAGACTCTTGAAACCTATCCTGGGATGATAAATCAGTTGTTTGAGAAGATATTTGCTAAGAGATTGCGAATAAACGAACTAAGATTTAAGAAACGACCATCATTCACGAATAGGAATATACGTGTGCATATATAAGATTAACGCACGGAGAGAAAAGCTGAATTCATAATTTAGTCTGTTTATTGAATCTTCAAATTGCATATATAATAGTCTTAATTATGATCTCTTTTTCTCATTTGTTATTCCTTTATATTTCTATCATCCTTCGTTTCATTTGTTTCGCCCTTTATCGGTTTCAATAGATAGATAGATAGATAGATAGATAGATAGATATTACAAAGGCGTTGATAGATAGATAGATAGATAGATAGATAGATAGATATTGAACACAGGTAAACAAGTCTCTATCTCATCTAAGTATATTTATAAATGGAACTTTGTCTCTGTGTGTGTGTATTTGTGTGTGTGTGTGTGTGTGTCCGTTACCTATAGACTCCGAAACGGCTGAACTGATTTTCTTGAAAATGTACACAGTTGTACTATAAGTGTCTGCGAGTGTTCTTTGCTAGGTTTCTGTACCCCCGATATATATCGAAAATCGATAATCGAAAAAATCGGCTAATAGAAGGAGTGGTCCGATGTTAATTAAATTTGATACACTCATAGACAAATACATAAGCGACGATATTTAGAAGTTTCAAGGTTGCAGTTCTTACAATAGTGCAGAAAGTCGATAATATATATATATATATATATATATATATATATATATATATATATATATATAAGGCAAGATGTTTGTGTGGGTGTCTGTATATCTGCCTGCATGTCTGTATTTTTTTCAGCTTTTTATTTTAGTTTTTGGTTCGGGTTTGGCTCTAAGTATGTATAATTGTAGTTATTAGTCTTAGTCATGATACCATTTACTCAGAGGACTTATTTAGCCTTCAAAATTCAGTTTACAACGAAAAAGGCTTATTTGATATCGATACCAGGAAATCAAAATTTGATTCACATCGATTCATTTTTCTTTCAGTCTACAGTTTCGCTTTAACTGGAAACAACTATTGCTTTCGTGCCAACGTCCAAAGAGCCTGAGCTTCAGGACCATGGATTAGTTTTAAAGCTTTCATTACACCTGAGCAACGCCGGGCTATACTGCTAGTATACCATAAAAACAAAACAACCAACAACCAAATCATCTCTGACAATAAGTGGATTCATTGCCAGAATTCAAAACGAATATCTAGAGTAGTCGTCAACAACTCGAACTCAAGAGAATCTACGTTATTCTACCTATTTTTAAATTTTACTTATTTCTGAAATATTTTTAAAAAATATCAGTCAAAACATTTCAACGGCGTATGGAAAGAGAAAAATATGTTGATGTTCAAGAAGGTTGGCTTACTTGCATGGTAAGGGATACTAAAATCAAACAGGTACAAAAATTTAAATATTTTGGAAGTGTTCTAACAAAAGACAGAAAGTGCAATACAGAGATTTGAAGGCGAATTGGCATGGCATAGGACGCGTTCCAGAAGCTGAGTAGAATATTAAGAGAAAGGAAAATTTCACTAGAATTAATGAAAAAAGTACTGGATTGCTATGTGGTGTCAGTTCTTCAATATGGCAGTAAATACTGGACAATATCATCAAAGATGAAGGAAAAATTTGAAGCAGCTGAAGTGTGGTTCTACAGAAGGATACTGCGGATACCATGGATCGAGCATGTGAGCAATGATGAGTTTTTGGAAAGGATGGAAACGAAAATGAAAATAATACTGAGCATCAGGAAAAACAGCTAAAAATCCTGAGACATGCAATGAGGAAGGAAAGCTTGGAGAATCTGATACTCACAGGCGAGATAGAGGAAAAAAAGTGAAAGGGAAAGCAGTGGATATTATATATGAAGGGCTTGAGCAAGTAGATAACAGAATGGTAGTTGCGTGGTGTAACAGGAGAAAGCGTCCTAAGAGCCACCCGGGATAGGGAGACATGGAAGTACATGATTGTCTACGTCCTGAAAGGACAAGGTACACAGAAGAAGAAGGTCTACTCACACATTTTAAGTCGCGGTGTTAATGCAGTAGATGGTTATGGTGACAGTATGCTAAGTTCGTACACATGCGGTATATTCACCAAACATGTCGCTATCAGATTAATCTTCGTTCGCTTTGAGGCGGCAGTCTGGGCATCAAATCAAAATTTTAATTGTTCTTTTGTAATAGAGCTGCGCTGTGGTGCAATGGATATCGGCTGCGTTGTGGTGGATTGGATACCGGTTCGGAACGAGAAATAGTACAGCTGAGGTCGAATCCCAGTTAAAATCGTTACGCACAAATACCCTTGGTAAAGGTATTAATCCATCTCTTCTCCCTCCTGTTCTGGGTTAAATGGAGAAAAGATTGGGTTATATAGCACATAGTTGGCAACTAGTCTTCCATAGAAATTACGGCGGTAAAATTTTCGCTCGACATACGGCACATAACTGATTGTACATTAAAGAAAAAAATCTGTTTTGACATGTAACATGACACTTACATGCGCAAACAAATTGAAAGCTAATTTAACTTAAAAGACGTTGCTGACAGACATATATATTTGAACACATCTTTTAATCTTCACGTAATTTGCAGTAATAAAACTGACCATAACTTAGAATTAAAAGATATCACGCTAATTAAAAAGGAATATAATTCTTTACGTCGAAAATAGCTTGATGTACTACTAATAACAATATTACTGACTATAAACACATGACAAAAACATTATATTGCATAACCAAACTTTACTGAATTCATTCTTAAAGAATATAAGTGCACTACCGACCATAATTATAGGTACACCACAGTACTTTTCAAAAGTGATATATTTCATACTATTTTTTAGTATTTATTGCCAAGTGCATAATCGTAAATGAAAATAGAATGGTTCTTTTGTTAATACAGCACAATCACATGTCCATCAAATGAATTTATAAATATTTAATAATTGCCTATATTGCAGTTTCATCAATGAAAGAATGAAGAAAATTGAGGGTGATTCGAACGAGTTCATTTTTGCTTCCTTGCCTTGTAAAATTTTGCAAAGTAATAATAACAAAAGGACCATTCTATTTTTATTTAGAATTATCTCAGTCAGTCAGTTAAGTGCCATACGTGATACACGCTTGGGCGATCATGTCTCGAAAGAGACATGACTGCCTGGGCAGAAGATTATCAAGTAGTAGGTTGCCATTGCTTTCTGCGGTAGACTGGTTGCCGACCAAGGCTATAGAACCCAGTCTGTCCTGCTATTTAACCCATAACTGGAAGGAAGAGACGGATTAATGACTTTCCCAAGGGTATTTGCGCGTAAGTGAATACAATGGATTCAACTGGAATTCGAACTCGGCTCCCCGGTTTTTCGTTCCGAGCCGATATCCACTGTACCACAACGCACATACTACAAATAGTATGAAATACATCATTTCCTTAGAAAAGATGGGTGGCCTAATAATTGTGGCTGGTAGTGTATGTTTACCTAAAATCATCGGTATGAATGTAAAAACGTTGCCAAATCAACATGCGATTCATTTTTCTTTTAGTCTAACGTTTTGCTTTAATATAATATCTACTACTAGACGTCTAGCTCGGGAGATTTCTCTTGAATCTTCAGCCCACTTTTTTAGGTGTCTGCGTCTCTCTCTCTACTAGACTTAGCTATCTTTTCTTTCTCTATCTTACCCTTTTATCCCATGTTAGATATTATTTGCAATAACATAGACAAAGTCAATTCCTCTCACCCGTTCGCTAATATATTTCTGTTCGCGTAACTTCAATGCCCACCATGCCAAGTTTATGAAAAGCTCTATTACATCTTGCGGACATGCATTTATAATCATCTCCACAAGCAAGGCATTTTACTGCCACTGTTTGGCAGGGGGTCACATAGGAGGAAAGTTATGAGAAATAGTGAGAGGTTATAGGGGGTGTCAAGAAGTGGGTAAGAGAAGGAAGATAAAACTGATTAGAGTGGAGTGGAAGGAGAAAGAAGCATGAGAGAGAGGATGCAGGTTAGTGAGATAGGAGATGACTATTGACATTACATATAAATTCTTGGAGATTGTAGCTGTCGGGGAAGCAAGTAAATGGAAGGGAATTCCACAGGCGAGAAGTGCGAAAAAAGAAGCTGATGGAGTAGAATTTGTGTTTAAATTTTATTGGTTTCACAGTAAAAGGGTGGTACCTAGTTGCTAATCTAGTTGCTCGAGTAAATTCATATATAGGGGCCACCAGTGAGCAAAGTTCACCGGAATAGAAGCCGTGAAAATATTTGTAGAAGTATTTGCATACCCTGAATTTCTCAATCCTTTACCCTCACGCAAGTATTGGATTTTCTAATGCACTTCCCCAATAACCCTGAAGGACACGCTTTCCTTTTAGATGTCTGCTTCACTTTTATCCTTGACTATGCCACGCCAAGCAGCTCTGCCCTCTTGACACCTCTGACCACGCTGTAGTTTCAATTAATGTATCCTTCCACTCACCCTCCTCCCAGAAAACTCCTAACAGCAGAATATCTTACTACTACCAAAGAGCAGACTGGCACTCATTCCGTGACTTCTTTTGTGATGTTCCTTGGAACAACGTTTTTGTCTCCCTGTCAATGAATATACCTTTGAGGTCTCCACCTGAGTAAAAGCCAACAGCGTTATCTTTATCTCAGCCAGGAAATTCCAACATAAATCTCATTCATCTCCTTGATTTTCTCCTGCTTGTTCGGCCGACATTGCCCACAGGAATCACTTTTTTCGGCTTTACCGGAGCAACGCGTCTGAGAACAATAGTCGATTTTATATCTCTGCTCATAATGAATGAAAGCGTGTCCTAAATGATACTAAGCTATTGTTTGCTGATAGAATGAAGCAACGTATAACATCTAGCAAGTTGGGTTCTAAAGACTCCTGAAGGCTGTGGAAAAGTGTGCTAAACAACAGTAAGCCCTTGATTCACTCTTCTATTCAACAAACCTGAGGTTCTCACATTCACAGGGGACAAGGTTGAGTGTTTTTCTCACAAATTCAGTTCCAATTCAACACTTGACGTTGAAAAATAAATATATATAGGTCTTGAAGGCCTATATATATTTATTTTGTTATAGAACTGATGAAATATAAAATGGGAAACGGGTAATCAAATCTATTTTCAATCAAATTTATTTTAATGAACGTTTTCAATTTGTCATTTTTTAAATAAATTTGTCGTGATTTCTATATCCTATTCTAAAAACTATCTCTCTCTCTCTCTCTCTCTATATATATATATATATATATATACTAGCAGTATATCCCGGCGTTGGTCGGGTGTAATGAAAGCTTTAAAACTAATCCATGGTCTTGGTGCTAAGACTCTTTGGACGTTGATACGAAAGACTAAAAAGAAATAGTTGTTTCAGTTAAAGCGAAACCGTAGACTGAAAAAAAAATGAATGGATGTAAGTCAAATTTTGATTTCCTGGCATCTATATCAAATAAGTTTTGATTAAAATCGGACCACTCCTTCTATAACACGATTTTTTCGATTATCGATATTTATCGGGGGTATTTCGACACAAAACCTAGCTAAGAACACTCGCAGACGCTTATAGTACAACTGTGTAAATTTTCAAGAAAATCGGTTCACCCATTTCGGAGTCTCTAGGTAACGGATACACACACACACACACACACAAACAAAGTTCCATTTATAAATAAGTTTAGATAGATCAACCTCGGCGGGTCATTTATTGTCAACTAAATTTTATTTATTTATTGCTGGTAATACCCTTTTTCTTTCAACAATTTATTGTTGTTTTTTTATATAAGTTTTTGTGTCTAGTAAAACCTTTTTCTTTTCCAGTAACAAGATTCATTGGGATTTGTTTTTAAGGGCAGGGTCACCAAGACTTATCTTGTTATTAAACCCATAACTGGAGGGAAGGGATGGATTAATACCTTTCCCAAGGGTAACAGTGCTTAAGTGAATGCAGGGTATTCAACTGGAATTCGAACTCGGCTCACCGATTTCTCTTTCCGAGCCGATATCCGCTGCACCACAACGCACATCCGTCACTAAACGCTTACAGCACCTGGTATTTTCAAGCGGTCACCCATCTAAATACTGATCAGGCTCAACTTCGGTGATCGAGCGAAAACCGGTGTATTCAACGTGATATGGCCGTAAACCTGTCAGAGATGAGTAGTCGTTACTAAGATTTCCCTAACATTATTCGAAAATAGCACTATTTCCTTCAAATTATTTTACCTTACGGCATGAGATAAAGCTATGCTATTAGTTACATAAGTTGTTGTTTTAGGCAAGTCTAAGTACTTAACACGTGCTGTCCATTCCTATTCAAGTAAAATCTTCAATATTCATTGCTATCTAAGAAAGAACTTCAGCAACCACAAATAACGCATGATATAAATGAGTTCTCTGTTTACTGTTTTTGAACAACTCGACAAAACCCTTTTAGTGTCTCTTATATGTTATATGCTTCGCTTTTCTAGTTTGAAATATTTTCAATAAAGAGTGGAAATTTGCTACAAAGAACAAAAGAAAAACGTTCAGTATTTGTTATGATTTGTGGAACATTTAATTCAACAATGAATGACTGGCGATCCTTTTTCTTTAAACATCTTATTCCTCTAATGGTAGAATTGAATATATTTTCCCAGTTAATCTTATTCGCGAATTTAAGCGATAATGAAAGAAAACAAGATCTTTTTCCGCCTCTTCTTTCTTCCGAGACTTTTCTTCTTAAAATAAGATCCATTAATGCATTTTAAGATGTTCGTCTTTTTACAGTTCTCCAGAAAGAATTTGTAATTCGGCGAAAATAATGCAAAGAAGAAGCTCTACAGATAAATGGCAAAATGATTCAAAAGAGAATTCTTTTAAGGTCTTAACTCTGCACAGAAATAAGTGCGTGCATTCTGCACAGGGGAATAATTGTGTCAAGACGTCATCAATCAATTTTTGTTTATGCGCTTATATGTAAGGTTCTTAAATTAAAAAAAAAAATCAAAATTAAAATGGCGCCCATCGGAATTATTATAAGCATAGAAAGAGGCACATGCGCATTGAAATGATTTAATGCATAATGCGTTGATTTCAAAATAAAGATTCAATAAAAGAAAATATATATTCTTGTTTGAAACCATTCTCTGAGCATAACGTCATGATGGAAATCAATTTCACTACTAATACTTTCCGATTTGTAATTATGTACTTCAGTTTCCAAATGAAAGAAATCATTATTAATATAATGTTACATAGTCATTCAGTAATTAATATATATATATATATATATATATATATATATATGTTGCCAAAATTTACAATTTATATATATATATATATATATATATATATATAAATTGTAAATTTTGGCAACAATCCGTCTTTTATACAAGTTTTATTAAAGACAATTGACAAGATATTGCGATTAAGCATTTTGTGTTGATAGGGGATTTCTTTTCTGAACGTATAGTGCGTAAAATTTTACACATATCCGAACGCTTTTGGTTATTTTTTTAGCTATTATCAAAGTTTGTTTTTTAATTTTTTAACAGTATGTGAAGGTTTTTTCTCCGTTTGTATTCAGAGTGACTGAATGATATTTTCAAATGACAGTCAACAAATTGTAACAGTGTTCGTTCAGACTTGATGTTATTTAATTATGTATTGTAATGATATATATATATATATATATAGTCATCCGCAGACAGATCTATTTTGCTGTATCACAGCACATCAGTACTGTTAGACATCCGATTGCTTTTAACCCAGGATTGAAACCCGACCGATTTGGCGTCAGTCGGCGATTCTACATCTGAGCTCTGGGCGCTCGGTAAAAGGAGGCAGACTTTTAGCGTATGATGTATCATACCCCAGTGGCCAGAGTGCTCTAATTTAATACTGAATGAGCGTAGATGCTAGAGTAGCTACTGTTTTTTCAAAGTCTACCATTCTCCCATAGTGCTCAATCAGGGAGTGAGAGCGTAAATAGTCATCCGCAGACAGATCTGTTTCGTTGTATCATAAATATATATATATATATATATATATGTGTGTGTGTGTGTGTGTGTGTGTGTGTGTGTGTGTGTATGAAATGATTTGTTTGAACATTTCTTTTGATCTGTACTTTTATTTAAGGAGATATTCTGTTTATAATCAAACAGTATTATATATTTATTTCTACCGGCCTGATTATTTAAGACAATTTTTTGTTATGAAAATGTGTGTCATTCGACAGGAAATCGCACATTTTCGTAAGAACAATTCATCGTAAATAATCAGGCCGGTAGAAACACATATACAATACTGTTTGATTATAAACAGAATATCTACTTAAATACGAGTGTATTTAAGTAATATATTTAAAAATATATATTTTTTTTTATATATTTTTTTTTTATATATTTAAAAATAATGTTCAAACAAATCATTTTAAATTGTCGGTTGTTTATAGATCATTTCGTTAATCTTCGTTATTTCCGTATACACACACACACACACACACACACACACACATATATATATATATATATATATATATATATATATATATATATATATAGGGCAGATATAGATGGAATAAAATTCTATATCCAAAGAAGCAGTATTCTTAAAAAAAATGCTCAATACAAAGTAGAGCGAATAATATTTACTTATAATTTATAACATAAATGTTATGATATCACTACAAAATAGCCAATTTGTTACGACACTATCTGCGGCTTATCAAATGATAAGACACAAATAGTGTCATAACAAAATGTTTACTTTTATAGTGATATTATAACATATTTATGTTATGAATTATATATATACAAGAGGTAAAAATTTCGAAACATAGAAATTGTTAAAAGTGTTAAAATACCCGACTGATGTCAAATCGGTCGGGTTTCAATCCAGGTTTGGGGGCGATCGGATGCCTAACCGTACTGGTTCGTTGCGACCTAGGACTGTCTGCGGATGACTATGCGTATATAGGGTCCTATGGGTAAATTCTATCCATTGTATATTTTAATTTCGCGCATGTGCTTTGGTTTTTGATTTTGTCGACTGCACAGTGTAGTAGGGACAGTTGGGTATCATCTGTGCGAAAAAGAACACAATGACGCGATTTACTCAACAAGAAATCTACAAGCGGCATTCTGTAACCCTTAGCATTCGGGCTGGATGCTTCAATACGAACATTTCAGAGTGTTTGGGTCTTGATCTGTGGATAGTGCAGAGGTATCGGATAGAATTTGATGAGTTTAATGGCGATTACGAATGTGCAGTAGCTTGATGAATTTAGGAAGTGGGCGATCATGACTCTCGACAATTTCTTCTTTTTCCGTTTTTTTAAAAAAAAAATTTCCTAATCCCTGTTATTCCATGTCCATATGCCAAACTAGAAATGAGCTTAAGCATCGATTTTACGAATTTAATCTCAGTACTAGATTAGCCGAGCTGGAATTTTTTTTTTTAATCATTTCACCCCGAGCAAGGCAGAAATGCCACTGATGTGCAGGGGGCTACATAACTGTAAAAAGATTAATTAGAAAAGAATGAGGAGTACAAACTGGTTAGAAAGGAGCAACAGAAAGCTGAGAATGCAGGTGCAATGACAGATGCATGATGTTGAATTCGTTGCATTCACTTACGCGTAAATACTCTATTGACGATTTCGCAGTTGAGTGATAGACCTACAGAACTTCTTGTAACATCAAAGCTGAATTAAAGGAAATGATTACGGCAGCCTTCACCAACTTAACAAGGGGTCTATCAAGAAGAAGTACAGGAGATTCTAAAGTCGACTGAAGGCTGTGGTTGAGGCCAGTGGTGAATTAATTGAGTAAATATACATTTTCGTATTACAAGATATTTTTCTGTAATTTTAATAAATATATCTGCCAAACTCAGGAATGAGTATTACTTTTATTTTTGCATTATTTAGACGACATTTTACCTATCGCACCCAGAATGTGTGTGTGTGCGCCATTTCGGTCGGGTTTCAATCCTAGGTAAAAAAGCAATCGGAGTCTAACCATACTGATAAGCTGTGATACGGCGAAACACATCTGTCTGCGGATGACAATATTTACGCTCACACACCCTGGTTGAGCACTCTGGAAAAATAGTAGACTTTAATAAACAGTAGCTACTCTGGCATGTACGCATCGCTCATTCAGTGAAATGAATTAGAGCACTCTAGCTATTGGGCGCGTATAATGATATGCGCTAAAAAGTCTGCCTACTTCCACCGAACGCCCATAGCCCAGGGGTAGAGTCACCGACTGACGCCATTTCGGTCGGGTTTCAATCCTGGGTAAAAAAGCAATCGGAGTCTAACCGTACTGATGAGCTGTGATACGGCGAAACAGATCTGTCTGCGGATGACAATATATATATATATATATATATATGGGCTTTTTGCAAAAAGTGCTTCTATATGAGAGTTGAGCAGAAATTATTAGCAACATAAAATAGCATTATATATTACACGCACTTTAATATGTTGTTGATATATTCATAAGAAAATTTGTAGAGTGATGTTTAGTTGACAATTAACAAAAACTTCAAATCCCCAAGGCTCTCTATATAAAAATCAACCAGCACTCAACAAAATCCATTTAACCTTAGCATCAGGAAACTGATTAGACAACTGGAAAGGATTAGCAACCCAGTGTCTTCAGGTTTTAGAACATTAAATTAATTTACAAATCACAAGAATTTTTCTTCTAATCAGACAATATTTGGAAGGTAATTTTATTGAAAAAATCAATTTGTCTTCACTACCTATAAATAATAATGGTTTGATACAAGGATTTATACCCATTATTTTTTACAGTATTTTATGCTCTCTTCAAATGAGGACACTGGGTTAAAATGGGTTTTAAGTAGACACAGTCAGTCAGTTAAGTGCCATAAGTGACACACGCTTGGGCGATCATGTCTCGAAAGAGACATGAATGACTGGGCAGAAGATTATCCCGCAGTTGGTTGCCGGCCAAGGCTATAGAACCCAATCTGTCCTGCTATTTAACCCATAAGGGTATTTGAGCGTAAGTGAATACAATGGATTCAACTGGAATTCGAACTCGGCTCCCCAATATCCACTGTACCACAACGCACATATGTCTATAATATGCAATGAAAGGTGTTTTAACACACACACACACACACACACACACACACACACACACACACACACAGATATATATATATATATATATATATATATATATATATATATATATATATCCAAGTGAAGAAAACCAACAGTTTTAGAATTTCGAGTTCTCCGGCATTTATTTTTCTAAATTGTGCTCAATACAACATATAAGTAGAGCATAATATAATTATAATTTTTTTTTCGTCATCAAGCAATGTTAACTCATTGCTGTGAAAAGGATTTTTTGTTTGAATGTAGGAAACAATAAATTTGTTTTTTAAAAAGTTCATATGGATGTGGAAAGACAGAAAACTTTATGTGTGTTTAATTTAACTAATCAAATTAGAATTCAACTTTTAAATTTGAAAATATCGGTTATAATTTAGGGGAATACAGAATTTCTTTCAATCTTAATGAGTTAAAATCTCGAAACAGAATTTTCTGTGTCGCAATGTAATCTATATTACTTTTGAATAAAAAGCAAATTTAATTATATATATATCTTTGCTCTCACTAGTCGATAGATCACGTTAGAGAGGGTGGGTGATTTCATGTTAAACAGTGACTGCTTATGGCTTTACGCTACGTTTGACTATTGGATTCAACGCTGTTGTGTTAGAGTTCGGCTATCAAACTGAACGCTCTAAATCGTCGAGTTTGTTTACATCCTGTGAATAACCCTCTGTGAAAAGCTGCCTATCGCTGCTGTGTACGCGTAGCCCAGTGGTAAGCTGTCCGTCTAATGACAAATTAGTCAGATTTTGATCACAGCTTAAAGCTACAATGGTAATCTAGCTGCACTGAGGAGCTGTGATATGGCGAAAACGGCCTGACTACGGATGATTATATAAACGTATACTTAAGCAGCAACCTTTTTTTAAATACGACCGACAAGGAAGATTTTATTAATTTTTTTAGCATCCTAAGATTCTTTTTTGTTTTGCTCGATTTGAGGAATGTAAATATTTTTCATAACTATCATCCCCAGTGCTTTCAACTTTCTGGCCATTAACAAGGGTGTTATATCTGCAGTTGTTATTTTATTCTCAAACTTTGACTGTAACGTAGTAATTTATCTTGTGTTGTTTTTAAAAAAGGAGCGTTCATTCCAAGCTCTCACAACAGCGCCTCTGGAAATTGCTTGATATGTTTCTATTTAAAAAAATCTCCCAAAAAACCATTTCCACTATTATGTAATGTAATGTTGACGGTAGGAGTGAATGTTTTGATAGCGGGATGTTTTTGATAATGTGATTTATATAGTATTCAAGCATTTTCGACCAGAATGTTTCTTAATGGTAAAATTATTGTAAATTATGGGTTAATAAATTATGTTTTTTTGTCACTTTTGTTTGATAAGTGAATGTTAAGCATTTTCTCAAAGAGGTGATAGTGTGTCCAACATAGGTAATTAATTCGTGACAAGAAACACAGTTTTGTGCTTGGCATTAAAATTCATACATTGTATTGGTCATCGCTAGTTTAGATTGGAAGTAGTTATTTGAATATTCACAAGCAGCTTTACTTTTTATCATTTCCTGTAACATATATATATATATATATATATATATATATATATATATATATATAAGGCAATCTGTGAGTCTGTGTGTGACTGTTCTCTGCACGCCTACATTTTTTAAGCTACGCCATTCAAACTTTCTAGGGACACATATTTACAGGGAAACCAGGTCGACACACACTTTTTGAGTTTAAGTTCAGCAATTTTCTCTTTCGCACTTTTTGGCCAATGGAGCCGATTGTTTACATTTGCTCCGTAAAACATCTACTATCAAAGATAGTTGCTAAATTACGTCACAGAAATCAAATCACACGTGTCAAAGGCGACTAAAATATTTTTTCTTTAAAAGAAAAATGAGCCTTTATATTAAATGTTTATTCCAACAATTTAAAAATTCATTTGGTCAACCAAAAAATGTGAATACTTTTCCCGTAATTTTGAAACAAAAGAAATATTTTTTTTAAAGTGTTTTTTTCAAACAAAAACAAAATATGTAAAAAAAAAAGTGTCATCTTCTACTACTAGTAAAATGTTCTGAGTTGCACGGGCAACGCCGTGATATGATGCTAGTATATATATATATATATATATATATATATATATATATATATATATATATATTCTTCATTTGTAAACAAGTAGTTACGCGAGCTAGGTTTTTAACATATGGTGTCTTAAGGCGATTTGCAATAACTGATTTTACCGTTTACCGTTTTTTTTTTGAACGCTCACGTAATGCTAATTTTTGTTTGAATGCTCACCTGACGGGGAATTTTTGAACGCGCAATTTTTAAAATTGCAAGATATTATAACGTTTTTATCCATGGTTGGATGAACCTAATAGGTATTTTTTAGTATGTTTAATAATTTCTGTTCTTTCATTCAATAGTTTATTTTTGTATGGGAATAGCATAATTGCTAGCTATATATATATGTTAAAAAGTGTTCAGTATATACGCATGCAAACATTTATATCGTGTTATATTATTGAAATGAATATTCATTACATTTTAAAATGCTTTTTATTTTTGTCTTGAAGTTAAAAGCTGAAGATACAGAATGCCCCTGTGTATTGCTGACATTTTTTGTAAACTTTGCCTTAAAGAAACTCTTAAATTGTTCTTGGCTATCTTGATATATAAATAGAAACCTCCATTCAAATGAAAAGAAAAGCAGTATAGCATGATGTTAAATGAGCTCAAGCTTAATAAGTCAAAGTTTTAACATCAAAATGTTTGTGCTGTTATGAAAAGGAAATATCAAATTTTGTTGTCATTATTTTTTATTTTTTTAATCCTTTCTAAGACGTTCGAAATTTCAGTTAAAATTTCTTTTTTGTTTGCCGTCAGCGATTCACGCTATGTTTACGTAAGGTGACTATTAAGCAAAACGTAATACTACGCAAGTCGTATTTTTAGGCGTTGAAAGACACCTAGAAAATTCTTGCAAAAATCAACTAATTGTCTAATTTTAATGAAACTTTCACGATCTAGGCACAATTAAATAAGACATTTTATGCAATTATTATTTTTAGAAAATCTTGGTACTTTTTAAATCTACTACCCCCCCCCCCCCACTCCAATTAATAGCATAAAACTTCTAGAAATACATTATCTCTACCAATTTTTTTATTTATTAGTTCAATGCAGTACTCACTGGGGAATAAAATCATGAAATTTTTCAGTTACGTGACCATTCGTCCGCAAATTTGTCCATAATAGTAAAATCAAAAATGCCTTAAACTACGCTATTTTTCATGCAGATAAACTTTTCTTTGATTTTATAAATAACTAGCAGCATAGCCCGACGTTCCTCGGGTGTAATGAAAGCTTTAAAACTAATCCATGGTCCTGGAGCTCAGACTCTTTAGCACGAAAGACTAAAAAGCAATAGTTGTTTCCAGTTAAAGCGAAACCGTAGACTGAAAGAAAAATGAATGGATGTAAGTCAAATTTTGATTTCCTGGTATCGATATCAAATAAGTTTTTTTTCGTCGTAAACTGAATTTTGAAGGCTAAATAAGTCCTCCGAGTAAATGGTATCATGGCTGAGACTAAGAACTACAATTATAACTACTTAGAGCCAAACCAGAAGCAAAAACTAAAATAAAAGTGCTGAAAAAAGTTCAGATATAAAGGCAGATAAACAGACACTCACAAACATCTTGCCTTTTATATATATATATATATATATGCATATATATATATATTATCGATTTTCTGCACTCTTGCAAGACCTGCAACCTTGAAACATCTGAATATCGTTTCTTATGTATTTGTCTATAAGTGTATCAAATTTGATTAAAATCGGACCACTCCTTCTATAACCCAATTCTTTCGATTATCGATTTTCGATATTTATCAGGGGTACCTTGACACAAAATCTAGCTAAGAACATTCGCAGACACTTATAGTACAACTGTGTAAATTTTCAAGAAAATCGGTTCAGCCGTTTCGGAGTCTATAGGTAACGGACATATAGACACACAGACACACACACACACAGAAAAAGTTCCATTTATAAATAGATATAATTTTAGGATATCATATTCTGAAGAAGAAAAAATTTCGATAAATAATGAATTTTTATAAGAATTGTTTTCTTTTTTTTTCTTTGCTAATTAAAGTTTCAAACATCTTTTAAATTTCTTCCAGTTACTCAGTCTCTTCGGTTGTTAATACATTAAAAATAGACTTTATTTACAAATCAAAAATTCAAAAGCTTAATACAAATCGTTTAGAATTAAGGTTTGTAAATTATTTCTAATTTTTTATTTTTTATTTTCTTAAATTGCACATTTTTTTTACTGTGGAAACTTATAAGAGACTTATCATTAAATGGTCACTATTCAAGGGTTGTTCCCCTCACGGAATGTTAAGCTGGGTTATGTCAACTTTTAGTCACCATAATTCTAGATTGATTAATAACAGGTTCTTTCATCGCCGACTTGAAAAGTGAACAAGTCAGACTTTGTGATTAAGAAATATTTTTATTCTAAATTTCATGTCATAAGCAAGTAATATTTTTTAAATAAGATTAATTTAACTTTAAATTTGATAATTTTTCAAAAATAACGAGTGAGAGCTGTATATTTTATTTTTGCAAGATTTTTAAAACCGAGAATTAAATTTTTTTACAAATGTGTCCATCACTCAAAAAATGTGCGAAGAATTAAAAAAAAAAAATCTCAAAATTTTAGATTCCATTGAATATAATTTCCTTTTGAAATACACCAGAGTATTTTGCTTAATAGAAATAGTAAATTAAATTATTTAGCTTTCAATTAAGCTGAAATTAAAGTTTCAAGAAAAAAGATTTTTATTTTTAAAAGTTCAATATAAAATTTATGTATCGAAAATGGAGTAGAGGAACCTATATATATATAAACATTTAAATCATGATATATGTAAATAAATGTATATAGAAAGCAACCAGTCTTTTGTCATAACCGTTTTCATTGATAAGATGGGGAACAGTTGCTATACTTAAACTATTTTAATCGTAGTTCAATATTTACGAAGAACTGAACGTAAATAAGAAAGGCTGAGCAATATTAATTTGTTTTTATTCAAGTACAAACTAAAATCTAGAAATATAGACAAATACTAAACTAATTTAAGTATTTGCTTAGTAAACAGGTTAATGACATTTGAGAATGCTTTATCTAATCTCTCTATTGCCATCAAATTCGAACACGAGATTATTTCATCCTTCTCTGTCTAAAGGGACATGCTTTGTTTTTACGAATTATTTATTATGAATTGGATTTAATAGCCATACTGTTCCTCAGTTACTTTCATATGTACATTGTAAAATTGTTTGTTTCTTTAGTGGTGTACCAAATCTTTATGGGTCATTTAAGGCTGAAATCTAATTGGCAAGAGAGCATTAGTAACTTCTTTTACAAAAATGTATTGGTATTATTTTTTAAAAAAAAGAATACTGGTAATATCTTTTAAAAATGCATTGCTGAGAATATATTTTTTAAAAAAAGAATTGTTGGTATTTTTTTTTTTCAAATGTATTGCTGATATCTTTTGTTTTTTTTTGTTTTTTTTTGTCTTTTGTTTTGGTTTTTTTGGGGGTTTTTTTTTCAAAGAAAGAATTGCTGGTAATTTTTTTAATGTATGCTGGTAATATTTTTAAAACGTATTGCTGATAATATTTTTCAAAAAAGAATAGCTGGTAATATTTTTTAATATATTACTGGCAATTTTTTTTTTAAATTACTGGTAATATTTTTTTCAAAAAAGAATTGTTGGTAATATTTTTAAAATTCTCTAGGAATTTTATTTTTTGACATTTTACAAAAATATATTTAATTTTATTACTGCTGGCAATTTTTTATATCAAAATATAATTTTATACTTTGATTGTGTTTTAAACTCTAATTTTAGGGTTATTTATTTGTCCATAGTTCGTACGTGTTACCACCCCAAGTCAGGGTGAACCTGGGAACAACAGCAATTAAGTAGCGGATTCATACTTCTCAATACATCCTGGTCTTGTGTGGTTTATCGTCATACCCAGGGAGGTACATTTTAAAATTTAGTAATAATGGTCAGAACACTATTATTGAATCATGCAGTGTACCGTTCTGAGTATGACGACAAACACACCGGCACCAAGACCAGAATGTTTTGAGAAGCGTGAATCCCCCTCTTAATTACTGTTGTTCCTAGGTTCAACTTCTCTATATACCACAGTCAGATCTTTGCCTAATAATGTCTGACTGATACTTAAGGAAGGAGAATCTTGGCTTATGTTTCAGGTTTGGCAGTCATAGATTTGGGTTTTTAAATGCTTTGTTAATTAGTTAGGCCAATTTTTTTTTTGTGGGGTCTTTATTGGGTTTTGGAGCTGCTAAGCTTTCTCTCTCTCTCTCTCTCTCTCTCTCTCTCTCTCTCTCTCTCTCTCATCCGCAGACAGATCTGTTTCGCTGTATCACATCTCATTAGTACAGATTGCTTTTTAACCCAGGATTGAAACCCGCCCGAATTGGCTTCAGTCGGCGATTCTACCTCTGGGTTATGGGCGTTCGGTAGAAGAAGGCAGACTTTTAGCGCGTATATTGTCATTATACCCGCCCAATAGCCAGAGTGCTCTAATCCATTACTGAATGACTGATATATATATATATATATATAAAGTTTGCAATTCACTTTTAGACTGAATATACATACTGGATGTGCGTTGTAGTGCAGTGAACATCGACTCCGATCAACAAATTTGGGTGACAAGTCCGAATTCTTTGCATTCACTTATGCACGAATTCCCTTGGAAAAGGTATTATTCTGTTTCTTCCCTCCGGTTATGGGTTAAACAGTAAAACAGATTGGGTTCTATATCTTTGGCTGACAACCAGTCTAACGCAGAAAACCATGGCAACCTATTGTAAGATAATCTTCTGCTCAGTCAGTCATGTCTCGAAAGAGACATGATCGCCCAAAGCGTGTATCACGTATGGCACTTAACTGACTGACTGATATGGGTGCACCTTCAATTTTCTTAATGAAGAGTGCCTGACAGTTGGACACTCATATCTGACCTAACTTCACACAGCTCAACGGAAAAAGACTGGCTATCATTCAATGCATCAGAACCTATATTCGTAATATTTCATCATTATCGAATAGAACCTAAATATACACCTATTCTGGTGAGAATTCAAACACTCAAAAAGACTCCCTGCTTTAATACCCATCGGGGTTAGAGATTACTCCCGACCTCAAATCGAACACATATATTCGTGTCATCAGATGATGCATTGTTCATAGCAGAGACAGAAAAAAAACCTTAAAAAAACAGAAGGTAATACAGGGAAACAGAAAGAAATGATTAAACGTCAGCTGCAAGAAAACGCAATGCATGGTTGTTAGCAAAAGAATGATAAAATTACGATCTGCAAATTGGAAATGCCAAAACAAGTGAGAAAATGTAAATATCTTGGAAATGTTTTAACAGAAATCCAAACGTGTATTACGATAGCTAAAGATGCATTTAAAAATTAAGCAAAATACTAAAAAATAAAAAATAAAAATAACTTCGCTAGAAACAAAGACAAGAGAACTAAACTCTTACGTGATATCTGTTCTCTTGTATGAAAATGAGTGCTGGACAAGATCTTGAATGATGTATAAGACACTTGAAAATTAAGAAATGTGGTTCTACAGAAGGATGCTGAGGATATCATGAACAAACTTATGAGCAACGACGAAGTTTTGGACAGAATGGAAATGAAAAGAAGCTTATAATTAACATCAGGAAGAGACAGCTGAGGTTTCTCAGGCACATAATATGGAAAGTGGGCTTGGAAAATATGATACTCACCGGACAGATTGAAGGCAAGCGAGACAGGGAAAAATAACGCACCACAAAGTGAGATTCAGAAAATGGATGGAGGAACAGGATTTGGGAGAAATAACAGAAAGGTAAAATCTATTAAATGTTACAAAGAACTTGGTGTTGTGGAGAGCCATAATCGTCTACGGCTATATTTATTGCGTATAAAGAAGCTAATTGTGTCATTGCAAAAGATACTGGAAGTATGATTAGTACATTTTATTTCGCCAGAAAATGCCTAACTACCGATGCCATGATCTATATTTATAAGAACCAGATAAGGCGAAAGTTGCTGGAAAAATGAGTTATTTTTGTATACCAAGAAAATGCCTAACTACGGATGCCATGATCTATATTTATAAAAAAAATCAGATCAGACAGAAGTTGTTGGAAGAAATAGTTCATTTTATTTCCCCAGAAAATGCCTTAACACCGATGTAATTATCTATATTTATGAGAATCAGATCAGATTAAAGATATTGGAAAAATTGGTTCATTTTATTTGCCCAGAAAATGTTTGACTACCGATGTCATTATCTATATTTATAAGAATCACATCAAGCCAAGAATAGAGTGTTGCTGTCATAAACTGGGCGTGTCCCCTAGTTTGAGCAATCTTGTGTGTGAATTATTCTCTACCCTGAAAACCGTTATCTCATAGAAGATATTTGACCAGTCTTTCACTACTATATCCCTATTACTATGGCAGATGTTTAAGCGAGTTACATTACTTGTTTTCATCAGCTCGGACATTCACAGCTAGGATCCACCATGCCGAGGTGGCAAACCATCCCAGTTCCCTCCGTGATCCTATGATAAAAAGCAAGTTTCATTCGGACAGCTTTTTTCCCCAGAACTGTTAGTTTGTGGGAAGATTCCCTTGAGAGAATGCTTCCCTAACAATTACAAACTTAGTTTTGTTTTTGTTTTTTATTCCAGGGTCAATCAGTATCTATCCTACTCGTTTGTATAATACACTTACTTTCCCTTTCCTCTCTTTTAAAATCTTACTCAGTAACCGTCTACTCTGAGTGGATCTAGGGTTTTGTATTGAGCGAATTATCAGTAAATTAACAAAATAGCATTAGTTGAACCACGCCATTATCATTATCACTGTCCATCGATCACTGCATAAGAACCCAATATATATCAGTAGGTCCTTTATTACATTCAATCAGAACTCCGCCTTTACACGAGATCCCACCCTTTTACAGTGAAACAGATAAGATATATCCGTAATTTCTACTCTATAGCTTCTTTTCTCGCGCTTCCCACCTGTGGAATTCCCTTCCACGTGCCTGCTTCTCCAACAGCTACAATCTCCAGGAGTTTAAATGTCAGGTCAATAGACACCTCCTAACACACTAGCTTGCATCTATTCTCTCAAACACTCTCACCATCTAACCAACCCTCATTCTCGATATCCTTACCCATCTATCACCCTCCTTCTGACATTTCCTATATCTAGCCATCCTTTCTCATCACTTCCCTGCCCCTCTGTAGACCCTGCGCAATAGTGGCAGTGGAATGCCTTGCTCGGGGTGAAACGATTAAAAAAAAAAAACTTTTAATCTAAACTTATTTATAAATGGAACTTTGTGTGTGTGTGTGTGTGTGTGTGTGTGTGTGTGTGTGTGTGTGTGTGTGTGTGTGTGTCCCCGTTACCTATAGACTCCGAAACTGCTGAACCGATTCTCTTCAAAAATTTACACAGTTGTACTATAAGCGTCTGCGAGTGTTCTTAGCTAGGTTTTGTGTCGAGGTAACCCCGATAAATATCGAAAATCGATAATCGAAAAAATTGGGTTATAGAAGGAGTAGTCCCAATTTAATCAAATTTGATACACTTATAGACAAAGATATAAGAAACGATATTCAGAAGTTTCAAGGTTGCAGGTCTTGCAAGAGTGCAGAAAATCGATAATATATATATATATATATATATAAAGGCAAGATGTTTGTGTGTGTGTCTGTTTATCTGCCTGTATATCTGAATTTTTTTCAGCCCTTTTATTTTAGTTTTTTCTTCGGGTTTGGCTCTAAGTAGGTATAATTGTAGTTCTTACTCTCAGCCATGATACCATTTACTCAGAGGACTTATTTAGCCTTCAAAATTCAGTTTACGACAAAAAAAACTTATTTGATATCGATACCAGGAAATCAAAATTTGACTTACATCCATTCATTTTTTTTTTCAGTTTACGGTTTCGCTTTAACTGGAAACAACTATTGCTTTTTAGTCTTTCGTGCCAACGTCCAAAGAGTCTGAGCTCTAGGACCATGGATTAGATTTAAAGCTTTCATTACACCCGAGCAACGTCGGGCTATACTGCTAGTACTTCAATATTGCGTCTTTTCAAATGCTTGTCATTGTTGGAATTTCATAGGCAGTGATGAATTTAAACGCCATTACTTTTTAATCAAAACCGAACCTTTCCAAACAGACATCAGGGATATAACCTGGGTCCCTTCTTTTCATTTGTTTTCTTATTTTCGATCTGCTCCAGTGTTCATCTAGTGAACTGTTGTCTTAGGACACTCAGGCATGGAAAACTTTGTTTACATTGCAAGTAATACACTGCCAATTCAAAGATCTGGCCTATGACTTTGGGAGTTTGCGCACTCGACAGGATGTAGTATCCGAGTCAGGCGGAAGTTATCATGTGTTCCAAAGGGCAAGACTTTAAAACGATACATTTATCAATACGCAGCCAATAAGTATTTAAAAACATGTTTTAATTGAAAAAAAAACTTTTAAAAGCGTGGATTTATGAATTATGTCAGATCCGTTTACCATCTGTCATTTCCGAACTCTCTTTCGAAAAAATATAAGCAATGAGAAATCCGGGCTTTCACCTTTGCTGTTTTATTTATTTTACACTCGTACTTCTTATTTTCAAAGTATCGAAATGAAAAAATCGCTTTGTATGAATGAAAGTATAATATATGTTACATGTTTAATTACTGTCTGAGATGATTTCTGAAACGCTAATAAACATCTTAGAATTAGGTAAAATAATATTAATCAAATTATTAACATTGACACGTTTCAAAAGCTAAGCAGAGTAGACGGGAAAAATTTGTTAAAGCAAAAATAATATTAATAGATTGTTATGTGATATCTGTCTTTCTATATGGCAGCAAAAGTTAGACAATCTCTTCAAGGATGAAAGAGATACCCGAAGCAAGAGAAATTTGGTTCTACAGAAGGATAGTGAGGATAGCATGGGCCGAGATTATGAGCAACGACGAAGTTTTGGACGGAATGGAAACGAAAAGGAAACTTATACTTAACATCAGAAAGGGACAGTTGAGGCATCTCAGGTACATAATATGGAAAGACGGCTTGGAAAATATGATACTCACCGAACAGATTGAAGGGAAGCGAGACAAAAAAATAACGCATAACATAGTGAGTTTCAGAAAATGAATGGCGGAACAAGATTTGGAAGAATTAACAAAAATGTAAATTCTATTAAGAGTTACAAAAAAACTTGGTGTTGTGGAGAGCCATAATCGCCTATGTCTTAAAGGGAAATTTCGTATAAAGAAGACAATTGTGTCATCGCAAAAGATAGTAGAAGAATGATTAGTACAATTTATTTTGCCAGAAAATGCGTAACTACCAATGATCTATATTTATAAGAATCAGATCAGGCGAAAGGTGCTGGAAAAATTATTCCATTTTTTTTTATCCAGAAAATGTCTAACTACCGATGCCATAATCGTCCACGTCCTAAGGAGACAATGCACATCAAAAAACACCTAATGAGGAAGGAGAGTTTGGAGAACGTGATACTCACAGGACGGATAGAGTAAAAGAGAGACGGAAGAAGTCAGCACGAGATATACTTAATGAGCGTGAGTGAGTAGATGGCGGAGGTTTGGGAAGGGAAGCATGCCTAGTGGATAAGTATTGAGAGAGACAAGGGTTAGGTTCAAGTGTAAGGCCATGCTCGCCTACGTCCTAAAGGGATACGGCACATAAAAAAGAACAACAATAACATTTTGAAATAAATTACGGTACTTTCCCTGGATGTGCGTTGTGGCGCAGTGGATATCGGCTCGAAACGAGAAATCGGGGAGCTGAGTTCGAATTCCAGCTGAATTCATTGCATTCACTTACGCGCAAATACTCTTGGGAAAGGTATTAATCCGTCTCTTCCTTCCAGTTATGGGTTAAATAACAGGACAGATCGGGTTCTATAGCCTTGGTCGGCAACCAGTCTACCGCAGAAAGCAATGGCAACCTACTGTGGGATAATCTTTCGAGACATGATCGCCCAAGCATGTATCACGTATGGCACTCAACTGACTGACTTTCCCGTTAATTCTCTGTTACCAAAATTCTCCTCTTTTTTTCTTTCATTCAATTACTTCTCAGTTTCTGTCAAGAACATTGAAGACTTAGCCCTGTCATTATCTCTGGGCGTCTAGGACCCAGAAAACTACGTCTGGCACCCCCATTTTTTTCTTTGGATAAGACAATAATAAATCAGAATTGCTCGAATAAGGACATATCGTTAATCTTATCATTTACATTCAGACAATTTCCATTTTTACCATTACAACGTTTAGGCTATTGTTCTAAACTTTTTTTTGTTATTATCATAAGGTTTCGACTGCTTCTCCTCAGGTGATGTCGATCCGGGTAATGTTTTCTATGGAGAGATATCTCAATAGCCTTGTGTTTGTTCGTATTTGATGAATTGTGAATTTAATACCTGAGCCGGGTAGAGCTTATTTAGAATGAGTAGTAATAGGGCGAAATGTGCATTGTGGTTCGGTGAATATCGGCTTGGAACGAAAAATCGGAGAGCCGAGTTCGAATTCTAGTTGAATTCGTTGCATTCACTTACACACAAATACTCGTGGGAAAAGTATTAATCTGTCACGTCTTTCTCCAGCGATGAGTTAAATAACAGGACAGATTGGGTTCTATAGCCTTGGTTGACAACCAGTTTTCCGTAAAAATTAATGGCAGCCTACTGCGGGAAAATTTTATACCCGGTCACCCAATTGCCCGACATGATTGCGGAAGCGTGTATCACGTATAACATTTAACTGATTAACTGTACATTTAGATAAAGGAACACTTATAGAAAAGAAAGAATTCGTTTATTTTAGGCGTTTTTGGACAAATAACAAATAAATCAGACGTATTTGGCAGTCCTTAAGGCTATCATGGAGTAAAAGTGTGAAAATTACAACTTTTGATATATATATATATATATATATATGTGTGTGTGTGTGTGTGTGTGTGTGTGTGTGTGTGTGTGTGATAAAGAGTAGCACTCTTGAGATCTAACATACACCAAAAACATAAATTACTTAGATGAAAAGCTCTTTAGAGTGCAATTATCGTTTTTTTCCAAAATGTTACGCGATGAATTTTTAAAATAGTTTCTTTCTTAACGGAAACATTTTATTGCAAGTCAAAGTATGAATATAAAATAAATAAAATTAAATGAAAAAGGTTCGCATATGACTTTAAAATGAATGCATAAATAATTTGTCATAATAAACAATATTTACATTAAAAACAAATAAAGAAATGAACCAAATTCAACGATCATTTGTTTATTAAGAAATAAGTTAATAAGACAATAATGAAGTGAAAGTATTAAAATCAAAATATCTTATATATATATAGACGTTGAATTAGGTGCATTAGGAAGCCAAGGGATCTATCACAGAATAAGAAATACTGTTATATATATATATATATATATATATATATATATATATATATTTGTACTTTCACTTCATTATATATATATATATATATATATATATAAATATATATATATATATATAGTATATCGAGGCAGCAAGTAATTTCCTAAACATATGCTGTTAAATATAAGAGACAATGAATGTCTATTATGTTTAATCATGAGCCATTCTAAACATCGTATTTTTGCTTTAATTTCAGTTGAAAATAAAGACAAAAATTCTCCAACATTTGGATAATTATTTATTGATTTTCTTCTAAGCTTTCGGCTCACATGAGCCATCTTCAGAAAGGTTGTTTAAACTGAAATATTATAGCATCCACCATCACCGACGATTTTATTTTGTGTTGACATAAAACTCCGCTTGGCAACGGCAATAGTTACCAAAAATAATAAACGCAGTTCTTAAATTTGCGATGCTGCTTTATGACGTCACACCGCGGGATAGCGCGAAATGACAACAAAACCATGTCGTCAAATGCAATGTAATGTGTTATTTCCGGTTTTAAAGTTGATTTTATTGAGTATTGGTTGTTTAGATTTGATGTACATGGCCTCCAATATCTGCAGGTTCCTCTTACTGTGTGTATGAGTAAGGATCACCGTATTGTTGACCAAAATCTGTCTGATATTACCTACATGTTTATGTTTTTTAGAGAAATGTTGTTAAATAGTACTCTGATCAAAAAGATGACATGTAAGTCTACGGGAGAGCGTGGTTGTAGTAAAATCAATATATGTGCTAGGTTTTTGATTAGTATCAGAGATGCAATCTCTGAATGGGCATGTAAATTGGTACACTACATTGGTTTTTTGTAGAGAATTTAGTTTAGTGTTTGTTGTGTTATAGACTATGTGGTCAATTGTTTTAAACTTTTTATAATATATAATGAGTTTAATTTGATTATTACTTTCCACTGGTTTAACATTTCTACGTATTATGTTTTTGAGAGTTTTTTCATCTTGTTTATAATTATTATGTATTTGGTTGCAATAGTATAAGTTAATAGTGTTATGCTTATTTTGATGTAAACCATTATTATTAATATTATCATTATTGTTAGAGCTATTGTTAATTTTGTTGAGATACATTTTAATTTGTTACCCCAATCTTGGAGAATTTTTGTCTTTATTTTCAACTGAAATTAAAGCAAAAATACGATGTTTAGAACGGCTCATTATTAAACATAATAGACATTCATTGTCTCTTATATTTAACAGCATATGTTTAGAAAAAAAATATATATATATATCACAGTATTTCCTGTTCTGTGCCAGATCCCTTGGGTCCCTAATATATCCAATTCAACATCTTATATATTTTATCTTTTTTTACACACTTGGCTTTAAGAATATATTAGACGGTTTTTAAAAGTTAAATTCGAAAACTTAACGATTTCTTCAAAGAAAGAAACGTGTTCTTAAAGAATAGTCTTTCTTTTGTCTTTATTTGTATTTCCTTTACAGACATATTTTATTTATACCAGAATTTTTACACACACACACACACACACACACACACACACACACATATATATATATATATATATATATATATATATATATATATATATATACATACTAGCAGTGTAACCCTTATCTTTGCTCGGATGTAATGAAAGCTTTAAAGCTAATCCTTGGTCCTGGGTCTCAGACTCTTTGAACGTTGGCACGAAAAACGTAGGTTGTTGAAAGGCTGATCACGAAGCCGTAGAACTTACTAAAATGAATGGATAAATAAGTTTTCCGTCGCAAACTGAATTTTGAAAGCTAAGTCCTGTGAGTAAATGGTATAATGGTTGAGACTAAGAACTACAATTATCCCTACTTAGAGCAAAACCCGAAGTAAAAACCAAAATAAAAGGGTTGAAAACCTGATTTTGATCAGACCCGATAGGATATCGGGGTATCGATTTCCAATATCGGAGTCAAATAAATCATGCAAGGATAAACTAACCTAAGTAAGTCCATGAGAACTTATCGTACCCATCGGGAGAAAAATTGGAGAAAATGAGCCATATTGATGGCTGAATATTGTTTTTTGATCAGATTTGATGTAATATCGGAGGTATCGATTTCCAATGTCGGAAAAATGAGTTGTCTGAGAAGATTTACTAATGTTTGAGGCTAAAAAACTATAATTTTATCAAGTTAGAGCAAATTTTGCAGCAAGAACCATGATAAAAGGGCTGAAATCCTGATCTTGATCAGACCTGGTCAGATATTGAGGTACTGATTTCCGATATCGGGACAAAATCGGAAAAAATAAGTAACCGATGACCTGACCGGAAATCTAAAAAATATTTGTCTGAAGTTTGGTGAGAATCGGATAAAAATTGTGGATTTTTATAAAGGACATACAGACAGACACACACACACACACAAACATCTTACCTTATATATATATATATATATATATATATATATGTGACAATTTGAAAATTTTCAATTTGATATTTTTCGTCGATGATGTGGTGTCATCAAAAATTATTTCATTATAACACTAAAAAAATTTAAATGTTTGAATTTGAAACAGAAAGAGACTGATCTTTAGTAAATATATGATATTAATACATTAATAATTCTGAGAGTTGTTTAAAAAGATGACATTAGTTGGGTACAAAAGTCAGTTGACTGAACAGATGAAAATGTTGAGCTTTAAAAGCCGAGAGGTTTGTTGCTTGGCTGTTTTTGTTTCGCAGCATAGTAACACCTCTATTGGTTATTTAATGCAGAAATCTAATTATTTTGTACGTAAATTTATTTTACTTTCTGGAGATAATAATAGTTTAGTGATACTTACTAATTAACCAATATCTGGAGGAGAAAAACTAGATTCATATCTTTCCCAAAGAAAATTAGTGGATATTAGAGTAGAATTTCAATTGGTTTCGTCAACCCAACTGGAACTGAAATTCTGCTCTACGATTAACACTCCCGGGCTATTAACCATTTCAATAACCGCGCATCCAAGCGTACAGCACCTGGTATTCCGAAGGTCACTCACTTAGTTATTTACCAGGCTCAATGTTGCTTAACTTTGGTGATCGTACAGTAAACGGTGTTTCAAGGTTACAGGAGTTACTGGAAACGTCTTGACTCCAATTTAGGAGAAATGCTTTCAGGAAACCTCTTAATAATGGATATTCTATTTCAAGATCAATGTATGAAACGAAATTGAAAAGTTTTCAAAAATATATTTTTCTGAATTTTCTCAAAGTGCAGATAAACAGGAAGAGCAGTCATTGAACAGTACGAAATAAAAACAAGACGAGATATGAAATGCGGGACAACAACAATCTACTCCCCTCGTAGATTAAATGATGAGTTACTCTGATCGTCAAGCACCTGATGAAGGCCGGAAACAGAACGGTCAAAACGTTGGTTTAATAAATACGGTAAATGAAAATAAAGGTGGTGATGTTTTTAATAATTGCTATTTAAAGAACCAATTGAACAAGAGCAGTCCACGAAATAACAAAGTGCTTTGAAAACACCAGAAAACAAACAGAAGAGACGAAGTGACGCTAAAAGAGTGACAGTGTTTTCGATTCCATTAACCTGCCTTGTTCTACCATGAGGTCGCTACGCATGTCTCTTCATCTCCTGAACCTTCCTTGTCCTACCATGCGGTCGCTACGCATGTCTCTTCATCTCCTGAACCCTCCTTGTCCTACCATGCGGTCGCTACGCATGTCTCTTCATTTCCTGAACCCTCCTTGTCCGACCATGCGGTCGCTACGCATGTCTCTTCATCTCCTGAACCCTCCTTGTCCGACCATGCGGTCGATATGCATGTCTCTTCATCTCCTGAACCCTCCTTGTCTCACCATGCGGTCGCTACGCATGTCTCTTCATCACCTGAACCCTCCTTGTCCTACCATGCGGTCGCTACGCATGTCTCTTCATCTCCTGAACCCTCCTTGTCCTACCATGCGGTTGCTACGCATGTCTCTTCATCTCCTGAACCCTCCTTGTCCTACCATGCGGTTGCTACGCATGTCTCTTCATCTCCTGAACCCTCCTTGTCTTACCATGCGGTTGCTACGCATGTCTCTTCATCTCCTGAACCCTCCTTGTCCTACCATGCGGTTGCTACGCATGTCTCTTCATCTCCTGAACACTCCTTGTCCTACCATGCGGTCGCTACGCATGTCTCTTCATCTCCTGAACCCTCCTTGTCCTACCATGCGGTCGCTACGCATGTCTCTTCATTTCCTGAACCCTCCTTGTCCTACCATGCGGTCGATACGCATGTCTCTTCATCTCCTGAACCCTCCTTGTCCGACCATGCGGTCGATATGCATGTCTCTTCATCTCCTGAACCCACCTTGTCTCAGCATGCGGTCGCTACGCATGTCTCTTCATCACCTGAACCCTCCTTGTCCTACCATGCGGTCGCTACGCATGTCTCTTCATCTCCTGAACCCTCCTTGTCCTACCATGCGGTCGATACGTATGTCGCTTCATCTCCTGAACCCTCCTTGTCCTACCACCCGGTCGCTGCGTATGTCTCATGTCTAACAATGGACTCATCCTGAACGTGGTATACTGGTTAGTAATCTTGTCTTATTCGGGCCATTCAAACTGAGTAATCAGTCCGAACCTCATTGAGGACCTCTTAGTTTTGGTCTTGTGTCATATCCAAGCTATGCTTAGAAAATGAAGAAGGAAATGTTTTTGAGCACCCTAATACATACAACGAGTTCCGCCAACGATTTAAATAAGTCATCAGTCAGTTAATTCAGGCACGTGATACACACTTGGGAGATCATGTCTCTTTAAATCCATGACTGACTAGGCAGAATATTTCCCCGCAGTAATAGCAATTTTTTTCTGCGGTAGAATAGTTGCCAACCAAGGCTATAGAATCCGATATGTCTTGCTATTCAGCTCATAGCTGGAGGGCGATATGGATTTATACCTTTCCTGAGAGTATTCGTGCGAAAGTGAATACAACGAATTCAACTGGAATTCGAAATCGGCTCTCCGAATTCTTATTCCGAGCCGAATCTAATTGCACCACAAGGCACATCTAGCTTAAATGTTGTTTATATATATATATATATATATATATATATATATATATATATATATATATATATATTCTTTCTGAGAAAACGTAATGATTTTGAAAAGTCCTAATATAAGACTGATTATTCTTACACTTGCAGTATAGCTCGGCGTTGCTCGGGTGTAATGAAAGCTTTAAAACTAATCCATGGTCCTGGAGCTCAGACGCTTTGGACGTTAACACGAAAGACTAAAAAGCAATAGTTGTTTCCAGTTAAAGCGAAACCGTAGACTGAAAGAAAAATGAATGGATGTAAGTCAAATTTTGATTTCCTGGTACCGATATCAAATAAGTTTTTTTCGTTGTAAACTGAATTTTTAAGGCGAAATAAGTCCTCTGAGTAAATGGTATCATGGCTGAGACTAGGAACTACAATTATACCTACTTAGAGCCAAACCCAAAGCAAAAACTAAAATAAAAAGGCTGAAAAAAATACAGACATACAGGCAGATAAACAGACACACACACAAACATCTTGCCTTTCATATATATATATATATATATATATATATATATATATTATCGATTTTCTGCACTATTGTAATAACTGCAAGCTTGAAACTTCTGTATATCGTTTTTATGTCTTTGTCTATAAGTGTATCAAATTTGATTAAAATCGGACCACTCCTTCTATCACCCGATTTTTTCGATTATCGATTTTCAATATATATCGGGGGTACCTCGACACAAAACCTAGCGAAGAACACTCGCAGACGCTTATAGTACAACTGTGTAAATTTTCAAGAAAATCGGTTCAGCCGTTTAGAAGTCTATAGGTAACGGACACAGACACACACACACACACACACACACACAGACACACACACACACACAAAGTTCCATTTATAAATAAGTTTAGATTTAGATATCTCGGTTTGAAAGTATTTAACGATGCTACTTAAATATCATTTTATTAAGTTCTTTTTCTTTTCTTTTTCTTTTTCTTTTCTTTTTCCCTCTTCCTTACTCATGTGCTTCGTATTGTTTTTCTTTTTACCTTCTGTTTATTCTAATGCTTCCTCCTTTCATCCATCAATTCAAAACTTCGTCATTGGTGGCCTTTTTTAAAGGAACTTTTGCCTATCATTGGTGCATCTCACAGTATTTCCTGTTCTATGCCAGCTCCCTTGGGTCCCTAATGCAGCCAGTCGAGATCACTCATCCGTACAATTGGCGGTGCTGCTTGATTCCTTAGGGATACATGAAGTTGGTCCATAACACAAGAGAGAAAGTAATGCGCCATGTCCTCGCTTTCTTGCCGTTCCCTCAGCAAATACTCTGTGTGATATTTCAAAGAAAGGGAAAAAAATTCAAGTGCGCGAATGTCCGAGGGAATTGCTATCAACTGCACACGACGCCCAAATTTCAAACATATTAATTATCGCCACCTCTGTACAACGTTTATTTAACCCAAGGATAAACTGTAGCATTGTGCGTTGTACTACGATCTTTACGATTCATTTCACGTTCGATGTATCCGGAGATGAAAGTTAAAATCTAAAATGAAACAGTGTTTATGGCTGTAATATAGCAACAACTCTAACTAGACGTTTATGAAGTTTTATTTCAGTAATTCCGTTTTATCGCTGAAAATGTTTATTTTCTTCTCGTGTTTAGTTACAAGCAAGAGGGGAGATGGGATGTGCTTATTTTATTACCCCAACTGCCTGCATATTCATCAATGTTTACAGCATCTAATTTGAAAGAAAACAAACAGATAGATAGATAGATAGATAGATAGATAGATAGATAGGAGGAAATTGGACAGAAAAAAATATTGAGTGTGCGATGGATAAATTGTCATAAATTTACTCAAAACTTAAAATAATATTAACATTTCCTTTTAATATATACATTGACCAAAATTACACAAAAAATAACTTGTACAATTTATTAAATAAAATTGCCATTAGCTTCAACTATGGCCTTCGGAATTTCCTGCAACTCTTCTTTGCGGTCTCCTTGTTTAAGTAGATGAATGCTGCAACAACCCTTGCCTTCATTTTATCTTTGGTGTTACAAGGAGTTTTGTTATTCTCTCGTTCAACTGTGTCCTACACACAATAATCAATAGACTATAGTCTGGGAAGTTAAGTGGCCAGGTGTAAGGGGTGGTACGGTCGCAGAAATTATCAGACTAGGTTCTCCGACTTCTGTGACTTAGTGCAGTCCTCTTGCGAGATATAGGATCTTCCAGCAGTTATTCTCGTCACCCAGAGTAGCACTACCTCCTGAATGCATTTGATGTAAGTTTCCGTGTTGAATTTGAAACTCTACTAACAAATTCGAGAGTCCTTTTCCATCAGAACGATCAAAGGGAGTTGTCCAAGCTGCCTACCTTCGAAATCACAATTTGACTCACCCAACTCTTTCCAAATCCTCTACACTGTCCTTAGATTGATACACAAACACTTTGAAATGTTTGCATTGAAGCCCCCGGCACGAATATTGAGCAGTACAGCATATTGTTTCTAAGTCTCTGTCTGAGTAAATTGCATCATGGTGCCCTTTTTCTCACAGACGCTGCCAAACAGACCCTTATATACTCTGCAGTCGACAAAATAAAAAACAAACAACGCTCATGAGTGAATTATAGAATGACGATAATTTACCCATCGTACCCTTTACATATGCACCAAATCATAGAATCCATGCAAATATTATTTGCACAAATATAATTTGGATATAAAAAGCCTCATTAGAAAATATGAGAAAATGCAAAAAATCTACAAGACTGAGTTGTCTCTATCGTTTAATACAACGTGTATAAAAGAAAAAAAAACTGCCAAAATATACGTATTATATATATATATATATATATATATATATATATATATATATATATATATATATAGTTACGTATCAATTGTACATTGTGACACAAACTTTTCTATGTTTCGAGATAGATTCTCATCATCAGGCAATGTTGATATTAGTTGTGCAGATGATTTACATTTAAATGACAAAAACTTTTGGTTTGCTCTGTATGTATGTGGGTGTTTCTTATGTCTAATCAGAATTGAGATTCATTTTGAGATTTGGCCTCAAAGAATACATACGAACCACCTTTTTCTCTTTTTTTTCCTTTTTTTCCCCCTCATAATTATATAATTATATTAAGCTCTATAATACTCATTATATTGAGCACTGTTTGTAATAAAATATATTCCGGAGCACTCAAAATAAAAATACCTTGAGTCCTCTTCACCTGGAATTATATATATATATTTGTCATCCACATACAAGCCGCTTTCGCTGCATCACAGCTCATCAGTGTGGTTAGACGCATTCACTTGCTTCTGGCCGAGATCGAAACTCGACCGACTTGGTGTCAGTCGGAGTCGATACTCTCTAAGCCATCGACGCATGGAATCAGAAAAAGGAAATTTTAACATGTTGTATATAAACAGTGTATACACTGTCGGAAATTTACAGATGTAACGGGTCTCCTGATTGGCTGATTTAACCCGAACCTCGTTTTGAACTTTAGGCGGGCTTTACCAGAGGTTTTATGTTTTTTTTACACGATGATTTTGTTCTACTCCTTTTTTCAGCTAGCACGAACAGTATCGGACGTATTTGTGCCGCTCCGGATTTTTGTTGCAGCAGGGCCTAAATTGGCGCCCACTTGTCTCGCTATATCGAGACCATCTTACCAATTCTTTGTAATCTTTTAGGCTAATGCCACAACTTTGTAACAGAGAAAATCTCTTGTTACCCTTCTTACCTTAAAAAGGATACCCTATGGGCAAAGCCTTGCCTTCCTAGAGAAAAATTCTCTAAGCACTATCATCTTATACCAAGATAAGAAACTGTGAAAGAAGCTGACCCAGAAGAAAGTTCCTGTACGTCGCGGATCGCAGTTCCTTGTGTCTTTTTCATCCCACTCCTAGACGGAGGATACTATACCAAGCTAAGCAGAGAAAAGAGACTATACCAAGCTACACTGTAGCAGCAAAATTCAGCATATTTTTGCAAGACAAATAAATTGTTTTTACTATACCAGGTATGTCTTGTTATGTTTGATAATTTCCTTTCACTGCTTAAGCGCTAAGCTATGTGAATATATTTCTCACAACACACGCCAGTCACCGAAAGAACTCAATTCCTTTCTGAAGAGTCACGCATATAGCAGAAATGGAAACTGTTTTTAAAATTTTCTTCTCCAGATAGCTCAATCGTAATGAGAGCATAATATATTAGTCATCCACATGCAAGCCTGTTTCGCTGTATCACAGCTCATCATATATATATATATATATATATATATACTAACTGGGCATTTGTCTTATCTTAAATTTTATAGATACTGATTATGAAATCGTCGAATCGACTAGGGCTATTTATGGAAAAAGGCATGAACTCTTCTTTACACACAGTCCCATTATTATTATTCTTTTTCTTCTTAACTCTAAGAATTCAACCATTCTCATGGGTCTGTGCTAGAGCCTGGATCAGCGTGATTATTTTTTCATATGCTTGGGATTTTTAATCTGGCGGGGCCCATCCCTCTTCTCTGGCCGTTGTAGTTCATCTGAGAAACTCTTCCACCCTAAACGGTGACCTGCGTCGAATTCTTTTGCCCAGTGGTACCCTGTCAATGCTCTTCCCTGACCGCCAGTTGAAACAGTTAACCCGGGCGAAGCAACTTGGAGATGGTTGAGGGCCAATGATCTCCCTCCACAAGAAGGTGAACCGTGTCCTGTTATTTAACCCATAACTAGAGGGAAGAGATGGATTAATACGTTTCCTAAGGGTAATTGCGTCTAAGTGAATGTCGGAAATTCGAACTCGGCTCCCCGATTTATTGCTTCGAGCCGATATCCACTGCACCACATCGCAAATTTACTAGATGCTTTTAAAATACATTTTCTAAGATTTCTCTAACATTGTATTAGAGCGGGTATTGTCAATGTTTGCACCGACTTCATACGAATAAAAATGATTAGCATTTTGATATGGTGAATTATTTTGTTAAATATAATTGAAATTTTATCGAAAATAGCAATCACAGTTTTATTTTCATATCTATTTTTCGTTTTTTTTTTTTTTCATAACGGGTTCATAATTATTCATACAAATATATTATTTGCAGTGTGTCTTGAATTCTTAATATAATCGCAAAATAAATAAATAAACTCCCATTAGCAATTTCTACAGACTTTTATTTTAGGATCTGTATGAAAATCAAATTTCGCAAACAGTGTTAGAAATATATATTATGTATATATAATAATAACAAAACTTCTGATTCGATAAAAAAAGAAAGAAGAGAACGATCAAGGTATCGTTGGAAGGTAAGCGTTTTTATACTTCTTCCTCTTCTATGTGCCTTGTCCTTTCAGGACGTAGGCGATCATGGCCTTCCATGTCTTCCTGTCCCTGGTGGCTCTGTAACATCTCGCAGCCCCCGTTCTCTCATCCACCTGCTCAAGCCCTTCAAATATTTTATCCGCTGCTTTCCTCTATGTCTTTTTCCTTTTTTTCTGGCCTGTTAGTATCAGGTTCTCTAAGCTCTCCTTCCTCATTGCATGTCCCAGGAACTTCAGATGTCTCTTCCTTGTGCTAAGTTTTCAAAATAAAGAAATTGAAGCATTAGTTGCTAGAAAGAGAATTAAGTGTTCAACATATCTACCAGTATTTGGCATGTCACGAATATACTGATTATTAGGGAGCTAGATATTTCATTTTTGCTATCAAGGGCTCTGATGAGTCGATGCATCTACAAGAAACTTCAAAGAAGTTAAATATTTAATTGTATTTGATTTTTAATATCTATCTATCTATCTATCTATATATATATATATATATATATATATATATATATATATATATATATATGAAACCCGACCGAATTGGCGTCAATCGGCGATCATACCTCTGAGCATTGGCGCTCGGTAGAAGGAATCAGACTTTTTGGGATGTGATATACAATGTAAACATACGCCATTAGTTAGAATGTTCTAATTCATTACTGAATGAACGATGTGTAGATGCTAAAGGACTTTTTATTATGTATGTTAGTTTCAGTATCATTTTCATAAGAAAAGTTGAGATTGGTGAAAAAAATTCAAGGAAAACGGTTGAATTCCCTTCATTTTAACATCTCGTGACATTGCACTACATATGAAGGAGTTCTAAAACTAAATTATTCTGTTAATCTTTTTCAATGATTTGTGAGCTTTTTTATAGTTGCCAACACTGTTTGTTTATAGATGCGTAATTTGGAATAAAGCTCATTTCGTCTTTGCACCTTGATAAAGTCCATCACAGGACGAAACGCGTAGGCGAATTAAATACAGTTTTCCTCTTGACTTCTTTTTATTTAACCATCCTGTCCTTAATCTCAGATCATAACTGAGTATATTTTTACATATATATCTATATATTGTTTTCTAAAAGGATCATTTTTTATTAAGACAGATACAAAAGTATCTCAATTAAAAAGGGAAAATAGAAAAATAAGATGTCAAGACAAATTTTTGAACAATGTCTGAGGCTAAAACACAGAATTAAAAAAAACGAAAAAACTTTTTAACTGAGATACTTTTGTACCTGTCTTAATAAAAAATGATCCTTTTAAAAACAATTGTAAATTGTTGTGGTAGTAGAAAGAATTTGTTCAAATTTATGAATATATATGTAAAAATTAAGCCAGACACGTTATTCCATTGTTAGGTGGAAATATAGGCCTATTTCAGGTGAACCATCTTCAGCTTCCGACTTTATTGGACAGAAGATTTTACACGAATTCGGAAGCTGAAGATGGTTCGCCTGAAATAGGCCTATATTTAGGTCTTAACCATGGAATAACGTGTCTATTTAGAGCTGTTTTACAGAGTCATTCTACTACTTTATGTACAGGATACTCCTTTAGATTCTTCTATATCTACACCGCATATATATATATATATATATATATATATATATATATATATATATATATATATATATGGAAAAACAAGAATAAGAAAACCTTTATAGATTTAATATGTTTCGGTAATTTTAGATGGCTTCATCAAAATCTTTTTTTTTTTTCAGGGAGGGGTTAAGGAACAGAATAGAATTCAAAATATTAAACATTCTCAGCGTTCCTTCTTATTCCACACTCAAAAATTAACGCCCATCACCCTGAGTGACTTAAAGACTCTATTACTGATCCAGCGGGCATCCACGCCATGAACTTTGCTATTTCCCAATCCCTTACTAAAGTGGTGGACTTCCCCACTCGCTTTCCAAGTACTCCCTCTCGACACTCCTCGCTAATAGATATATGTTTTACCTCTGCACCTGACGCCTGTCAAGTCTCGCAGCTTTGCCCTCTCGGCAACTCCGACCATGCTGTTGTCTCTCTCAATATTTATTTCCACTCTCACTCCTCCCAGGAGCCTCCTACCTATAGGACCTCCTACTGCTAACAAAAAGCTGACTGATGACTGATTTCCTCTGCGACGTCCCTTGGGGAAAGATGTTCGATCGCCCAGTTGATGTATGTGCCTCTGAGGTTTCGTCATGGGTGAAAGCAGGCATTGATGCCTTCATACCTACCAGGAAGTATTGTCTAAAATCTCATTCCTCTTCGTGGTTCTCTCCTGCCTGTTCGGCCGCCATTGCCCACAGGAACCATTACTATTCCGGAGACAGTCATCTGATCACAATAGGCGCCTATTCATGTCTGTTCGTAATGAGTGTAAGCGAATCCTGAATGACGCCAAACGGTTGTTTGCTGAGAGAATGCGACAGCGCATAGCTGACCGCAAGGTCGACGTCAAGGACTATTGGCGGTTATGCAGACGGGTGCTGAACGATAGCAAATCCTCAATACCTCCTTTAATCAATGAATTCGATGTTCTCGCATCATCTGCGGACAAAGCTGAGTACTTTGCTCGCAGATTCTCATCCAACTTCACATTTGACTCATCTGGAGTACCCTCTCCCGACTTCTCTATTAGAATTGAGGCCAAACTGTACGACGTATATATTACACCGACAGTAGTATCCCGAGTAATTTCAAAACTTGAGCGCCATAAGGCGAACGGTGGTGATGGAATCCCAGTGATAGTCCTTAAGAGGTGTGCTCCTGAACTCTCCCCTGTCCTCTCTAAACTGTATAACTACTGCCTTTCTGCTTCCTGTTTTCCTGCATGCTGGAAGTTCTCTTCAGTCGTTCCTGCATTTAAGATCTGTATTTAAGATCTGTGGTGAACCCTCGGACCCATCATCGCCCTATCAGTCTTTTACCAATTTTCGGGAAAGTGTTCGAGGCCATAATTAATGCTGAAATAGTTTAACATCTTACTACCCACAAACTCTACTCTGACAGGGAATATGGCTTCCGGTCCACGGCCGACATGCTAACAACCGTTACGGAGTACATGCTCCAGGCCCTTGATGAGTCAGGCGAGGCTAGTGCTGTTGCTCTGGACATCTCCAAGGCTTTTGACAGGGATTGGCACTCTGGCCTTCTATGCAAGCTATGGTGTTACGGTATTACCGGACGCTTGCTTGATCTAATCCAATCTTTTTTAGATAACCGCAAAATGAAGGGCGTTTTGAATGAGCATGCCTCTTCATCCTACAGCACAAATGCTGGTGTCCCACAGGGCTCTATCCTGGGCCCGACGCTCTTCCTTATTTTCGTCAACGACCTCCCAGATGAGATCAAGTGCCAAGTAGGCATCTACGCAGATGACACCACAATTTACTCCCGCATCAGTAAGAAACCCGTCGTGGTGGACAAACATAACCTCGCTGCTGACCTTGAACGGGATCTACACTCTGTTGTGAATTGGGGCAAGAAGTGGCTTCGTCAATTTCAATGCGTCTAAGACCAAGCTGTTGTCTGTCAATCATCACAGGCAACATCTCCTGGACCAAGCGATTCTCCCTGAAAGTAATACACTGCGCCTCCTCGGCCTTACCCTCTCTTCTGATCTCAAATGGAACCACTACATCAAGTCCATAGCTAAATCCACTGCTAAGAAGGTTGGGTCACTGTGTCGGGCTAGTATGTTTTTTCCGCCTGAATCCATCCTGCATATATACAAGTCAACCATTCGTCCGTGCATGGAGTACTGCTTGCCATATATGGTCAGGCGCCCCTGCCGTTCTCGTCAGTGTTCACGACAGGCTGCAAAAGAGAATCAGTAATGTCATAGATACTGACTTGGTGGCTCGACTACAGCCACTTCCCCACCGATGAAATGTGGCCTCTCTTTGTCTGTTCTATAAATACTTTCATGGCTTCTGCTCGGACGAACTTAAGTCACTGGTGCCTCCTCAACAGGTGTTTACTCGTGCAACCAGATTAGCAACTGGGCCTCACCCATTCACAGTTAGGTTAGCCAAATGCAGATGTCAATACTACTCCTGCAGCTTTTTCTCTCGCACTTCCCGCCTGTGGAACTCGCTCCCATATTCTTGTTTCCTGACGGCTACAACCTCCAGCAATTTCAATGCAATGTCAATACTCATCTATTAACCACTTGACTCTAGTTCTTTCCCCACCCTGTATATCCTCTCCTTTCTCTCCACCTTTGAAACTGTCATCGTACCTGCATTCTCATCTTTCTATTGCTTCTTTCTAACTGGTACGTCTTCCTCTTCACTCTCTTCTAATTAATCTTTTTACACTTATGTAGTCCCCTGCACATCAGTGGCATTACCGCCTTGCTCGGGGTGAAACGATTAAAAAAAAATATATATATATAAAGGAAATCTTAACAAATCATCTAAAGCGATCGAAAACTTCAATTTGTTTCGACGAGTAGATTTTAGTACCCGTTGAAAAAATTATAGTTTATAACCGATCTAGATGATGTGTTGAATTTTCCGTTATGTATATGATACTGCTCTTGTTAATATCTACTGAGCTCTCTATAGAGACCTATCACTTTAATATTTTATATTAAATATATCTTTTGTATTATCCCCTTTGATTATGGATTTGACATCATTACCTATATATATATGTATATATATATATATATATATATATATATATATATATATATAAATAACTTTCTTATTCCTTTATTCCTTTATCTTTTGTTTCTTTAAGTATAATTCGTCTGCAATTATTCACCGTGTTCCGTTACAACCTTTGCGATCAAAGCTCTCCACAACTTCTAATACTTAGAAATCTGTCAATGTTTGTGTTTTTAATCTCTTTTCCATTTCAAGTTCTGCTCACCCCTATTTATGAAACTCGTTATGTGAGGTATTCGATGATATATTCTGTCCTTTTATCTTTCTGTATGCATTGTGAAAGTCAAATTCACCAAGACTTCTTTCCTTTTTTATCAATCCTGGAAATTTCTAATGTCTCTTTTTGATTCTAGGGATAAGTGTTTTGTTTCTATTTTCCTTAACACTTCCTCGTAACTCACACATTCTGACCCTGGTACACGCCTATACTTTCCCACTTTCTGTCTGGAGAAATTGTCTAGCATTTACTGTCATATAAGAGGACTGATGTCAGTTACTCTTGTCCAAAATGGTTTACTTGCTATCAGGTAATTTTTAAATTAAAAAAAAAAGAAACGGAGTACCTAAAGAGACTACCACCACCTTAAAATCTGTTGTTTTTCTTCTTTCTTTCTTTTTTTTTTTTTAACTTTTTTCGGTGAAATCTTATTAATCACACCCTAAACTTTCCGATTAACAAAAAAAAAATTTGGAAAAATTTCAATATTTCAACCATTTTACGGGGGATGCTCAGTTTTTCATGCAATGTAATAGTAAGTCGATCTTCCATTTTGGAACCACTCGCCGGTACGACATTACCACCACCTGTAAATTGGTTGATTATCAATTATTTTTTACTTTTTTAAGTTAAATCTTATCGATTGAACACTAAACTTTCAGATTGACAAAGAAATTTGTAAAAATTTCAACATTTAAACCATTTTAGAGGGAAGGCTCAGTGTTTCATACAATCTTCTAGTAAATCGATCCTGTGCAATTAACTTTTTTTGCTTGCGCATAATTAACAACTGAATCCATTGCGAAATTTTTTAATAAAGCCATTTTTGGAGTTTCCGAGGAAGATGCCATCGTAAGAACTGAAGAAAACTTGAAAAATACAAAAACAAGAGCAACAACTCGTCCCAAAAATAACAAAACAAAGCGACCCCAACGTGAACGATTCCAAAATGGAGGATCGATTTACTATAACATTGTATGAGAAAGTGAGCACCCACTAAAATTGTTTAAATATTGAAATTTTTCAAATTTTTTTTGATAATCGGAAACTTTATGTAATAACCGATAAGACGGTGCTGAAAAAGTAAAAAAAGAAAAGAATGAAAAACAACAAATTTAAAGGTGGTGGTAGTCTCCTTCAGGTCCACCGAAATGTGGTGGTAGTCTCTTTCAGGTCCACCGAAACGTGGTGGTAGTCTCCTTCAGGTCCACCGAAATGTGGTGGTAGTCTCCTTCAGGTCCGCCAAAAAAACATTATTTTATTAATGAATTTCTTGCTGACAAACTTCAACAGAAGAGAATTATCATAAAGAAATTTTCGAAATCAAAAAAAGAGAATAGCTAAGACTGTTCGGGATTTGAAAGCAAATTAAAGACTTAACTGATAATGTCAAGCATTTGCTTCAAGCAACAAATTTCTTGTTTTGTTTTCCTTTTGCCTTTTTTATTAAGGTATTAACTTTCAATTTACCGTCTTAATGACTTTTTTTTATCATTGCAGAAGATTAACAGAAAATCATTTTACTTGAATAAATTTAATTCGTTTTTGTTTTTGTTTGTTTTTCTTTTGTCTCTTGCAACAACTGTATTCATTAATCATAAATGAATATGAAGGAACAAATAGTCTCCATTTTATTTCTTGTTTTTTATTCTTGTTTGTTTGTTTTAAATAAACTGATTTGGATCACAAAAAACAGCCCTTCTTTTTCCATGACTCAGATTATGGAATTTTTGTGCCTTTTTCTTTCTTTTTTTTTCTTTTTTCCTTTCTATTTTTAATTTACTGCACGGAGTATTCTTATTTCTCAACAAGACGTAAAGGTTATATTAAATTTTTTCTCCTATAATCAATCATTGTTAGGAATGGTCTGCAGCACTTACGACGATGTTTATATAAACATATATTTAAAAGAAAAAAAGAAAAAAAAAGGCGAACCCAGATCGAAAGACGAATATTAATCGAAAATCGTGGTTCATTCACGGAAACGAAATATTCAATTAATTGTCCCCTCGAGTATTATTCGTACTTATAAGTGCTAATAACCAGTATTTATAAAACTAACAACATTACTGGTAAGTACTAACATTAATACTTATATGTAATAATAATCTGTACTTATAAGTTATAATAATCAGTATTTATAACTACTAATAATTAGTACGTATAAGCAGCCTTTGATAATTCACTGACCCTATTAACTCAGTCGATTAAAAACTTATTTAGGCGATTAAAGTTTATTGCTTTACTCGCTCGCGGTCGATCCATTTTACAACCCAAAAGTATGCCACTGAAGATTCACAAGTTATTTAGAATGACCTACAATGACATTATTGAACTCTGTCTTGCTTATATCGCCTCGGTCAGTGTAAACATTCGTTTAATTAATGCTTCCTTATTGGAGCTAAAATGTCTCTGTCACCCAGATTAAAGACACTCACAGATTTTTAGAAACTCATTTGGAAAAATATTATCCGTGATTCAACATCTATAATTCTACGAAAAGCAAAAACGCACATTTGAAAGAAAGAAAAAAATACGCATACTTCTTTCAACCACGCGTCGAATACAAATTATACAAGTAAGTTGTATTCTTTTTTATTATCTATGAGATGGAGGTTGTAGTCAAACAGAAGATAAAAACTACGAATTTAGATACCTCCACTCAATTGCAAAAACAAAAAAAACAGCATATCATGATGTTATAAGGGCTCAAACTTAATAAAAAGAGGAAAGAACAAATTTTGTTGTTATTATTTTTAAAATCCTTTCTAACACGTTCAAAATTTTGATTAAAATTTCATTTTTTGTTTTCCGTCAGCGATCCACGCTATGTTTACGTAAGGCTACTATTAAGCAAATGGAGTCGGTCGAGTAAAAAAATTTTGAGGAGAGTAAATTTTTCCTCGCTTTCGACCGCTTGTCGAGTGATTTCTTTTTCAAATCTCAAAGGCTGCGTATAAATATTCAATAAGCTAAGATTAGTAGAGCACAAATCTGTTTAAGGTCAGTGACGATCGAATTCACTCCTCTGGATATAGTCTATGTCGTTAACCAATACACTACTAAGTTGTAAATGGCTTCACTCATTCTTTCCTCTGAATTTCTGCATATATTTTCATGGTAATTTCCCTGACGTGGTGTTTTCCCTGATGCCTCGACGACATGAATTAAAAAGTGCAACTAGTTTGGCATCGAGGTCCCACCCTGTTGAAATGCAATCACCACTTCTACTCTGATAGTTTCTTTTCTCTCACTTCCCGATTGGAGAATTCCTTTCCGTTGACTTGCTTCCCTGATAGCTAAAATCTTAAAAAAATTAGCTGAAAACGTCAATCTTCATTTTCCATCTCCTTGAATCCCGTTATACTTTTGTCTATTCCTCAATCCTCCCAATTCTCAGTCTTTTCTGCCACTTTTACTCCTTGTAACTCCTTGCGTACTCGTGGCATTCCCCCCTTACTTGAGGGAAATTATTTTTTTTAAAATGACTATTATTTAACCAATTAAAAATACATCATAATTATTCCTTAAATAATACTAAAGTGAAATCTTCCGAAATCCACAACTGAATTAATACTGAATACAACAACATTTGTTTCCTGCTGATTTCACGATGGTTCGAGATATATGCTGTGAAGTATTAAAAGATTTTGAACATTTTGAAGTGGTACTATACTTATGGATGTGCGTTGTGTTGCAATGGATATCGGCTCGGAACGAGAAATCGGGGAACCGAGTTCGAATTCAAATCGAATTCCTTGAATTCACTTACGTGCAAATACCCTTGGAAATGTATTAATCCGCCTCTTCTCTCCAGTTATGGGTTAATAACAGGACAGATTGAGTTCTATGGCCTTGGCTGGCAACCAGTCTACCGCAGAAAGTGATGACAACCTACTGTGGGATATTCTTCTGCCCAGTCAGTCATGCTTCTTTTGAGACATGATCGTTCAAGCGTGTAACACTTAACTGACATGTAGCTAACATGTTTATTCTTACAAAACATTTCTGTTTCGCAATTTGTAAAGCTAATTATTGCTAATATTATTATAAAAATCTTTCAAAAGTACCAATTTATTTCAATGTCTTCTAGACTCTAGATTAATTAATTCATCAGAAACATGCTCCCATTAGAAAATACTATACGAGTGTCGGCTGAAAAGTCCATAGGCTGCCCAAGATATTCTTTTGGAAAGCGAGTGAATGTATTTTATTTTTTACAAAAAGTCTCAAAAAATGTCCATACTCTTCTTCCATCAGTGTAGCAGTGCAACAAGAGATATAACGTCATAATTACTGCGATACTGGTTGTCAGTTATATGAGGAACAGTTAAAAGTCAGATGAGGCTAAATCAGGAGAATAATTTGGTTGAACAAGTTCAAAGCCACAGTCACACACACAGCAGCCACTGGAATCGAAGACCTTTGTGCTAAGCACAGTCCAATGAAACAAGACCACTTAAGGTTTGGCTTTGCTAGCTTTTCGTAATTGCCTCGGCAAATTAGCATTGTATTCTCTATTTATGGTGAGGCACAAAATGTGTTTGTTTTTATCCCAAAGAATTTCTCTGCAGATGAAACAAGTTTGACTTTGTTTGGAGCAGCTGAGCATGGGTGTTTCTACTGCATGAATTTTCCCTTTATCGCTGGCAAAATGATGAAACCAAAACTCAGCCTAACTTGTTCAAAGAAATCAGCTGGATTAGCTTCAAACATTATCAGATTCTCCCGTGAAATTATCACACTTTGTACTTTGAAGACGCAACACCTTCCAAGCAGAAACCTTCTTCGTGCCAAGTTCATTTTGCAGAATATTCTCAACTCCCTCAATAGACATGCTAATAGCATTGGCTATTTCATTTATTGTCATCTATCACCATGTAGTGAACACAACCAATGTTTACCTCGGTTGTGGCACTTGTAGGACAGTCACACTTTGTAACATCTTCAAGACTCTCCCTTCGCTACCTACATTCAGCTGCACTCTTGCACCATTAATAAAGGTAAAGCGTCATTCCCTAACCTAGCAACCATACTAGTATGAATGTCTTTGGGAGCTAAACTCTTTGTTCCGTTAGTTGATAGCACCACGATTGCAAATTTTGTCTATTTTTAAGAGAATCTGCTGCTAATTAATTTGAAGCCTTCTTTGAACAGCTAAATGTCAGTTTATCTGGAAATAAACAATGCAGTTATTAATAAGAAGAGTTACAAGTAATTTATGCAATATTTCACAGCATCACCTTTCATAGTTATCCGATCAACTTTTCATTCCGTCCTCGGGGGTGAATGGAAAACAATATTCAATCGAATTGGAGTAGATAGACTAAACTATCGCCCGGTTCACACTCCACCCACGTCTATTGAACAGGTGAAGAGGCTCATCCGTTTTTTTCCTGTTTAGGATGCGGTTTCCGGTTTTTTCTCTTTTCCAATCTTTTCACTCTTTTCTTTTTTTTTTTTAATTGGAGTAGATAGACTAAACTATCGCCCGGTTCACACTCCACCCACGTCTATTGAACAGGTGAAGAGAATCATCCCTTGTTCCTTGTTTAGGATGTGGTTCCCGGCTTTCTCTTTTCCAATCTTTTCACTCTTTTCTTTTTTTTTTTAATTGGAGTAGATAGACTGAACTATCGCCCGGTTCTCACTCCACCCACGTATAATGAACAGGTGAAGAGGCTCATCCCTTGTTCCTTGTTTAGGATCTGGTTTCCGGCTTTCTCTTTTCTAGTCTTTTCACTCTTTTCTATTTTTTTTTCCAATTGGAGTAGATAGAATAAACTATCGCCCGGTTCAAACTCCACCCACGTCTATTGAACGGGTGAAGAGGCTCATCCCTTGTTCCTTGTTTAGGATGTGGTTTCCGGCTTTCTCTTTTCCAATCTTTTCACTCTTTTTTTTTTTTTTTTCAATTGGATTAGATAGACTAAGCTATCGCGCGGTTCAAGCTCCACCCACGTCTATTGAACGGGTGAAGAGGCTCATCCCTTGTTCTTTGTTTAGGATGTGGTCTCCGGCTTTCTCTTTTCCAATCTTTTCACTCCTACGTAGCCCCCTGCGCTTCGGTGGCGTTACCGCCTTGCTCGGGGTGATATGATTAAACAACAAAAAAAGACGTTATCAGGACATAAATACAAACCACAGTAATTAATGTTAAAGTTAAAAAGAAACTTGATAAATATAGAAAATCAATAAACGAAAGACTGTTGGAGGTTATAGAAGGCACAATGAATAAACTTTTGTCTAAATTAAATGAAAAAACTGACATCTCATTTTAACAGATGTATTTATTAAAGAGTACATTTATTCCATAAAATCGCCATTGGCTTCAATCATGGCTTCCTGACAACTTTGAAATCACTTCAGCTCTTCCGGACGGTCTACTTATTTAAATTAGTGAATGTTACCATAATTCTTTTCTTCAGTCCATCTTTGGTGTTACAAGGAGTTTTGGGGTTTCTCGTAACTCTGTGCGCCACATAGAATAATTAAGTTAGTTACTGTCTGGAGAGCTACACTACCGCCATGATTATTAAGCCACCCCAGTGTTTTAAAAAATGATGTATTTCATACTATTTTTCAGTATTTATTGCCAAGTGAATAATTGTAAATGAAAATAGAATAGTTGTTTTGTTAATACTGCACAATAACATGTGCATCAAATGAATTTATAAATATTGAACAATTACCTATATTGCAGTTTCATCAATGAAAGAATCAAGAAAATTTAGAGTGATTCGGACGTGTTCATCTTTGCTTCCTTGCCTTGTAAAATTTTGCAAAGTAATAATAACAAAAGAACCATTCTATTTTCATTTAGAATTATCCACTTGGCAATAAACACTAAAAATAGTATGAAATACATTATTTCTTAAGAAAAAAAAAACTGGGGTGGCCTAATAATTATGGCCGGTAGTGTATGTCGTTTGCAGTGTTCCCAGATTGACACCCAAACATTCTGAATTATTAGTATTGGAACGTCTGTCACGATTTCCAAGCAGTACAGTAGTGCGTTCGGATATTTCTGGTGAGAAAAATTGCGTCGTGTTACTCTATTTCAAAGACGGTGCCTAACTGACCCAACTATACTGTTCAGTCAACAAAAACAAACAACGGTTATGCACGAAATGAAAAATGTCAAATTGAGACAATTTACCTATCGCACATGGTAAACTATTAACATGTAAAATAAGAAAATAATATGAAAATTAATATGAAAATAATAATGTATTAAGTTTAATAGGATATTGTGTGATTTAAATATATTTAAGTTTAAGACTGATGTTTGGATTTTTTAAATAGTTTTTCTACTGATCCTGATATCTGCAAAACAAAGTTATTCTCAATATTTAGAAAAAGACGATAGATATAATTAACTGGAATTCACACGATATATTATTCAAATAAATTTAACTATACTCCGAGACATTCTCAGCCACTCTAACGTACACCTTATCACAAATTTCGTTGTTCCAGACACAATATAAATTAAATACGTCCGTAAAAAATAAGCACACAGTAAAAGACATCGTTAGACTAAAAACAGGCCCCGTAAAAAGGGGAACTCGAAAGATACAGGTAAGTAACGAGAGACAACAATAGTCCCACTGCCAGATCCTTTCACACGAACGTAGGTGTCCCTCAAGGCTCTATCGCAGGTCCTACACTGTTTCTGGACTTCATCAATGATCTTTCTGAGGTCATCAGTTTCTAAGTAGGCATCTATGCAGGTGACACCACCATTTACTCCCGTCAATATAAAATCTGCCAAGAGGATAAAATAAATATGGCTGCTACTCTTGAAACGGATCTTTAATCAGTGGTTAAGTGTGGCAGGAAATGGTTTGTAGATTTGAATGCTTTCAAAACAAAACTGCGCTCCTGTAACCACCACAGAGAAACAGTATTTCTTGTCTGTCATCAGCATGGTTTATGCAAACTTCCTTGAGAGCAGCAGACTGTGCCTTCTTGATCTCACTTTTTTATCCACCCTCAGATGGAACGAATATATTGGATCTATAGCTGCATTTACTGCTAGGAAAAGTGGGTCTCTTTGTCGGACCAGAAAGTTTTTCTTTAGAGTACAGCTTCCTCTCTCGCACTTCCCGCCTGTGGAACTCGCTCCTGTATTCTTGCTTTCCTGACGGCTACAACCTCCAGAAATTTAAATGCAAAGTCAATACTCATCTACTAACCACTGGACTCTAGCTCTCTCCCCTCCCCTGTATAACCTTCCCTTTCTCTCCACCTATGTATCTGTCATCGCACCTGCTTTCTCAGCTTTCTGTTGTTCCTTTCTAACTAGTTTGTACTCCTCACTCTTTTCTAATTAATCTTTTTACATTTATGTAACCCCCTACACATCAGTGGCGTTTCCGCCTTGCTCGGGGTGAAATGATTAAAAAAAAAACATCTTGCACATTTATAAATCTACGATTCCTCCTTGCATTGAATACTGTTCCCATATCTGGTCGGGGGCTTCTGTTACTCATCTTGAAGTTCTTGACAAAAGTATTTGAATTGGCATCGGTATTGACGTGGCATCCCGACTTCAGTGATTTTTTCACCGATGTAACATGATTCTCTTTATCTTTTCTATAAATATTTACATAGCAACTGGTCTGACGAGTTGTTTTTTCCTGGTGCCTCAACCACGTGAATTTAAGCATGTTACTAGATCTGCATCCAGGTACCACTCTTTTACCGTTGAAATAGTTGAATATAACCGTCACTTCTACTCCAAAAGTTTCTTTTCTCTCAACTCCGGCTTGTGGATATTCGTTGCGTTTACTTGCTTCCATAATAGCTACAACCTTCAAAAATTTAAATGCAACGTCAATCGCCATCTTTTGTATTCGTGATTCCCGTTCATCTTTTATCCTTTCTACAGTATCCCATGGACCCAGTCTTTTCTCTCAGTGTAATCTCTTGCACACTAGTTTGCATGGGGTGGAAATTATTTTAAAAAAAGAAGAAGAAAAAATGCTTTTGATACAGTACCTTATCAAAGATTCTGTTTATGCAAATCAATATTCGTATCCTAGTTAAATCAAATCTTTTCTCCCTTCACGAAGACAAAGAATATTCTGGAAGACGGTAGAAGGTCATTAGTGGTGTCCATTAAGGTTCTAATTTGTGGCCCAATCTATTTTTAGATAGATATCCGCGATCTGCTTGAATCCACTTCTAACTTATATGTTGATGACACTAGACTATATCGTTGCATCAAAGACAAAGATTACTACATTATTTCGAGATGATTTAGATTACATTTTGGTGTAGAATTTATGGCATCTAAAATTCAATACAGCAAAGTTTGTTGTAGTGAAGATAGAGACATTGAAATGCATTTATACACAAGATGGAGTTTGCCGTAATTAAGTCAAAGAACAGAGAGATCTGAATATTTTAGATTAATCTCCAAGATCACAGATTTCTGAAATCGTAAATAAGGTTGATCAAACATTACATATGATCAAATGAAGATTTACGAATCTTACACTAATAAAAGATTTTTTAATTCTCATACTGAATTTATTCAACCAGTATTTGAATATGGAGGTCTTATCCAGAGACGAAACTACAAAAAAAACTGACAAGTTAGTGCAATCTGACCAAGATAGGTACCTCTGTCTAGCTACAAGAGAAATTAAGCTACCAAACCTTCAGTAAGTATGCAAATTTCCCGATTGGTATGATGTATACAAAATACTAAATGACTATTATCTAAACTTATTTATAAATGGAACTTTGTCTGTGTGTGTGTGTGTGTGCGTGTGTGTGCGTGTGTGTATCCGTTAACTATAGACTCCGAAACGGCTGAACCGATTTTCTTGAAAATTTATACAGTTGTACTATAAGCGTCTGCAAGTGTTCTTAGCTAGGTTTTGTGTTGAGGTATCCCCGATAAATATCGAAAGTCGATAATCGAAAAAATCGGGTTATAGAAGGAGTGGTCCGATTTTAATCAAATTTGATACACTCATAGACAAAGACATAAGAAACTATATTCAGAAGTTTCAAGGCTGCAGTTCTTACAATAGTGCAGAAAATCGATAGTATATATATATAAAAAAAAGGCAAGATGCTTGTGTGTGTGCCTGTTTATCTGTCTGTATGTCCTTTATACAAATACACAATTTTTATCCGATACTCACCAAACTTCAAACAAATATTCTTTAGGCGGAGCCTGAGCTCCAGGACCATGGATTAGTTTTAAAGCTTTTATTACACCCGAGCAACGCCGGGCTATACTGCTAGTGAAACAATAACTGTAGATAAAGATAGGCAAGATAATAACAGAAAGCAAAGAAAAGTTCTAGCCATAAATTGTAAGAAAACAGAATGCATGGTCGTTAGCAGAAGTGATAGATATTCGTATATATTCGTATATATTCGTAGCACATCGCTCAATAAGTCCTGGGCTTGACATATAGATAGCGCCACTAATAAAAATCAATATACTTTTTATGCAGTACTAACTTTCAAACAGCACGAGAAAAAAATTTTGGCCTAATCGGATTATTAGTTTACAAATTAGTTATTTAAGTGAAACTACTGTTGCAAATTTTCAAAACAATGGAAAAATCCAAATTTCGTCTGTTGATAAAGCATTGCTTTCTGATGGGAAAAAATAGCGTTCAATCAAAGCAATGGCTTGATAAGTGTTATTCGGACTCTGCTTCGTCGGAAACAATGGTTAGCGGTGGTATGTCGACTTTAAACGCAGTTGTATATGATGCTGAACGCTCATGTCGCCCAAAATCGGCAGTTGTCCCAGAAAACACCAAAGAATCCTCAAACATGCTTTGACTAATCATAAATTGAAGTTGCGTGAGATAGCAGAGGAGTTGAACATATCAGAAGGCAGTGTATTCACCATTTTGCATGAACATTTGTGAATGAGAAAGGTGTGTTCGCAGTCGATCAAAAACAACAACATGATTCAGAGCGTTGTTTGCAACTGTTTCAGCGCTACGAGAATTTAGTTTTTACGTATATATGTGACAATGGATGAAACATGAATCCACCACTTTCACTGAGTGGACAACAGCAGGTGAAAGCCGTCCAAACCAACCAAAAACGCAAACATCAGCAGGTAAGGTTTTGGCCCCTAGAAGGGTAACCGCTTGAAAAATATCAGGGACAGTGTATTGGTGCAGCCTGGGATAATATCTCGTATTTATAATCGGAGCCGTTTTCTGTTGCCCGTTAAGTTCGTTTTATTTACTTATGCGCAAGTGCCCTTGAGAAAAGTATGAATCCACATTCTTCCCCCAGCTATGGATTAATTAGTAATACTTTTATCACTAAACCATTATTATCTCAAAAAATATTTTTACAACCAAAATTATTTTCTGGTTTTAAATAAGATGCAAAGAGTTGATAAGCCGTCGAAAACGGATCAGTCAGCATTTTTTATTCATATTTACTTTTTACTCATTTTATCACACTACTTTTCAGGATGTGCGTTGGGGTGCAGTGGATATCGATTCGAAACGACAAATCAGAGAGCCGAGTTCGAATTCCAGTCGAATTCCTTACATTCACTTACACACAAATACCCATGGGAAAGGTATTAATCCGTCTCTTCCTTCTAGTCATGGGTTAAATAATAGGAAAAGTCAGGTTCTATAGCCTGGGCTGGCAACCAGTTTACCGCAGAAAACAATGGCAACCTACTGCGTGATAATTTTCTGCCCAGTCAATTATGTCTCTTTCGAGACATGATCGCCCAAAGCGTGTATCACGTATGGCACTTAACAGACTGTCTTTAGGCGTGATCTATAAAACTAATGATAAATTGATACGATATATAAGAATCGAAACGTCAATTTTCTTAAAACAAAAACTAATGATACGATAGATTAAGTTGTTCTTTATCTTCGTATGAATTCTTTGCCAATGATGGAATTACATTTTCGATAACTGTTCCGGAAAAAAAAACGAACGGAAAGCTGATAAATTGTACCTTTTCTTTTTATCTCTCAACTGACATTGTATTTATGAATATATACACACTCGTACGTCGATTCACTCTGTTTTGTTCGTTTTGAGCCACGATTTTATTTTTTCACTCTTCCTGGATATCTCAACATTTCTTATCAGTTTCAATTAATCAATTTTCCTATTTATATCGATATCGATTTCGTTTTACAGTGGTCTTATCTATTTTTCTAATTGAAGACAATTAAAAGCTTGCTATCTCGCTTTCTGCCGCATCGTTCACCCCTTCTGTTCGTTTTAACTGATAGAATAGCAGTCATTTGTTTTCATTTTGGGAAGCGAGAACTGTCGTGTGGAATGTTCTTGTTGCTCTTCTCCTTCGGGCTTTGCACCTGGATTCAACTCGCAGATTCACTTGAGCATCATGATTCTATTCTGTTGTCCCACCTTTTCTTGTTGGATCAGAATTATAACAACACTTCAAGAAAAAGAAAATTTTCACTGATAACCATCTGCTCCCAAGGGAAATTACTGGAACCAATAATAAAAAGAATTATCGAAAATGATTATCTAATGACAACACTAAGATTAGTAACATTACAAGGTAATAATAGCCTCAACGTTTACTAAAATATTTCATACATGTCAAAAAAAAAAATTATAATTCTACTGCATTCATAAATGATTAAAAATATTTATTTGCATTTTCTCTTTTGTTCAATATTTCTTAAATTTAAAACTAAATTCAATTTAATCACTTGATCCTTTGCCTAGGTCAGTCAGTTAAGTGCCATACGTGATACACGCTTGGGCGATCATGTCTCTCTCGAGACATGACTGACTGGGCAGAAGATTATCCCGCAGTAGGTTGCCATTGCTTTCTGCGGTAGACTGGTTGCCGGCCAAGGCTATAGAACGCAATCTGTCCTGTTATTTAACCCATAACTAGAAGAAGGAGACGGATTAATACCTTTCCCAAGGGTATTTACGCATAGCATGCTCTAAATTCGGCTCTAAAGACTACTGGCGACTCTGTAAAAGAGTACGGAACAAGAGCAAGTCCACAATACCCCCGCTAATCAACAAATTTGAGGTCCTCACCTCCCCAGCAGATAAGGCTGAATGTTTTGCCCGCAGATTCTCGAACAATTCGAGTCTGGACTCGTCTGGAGTTTTTACACCCGACTTCTCACCTAGAACCGAGGCACAACTGAATGATGTGCACATTACACCTTCGCTTGTCTCTAAGATAATCTTAAAACTTGACCCTCACAAAGCGAGCGGTGGTGACGGAATCCCAACCATAGTCTTAAAGAAATGTGCCCCTGAACTCTCCTCTATCCTTTCTAAGCTCTACAACCTCTGCCTATCTGCTTCCTGCTTTCCTGCCTGTTGGAAATCTTCTTCTGTAGTTCCTATATTTAAAAACACTGGAGAACCCTCTGACCCTGCAAATTACCGCCCTATCAGCCTTCTTCCGATCTTTGGCAAAGTGTTCGAAGCCATTATCAACGCCGAGGTGGTTCAGCATCTCACAGCACACAGGCTCCTCTCGGACAAGCAATATGGTTTCCGCTTCACCAGGTCTACTGCTGATATGCTAACGACCATCACCGAGTACATATACCAGGCACTCGACAGGAATGGCGAAGCTCGAACCGTTGCATTGGATATATCTAAGGCGTTCGACAGAGTTTGGCATGCTGGCCTTCTATGTAAACTGCGGAGCTATGGTATAACTGGACATTTGTTTGAACTAATCCAGTCCTTCCTCTCTAACCGCACAATGAAAGTGGTATTAAACGGACATGCCTCTCAGAACTACCATACAAACGCAGGTGTCCCCCAAGGCTCCATCTTAGGTCCTACACTCTTCCTGATATATATTAATGATCTCCCTGATTCCATAAGAACCCAAATAGGTTTGTACGCCGATGACACCACAGTTTACTCTCGCCTCCAACAAAAATCTGGTGTAGGCGTCAAAGCTAAACTTGCAGCCGAGATTGAAAAAGACCTCCAATCCATATTGGACTGGGGTAAGAAATGGCTAGTAAATTTTAATGCTTCTAAAACGAAGCTACTGTCAATTAACCATCATCGACAATCTCACCTACCTCCCATTAGCATGGACCAGGCTTGCCTCCCAGAGAGTAAAACACTACGCCTCATTGGTCTCACACTTTCAGCGGACCTCAAATGGAATGACTATATCGAATCCATTGCTAAATCCGCTGCTATGAAAGTCGGTTCTCTGTGTAGGGCCCGGAAGTTTTTTCCGTCTAAATCTATCCTGCACATTTACAAATCTACCATCCGCCCGTGCATTGAATACTGCTGCCATATCTGGTCGGGTGCCCCTGCTGTTCTCCTCGGGCTTCTCGATAAGGTTCAGAGGAGGGTCTGTAATGTGATAGATACCGACTTGGCAGACCGCCTGCAGTCTCTCTCCCACCGGCGAGACGTGGCTTCGCTGTGTCTCTTCTATAAATACTTTCACGGCTTCTGCTCCGATGAACTTAGATCACTGGTGCCCCCTAAATACGAATTTGCACGAGATACTAGATTAGCAACTAGATCCCACCCTTTTACAGTGAAATCGATAAAATGCAGCCGTAACTTCTACTCCAACAGTTTCTTTCCTCGCACTTCCCGACTGTGGAATTCTCTTCCAAACGATTGCTTCCCCGACGGCTACAATCTCCAGGAGTTTAAATGTAAGGTCAATAGACACCTCCTAACACATTAACCTGCTCCCATTCTATCAAACACTCTTCCCATCTGCCCGACACTCATCCTCGCTATCCTTACTCATCTATCACCTTTCTCCTGACATTCCCTATGTCTATCCACTCCTTCTCTTTACCTTCCCCTATGTAGCCCCATGCGCAATAGTGGCAGTGGAATGCCTTGCTTGGGGTGAGATGATTAAAAAAAAAAATTTGTGCGTAAGTGAATGCAGTGAATGTCAGCTGGAATTCGAACTCGGCTCCCCGATTTCTCGTTCCGAGCCGATATCCAATGCACCACAACGCACATCCTTTGCCTAGGTAACTTTCAATAAATCAGTGGTTCTCAACCGGGGTGCACATAGACCTGGGAGTCGATGTATCATTACTCGGATCCATGTAACATTTCTGCGGGTTCATACAAAAAAATTAGGGCTCCACTCTAATATTTTAGTGGTCTATAGAGTAATTTCCCTTCGGAACGGTTATTGAATGATAATAAAATTAGAAAAAAAACAACAACTCTAAAACTATCAGGGATCAAATAATGTAATTTAGCGTCCCTTTTATTCTACCGGATGCTTTGACTGAAAAAGATTAATAAAATCTGAAAAATGCATATAAATAAAGGATTATAACTCGCTCCCATTCTTTCAAACACTCTAGACCATTTGCCCAAACCCTCATCCTCGGTATCCTTACCCATCTATCACCTTCCTTCTGACATTTCCTACACCTAACCACTCCTCCTCTTTACCTTCCCCTATGTAGCACCATGCGCAATAGTGGCAATGGAATGCCTTGCTTGGGGTGAAATGATTAAAAAAAATATATGTAAAGAAAAATTATATAAAGATCATAATTTATTGTATATATTAATAATAGGAAATAGTAATAATTATAAATATTAATAAAATAAAATAAAATATTAGTATGTTAATATAAATTACCTAATATATTGGGTTGTTCGTGTGGTATGATCCATTCCCTATATTAATGGATTTTTTCTGACTACATATATTCAGGAGAATACATATATTCAGGTCGGACTGAGAAGCTTGTAATAAACTACACCCAGCTGATTCCACAAAATGAGAGCAGAAGCTTCAAACCATGGATATTTGGCTTTGCCGACGATATTGATGCATGGTCGGGATTACTTCACGATTTTCTACGTTTAGGGTTATCGTAATGTATCCACTTTTCATCGCCGGTCACAATACGATGCAAAAAAAAAAAACTTTTCTGCTGTTGAAGTCCCTCGGTTTCAACTCCTACGGCAGCAAATATCCTTGCTTTTGAATTATTCTTAACGCTTTCAAAATGTTGTGTGATTAACTCAAAATGATTCAGCAATTTTATTGTTTTTTATGTCTCTAAACCAATCCCTGCATGTTATTTCCGACAGAGTATGGTCGTAGTAAGTCTCAACAGCAATTCTGTGTGCTTCAACTTTAGATTTCTTTTGATTAAACAAGTTCTGTAAAATTCGCCGCAAATACACTTTCTTTGGCACGAAATCCGACATATTTAATGCTATAAAAACAATGTTTTTTTACAGTTAGGCAAAATGACATACACTGAATTTCAGCTTGCTTATAGCACTTCCTTCGATGCGTTACCATCTGAAACTACACGCATGCAGTTTTGTTAACGCCATCTGTTACAAAACACCGAGAACTTATTGAAGGTTCTAATATATTTCGATTAATTTTCATAATCTGTTCATCATTTTGAGATGGGATATAGATGTAGGTAGCATAGTAGGAATTTGATTTCATGTCAGACATTTGAAAATGACATCTGATGTGTTGTTTCCAAGTTTATATTTTTCTACACACACACACACACACACACACACACACACACACACACACTCAAACATTGCCATTTACTTTCTCCTTGAAGTTATGAAATATTACAAATATTTATCCGTTATTATTTACCTCTCAAATATTTATTTTAAAAAACAACAATTACAAATGTTCTCATACATTTTATGATGTTTTTATTTTATTAGTCTTTTTTATTTTCTTCTTGTTTCGTATTTATTATTGTCATTAAAGTAATAAATCAAATTGATACATTTGGTAACGATCTGTTCACTGCAACACCTAATGTAAAAACATATACTGTCGTCGCTCTTCCCAGTGACCAAGAGCGAAGACGTTTAGAATTTCAACACCTGTAGTGCCAACCATGAAAACAAGGTCAAAGAGGAAGGACCAGACTGAATGCAACCAACACGTAATGACTGCAACGGCGGAATCTACACGATCTCACTGGACAAACCGGCTGAAGTGGGTAGCGGCAGTCGGGTTTGCTTAACCAAGGCAGACTTTGGCACACCAAACAGTTCTGCCATATCTCGTCGGTTTTCGTCCCTATTGAGCTGCGACGGAGTTGCTTCTTATTCGGGCAGAAATTTTCACCAAAGTCAGATTCACCTAAATGGCCTCTCTTTGATTCACATCTATTTCCACCACCACCTGAAATGAGACAAATCAAATAGGAAGAGAAGATACCGATCCTGCTTCTCGGGTGCAATCGGGTACAGACAATGACAGCAATGAAATACTTCGCACAACAGAAAAGGTGTGGTTATTTCTGGTGGAAAAATGACTGCGGTTATATGATACAATTTATCCTCATTCAGTTTGCATACCAGTGGTTTTCACTGTGATGGTAATAATCTGCGATTAGCTCTATAATAATTTGTAATAATTACAAGGATTAGTAAAAAAAAATCTTGCTTAGTTGTTTTAATTACTAGAACTTTTTTGCAAGACGCTGGTGCGTGTTGAAATCCTCGCCGTATTTCGTATTGTTAAAGTTATCGCTAACATTTTTGTCGACATTTACAAACTCGTTCCGTTCAAGCCATGGCTCAAATTGATTCTGAATAAAAGAAAATATTTTATTACTTATCTAAAAATTGTTGGAATTTTTCAGAAAGAATTATTCAATAACTATACTTAAAACTCGGTACATTGAACTTTATAACATTTTTTACAGATTATTTCTATCAAAAATACAAATAATTTGTAATAAATGTTTCAGCCATGGCGTCAACTGAGGAAAATGTAAACTGTGTCCTTTAGTTGGCTGAACTGAAATCTATTATTGCTGTACAAAAAATTTAGAATTGAATACAATAAAGAACCAGCTCATAGGAATACTATTGCTAAATGGATGAAAAAAATTTAGAGACAGGCTTTGTTCATGATAAACTACGGTCTGAAAGGCCATGTATCAGCGACGACAGTGTTGCATCCATAGAAAAAATATTAAAAAACATATATTTACTTCTTTCTCATGTTTTTTACAAATTACTTCTATCGCAAATACAAATAAAGTTTTAAAGTGCACACGAACTTTATGGACACCTGTATTTAGTAATTATTGCTTAAACCTGGTTTAGGCTACAATCTTTTGCCAGACTTCTAAGTAAGAATAACATTCCTATTAATGATTTAGTTCTTATTCTGCTCACAAATGAGGATCATACAGGAACCACATCTCTTCTGGTCGTTAAGTACTGTCTTGTTGCTGTTGATCCCAGGAGGTTTGGAGTTAGTACATCTGTGACACAAATTTCAGGCCAATGCGATCGGTCCGGGCGCTGTGCCAATCTTTTTATAACAATAATTCAAAATGGGTACAGTAAGTTTAAGTCTCTGCCATTCCTTCACATACCGAGGAATAATATATTGCTAACACTACAAATTAACGGATGACTCTAACTCATGTCTAAGATACTAGTGAGTTATTGTTACTAATCAAATACCGTGACTGTTCTTCTGGGGAACAATTGGGAGTTGGTGTACTAATAGCAATACTGAGAATGCATTGAAATCTCCAAAAAGGCTAGTCTCCATGACCGTATCTCTAAATCAGCAAGTTTTGTTCGAAAAGATTTTCCAGTGCGCAGTAAGATATTTCCATTGTTACGATCCTATCTAATTTCTTAATTTCAAAGTGATACCAATACACATTGCGGTTTCATATTTCAAATTCGGTGTGTTTTTACACTAGTTGTATCTGGTATGATACAGCTTACAGCTCAAGAGATATAGACATTCAAACCCCTCGCACTCTATTCTGTAGTTTAGTTGATTTTTTTATTATACTTCACCTAATGCAAGGCCCAAGAACTACTCAAGGTAGAGAGTTAGTGACATTAACGTAAGAGAAAGAAGTAAAACGTGCAGACAACTAGGATATGGCGGATAGATAACATTAATCTCTATAAAATATCAGGATGTAGCCAATGGAATATTTTCTATTACACTGATAGCATATGCTTCTTGATAACGACTGAGGCCGTTGAAAGTGCTTGTGTTGCAGAGTCTGACATCCCTACAGTACTCTCAATGACAGAATGGCCCATGGGTTAAAATGGTCGATTTAAGTAAAGAATAGTAGCATTTGAAGCATAATATTCGATTGTCCTTCAAGACTGATTACTTCCGCAACTGTCGTGATCTAAACTCCTCCTCTTTGTGTTGTAAGTTCTGTCTTGTCTTTTATTGTAACTATTGTAGTGTTCCGTGTATATCCGTTTAGCACCGGATATTGTGCTGAATAATGCAACAGCATAATTTCTCTATCCGACTCGGCAATACGACAGCTTGAAAAAATACAAGAGAACCAACAAGAACTTCGGATAATTTATTGATAATTTCGATACAGCATCTTATTCAGAAATTGGAAATCTACGATAAAAAAAATTAAGCCGACAGACGTTGTGTAAGGATTAAATAAAAATACGAAATAAAATAAAAAAAAACACTAAATAAAAAAAAAAAATAATAAAATAAAAACTACGAAATCAAATCAAAATACAAAATAAAATAAAACTACAAAATAAAATAAACATAAAAATCTCCCAGGAGTCCTCTGACAGGACAGACAATTGACGTATGCGCAAAAAGAGAGGCCTCCTGGTTCAAAAAATAAACTCTGTCTCTTTCTCTGTTGGACTTTGGATGGTAAAGACGCGCCAAACTGTTCGGGAAGAAATTTCCCCAACAAGAGGTCGTTGGAACCAAAAATAAAAGCAGTGTCCAAACTGTCCCTCTAGTGTCTCTGTATCTTTCCTTTTCTTTTTGCCTATTTATTTCAGCGGCGAAAGCTATTCAACAAGTTTTGGATGTTTAGGCGAAAGAACCAACCCAGCAGTAATAGCCATAACATTCCATAGTTGTTAGTTAAATTTAATAAAACTGGATTTTTTACAATAGTGTTCACACTGTAAAAGGACCCTGGCGCTACTATAATTTGAAGGTTACAGAGTAACAAACACAGTTTTTAATGGGGATATCTGGAGAAGATAACGCTTAATCCTAAACATGAACCCGTTGAAATTGTAGTGATCGTTGAAGCATCGATCTTCAAGACGGTGAAAGAATCCAAAAAGATGGTACGAAGCAGCTGCTCGCTGTTCTCAAAAGGAAATCCTAGAAATGCTTTCAAACGATGCTGGATAATTATAATAACGCCTGAAGTAATACAAATATCGAATTATAAAATTCATTTATTCTTTGTCTTTGGTTACGTTTCAGATACGAAACTGAGTAGAAAAAAGGAGTTGCTCGGTGAAAAGAATGAGCTTTCCGGATAATGGGAAAGCAGAGCCCTGATTACTGCCCAGTTTATCGTAGCTGAGTGGTGAAGTATGCCGGCTCAAACGGGGTTTCCCTTACAAATTACATTTTCTTTACTGAGATTTCTCCAGATAGACGTAATAATACTTAACCATAAAATTGAACGTATTTTACTTTAAATACAAAGTATCCACTATCAGAACATTTAATATAATCTTTCTCTCTTTTCTCTTCTTTCTCTCTTCATATATATATATATATATATATATATATAAACACTAATATCTCTCCGACAGACCCCAACAAAAGAATTAAATTTCTCATATATTACACTAAATCCACAACATCCAACTCAGTCATCTGCAACGACTCCTCCCCCACCGTTAGCGATTTGCAAAAAAACAATGTAGTGTATAAATTTAAATACCCCTTTCGAGATTGTATCTCTAACAAATTAAATAATACCTACATTGGACATACTACTAACTCGCTTTCGCGGAGACTTACATTGCATTTAAATGACAATTTTAACATATTGGGACATTTAAAACACCACGGCTATCAGCACACACTTCTTAGGAAAACACTTGTTGAAAATACGTATATACTTAGACAAGAAAATAATAAACGAAAACTTAAAATTCTAGAAGCTATCTACATCAAACAGTTTAAAGCTAGCCTAAATAAAATAAATTTCGACACCTCCACTAACATACTTCAATGCCTATAATCGACGGGAGAGGTCATAGTTATTATACTTACCCCCTACACCATAGTAGCAGCAGCTCCCAGACCAATCCCTCATGCCACTATATACTCAATTGACCAAAAAACCCACTACCACCATTCCTTCTCGGCCTACAGCCATGGGCGACACAAAAAATGGACCTGTCTAATTTTCTCTGTATAACTCCATTCTGTTAATAATAATTTAAATGTTCTATGTTCACTGAACATGAAATGCTCATCCTTTGATGATGGCTTATGTAAGCCGAAAGCTCAGACCTGATAAAAAATCAACAATTATTGCGATTTCTTGTCGTCTTTCCATGACAACACTATCAAGCTAATCAGATCATACGAACGGATCTTACACAAAATAAATAGACAGAACTTGTCTATATTATTCAATGAAACCTGTATTAATATATATATATATATATATATATATATATATATATATATATATTATTATTATTATTATTATTATTATTATTATTATTATTCGTCCACATACAAGCCTGTTTCGCTGTATCACAGTTCATCAGTGTGGTTAGAAGCATCCGCAAATGAATAAGGAATGAAGACAATATCTAAAACGCTCAAAACATTAATTTAAAACAGTGCTCAATATAGAAATAGACCAATGAATATTTATTATAAATTATTTTTAAAACATGTACAAACTACAATTTACTACAAAACTGTACCTTTTGTTTCGACATTGAAAGAACAATGTCTCATCAGGTAGTAATGATGTTCTAAAGTATAATTTATAATATATATATATATATATATATATATATATAAAATAATGGCAAATCCCCAAAATTTATCTTATTAGTATAAAATATTAAATAGATAAAAACTGAGAGCTCAATGGATATTATCCAGACAATCCGAAATTGTTTCGGCAGACAAGAAAAATCAAATACTTTAATTTAATTCAGAATTTTCAAAAAAATATAGGTTAGTACAGTGGAGAAATATTGAGGTTAGGTGAGGGGTAGAATCATTTTCACCAAATGTAAAGCAATAAAGCCACCGAGGTAGAAGTTGTTACTGGGTGTGGAAGAGTTATAAGCAAAAAATAAGGAGCGACAACAAAAGAAGAGAAAACAGAGGGGACAGCAGATAGCGATTGACATTGCTTTTAATTTTTTTTAGATTAGAGTTTGCTGGAAATCTTGGAGAGAGAAGTGTGTTCTACAAGCGAGAAATTCGGGAAAAGAAACTCTTAGCCAACCCAGCTGTAAAATTATGAGACTAGTACTGCGCTTAAATTAAAAGAGGATCGAACAATTAAAACAATTACCATAAAAGCATTTATAGAAAGACACAGAAAAAGAACCACCGGGAATCACTCCGTCCACTCGTCAGGGTATGTGTGCGCGTGTGTGTGTATTTTCAGGAATTTAATGTAAGATAGCAAGCTGGAGATTATCCGTACATGATTTTCTTTTCCTAAATTGTCAATACATAATAAAAAATGAATAAATAAACACAATTCAGCACGTGATTCGTATTTCCAATTCGGAATACGAGTCCGAGAAGGAAATTTATTGGCTTCTTCGCGACGGTCTTTACGACCGTCATGAGATGACCAAGTATGTATGTACCGAGGATATTATATTGGTAGGGGAGACTACATGATAATGGATGCGCAGTTGCTTCGCTCGACCCAGGGGATTTCAAGGCTTATCATGGCTTACTCGGCGCAACATCCGTATAATAGCGATACTCGGTAAATGTAGACAGCTTTTATATTTGTACGACTTTACAAGCGTCAAGAGAGCCAATAGGCATCTTCATACACTTTTTGACAAGGCGACGAGTTGAAAAAAACAACTTTTATTACTTCTTTTAAATGACACTGCTATCACAACTTACTACAGGAGGTAGCCGACTAAGCTTAGTACTGACTTACGACGAGGTTATATATATAATAATACTAATCACAGTGAAGCTAACACAAATTATAAGAAACTAAATTGCTAGAACTGGCGCTAATTTAACTATAACTTAATCGTCTTGAACACCCAGAAGAGAACCTCTTCTTAGGGCAAAGATGGGGGATAAAAAAAGAAACAAACGGCGTACAAGCACAAAACGTCGAGTACCCGTTAGAAAGAAAAAAATCCCGAGATGAAACCTTAACAATAAAGTGCTCGTTACGAAAGTACGAAAGTAGAGCTACAAATGCAAAAAATCAAAACGTGAGCCAAAACCTACCACGGTTTCACACTACGGTTCTTCAGGGCATATGAAAGAACCGTAGTGTGAAACCGCGGTAGGTTTTGGCTCACGTTTAGATTTTTTGCATTTATATATATATATATATATATATATATATATATATATATATTGCTTTAATTTCAGTTGAAAATAAAGACAAAAATTCTCTAACATTTGGATAATTTTTATTAATTTGTTTCTAAGCTTTCGGCTCACATGAGCCTTCTTCAGAGAGGTCACCAAGACGGTAACACAATAACATCCACCATCACCGACGATTCTATTTTGTGTTGACATAAAACTCCGATAGGCAATGGCAATAGTTACCAAAAACAAGAAACGCGGTTCTATGACGTCACACCGCGTGATAGCACAAAATGACAACAGAACCATGTATTCAAATGCAATGTAATATGCTATGGCCAGATTTAAAAGTGATTTTATTTAAGTGTGGGTTGTTTGGATTTAATGTACGTGGCCTCCAATATCTGAAGGTTCTTTTTGCTGTGTGTATAAGTAAGGATTATTGTATTCTTGACTAAAATCTCTCTGATATTACCTACATGTTTCTGTTTTTCTGAGAAATGTTGTTTAATTGTACTCTGATCAGAAAGGTGCCATGTAAGTCTACGAGAGAGCGTGGTTGTAGTAAAACCATTATATTTTTTTTATTAGTACCAGAGATACAATCTCTGAACGGGATAGTAAATTGGTGCACTACATTGGTTTTTGTAGAGAATTTAGTTTAGTGCTTGTAGGGTTATTAGTGACAATGCGGTCAATTGTTTTGAATTTTTTATAATATATAATGAGTTTAATTTGATTATTACTATCCACTATTCTACGTATTATGTTTTTGAGAGTTTTTCATCTTGTTTGTAATTATTATGTATTTGGTTGCAATAGTATAAGTTAATAGTGTTATGTTTTATGTGTTATGATGTAAACCATTATTATTAATATTATCAATATTGTTAGAGCTATTATTAACTTTGTTGAGATACATTTTAATTTGTTGAACAATTATGGAGTTAGGAAATCCATTATTGACAAGTGTTTGCTTAATGTTGTGTAATTCTTTATAAAATATATATATAAAGTAGAATCCTTGGTACTTGGTAAGGTAAATTCCACGGGAGATTAAATCCAACGAGAACTCAATGTTAAGATTTAACAGAGTATTATAATGAAGAACATAAGTTGAATGTTTTTATAGACCCATTGGTAATATTATATTTCGAGGCCCTCTTATAGATCATTCCTCAAACCAAATTCGTACAACAATTTTGGTCTGAGGAGCGGTCTATAAACAACCGAAAATTTAAAATGATTTCTTTGAACATTATTTTTGATCGATACTCGTACTTAAGTAGATATTCTGTTTTATAACCAAACAATATATATATTTATTTCTACCGACCTGATTATTTACGTTAAATTTTTGTTAGGAAAATATGTGATTCGAACCTGCGACCCCTATCCACATAAGGGAAGCCACCAATTGATTTAAAGACCATTTCGTTAATCTTCGTTAATTTTCGTAACATGTTTACATTTGTTAGCATTGCGATACATTTCAGTGCAAATATGATTATTGCGATGAATCGAAAATTGTGTTATATAGACTTGATTTAACTTCGTTTAGACTGTTGGTCATTCGTGGTCGAGAAATCTAAGACGCGCCAGGTCAATTGGTGGCTTCCCCTATGGGAAGAGGGGTCACAGGTTTGAATCCTGCCGAATAACACATATTTTCGTAACAAAAATTTATCGTAAATGATCAGGCCGGTAGAAATAAATAAATAAATATGGAGACGTGATTAATTATTTTCCAGCCTTCAAACTCTCAAAGAATCTACTAACTTAACATTAAAAAGAAGCAGTTGAAATTTCTAGGTTACATGATGAGGAAAGAAGGCCTGGAAAAGTTAATACTCACAAAGGAAACTGAAGGCAAGAGAAACTGACAAAAACAACAAGTGGTCTATCCGGTGAGCATAATCTAAACTTATTTATAAATGGAACTTTGCCTCTGTGTGTGTATGTGTGTGTGTCTGTGTGTTTGTCCGTTACCTATAGACTCCGAAGCGGCTGAACCGATTTTCTTAAAAATTTACACAGTTGTACTATAAGCGTCTGCAAGTGTTCTTAGCTAGGTTTTGTGTCGAGTTACCCGCGTTAAATATCGAGAATCGATAATCGAAAAAATCGGGTTATAGAAGGAGTGGTCCGATTTTAATCAAATTTGATATACTCATAGACAAAGACATAAGAAACGATATTCAGAAGTTTCGAGGTTGCAGTTCTTACAGTAATGCAGAAAATCGATAATATATATATATAAAAGACAAGATGTTTGTGTGTGTGTCTGTTTATCTGTCTGTATGTCTGTATTTTTCCAGCCCTTTTATTTTAGTTTTTGCTTCGGGTTTGGCTCTAAGTAAGTATAACTGTAGTTCTTGGTCTCAGTCATGATACCATTTGCTCAGAGGACTAATTTAGTCTTCAAAATTCAGTTTACGACGAAAAATATTTATTTGATATCGATACCAGGAAATCAAAATTTGACTTACATCCATTAATTTTTCTTTCAGTCTACGGTTTCGCTTTAACTGGAAACAACTATTGCTTTTTAGTCTTTCGTGCCAACGACCAAAGAGTCTGAGCTTCAGGATCATGGATTCATTTTATAGTTTTCATTACACCTGAACAACGCCGGGGTATACTGTTAGTGGATGATAAATCAAAGTTTAGAAAAGATAACAAAAACCCATTTATTAAGAGCTAAAAAGGACAAGAAATTATGAGAAGCCATAATCGCCTACGTCCAGAAAACACCCGACACAGAAGAACATTTATACATTATTAGAGGACAAAATTCATAGGCGAACATATTTGCATTTTGTAATTATTCATATTGTTTTTTTTTTACAAATATATATTTTTATTTATATCTGAATTTTTATATCGTCTTATAACACTCGATCACGAATGGTTGTATTTTTACATTTGTTTATATTTACATATGCTTTCAGATCAAAGATGGATATTTACGAGAAATCAAATTTTGTGTTTATAAGGCTTGATTCGGATTTCTTTCCTGCATATATACAAATCAACCATTCGTCCGTGCATAGAGTACTGCTATCATATATGGTGAGACTCACTCGCTGTTAATCTCAGTGTTCTTGACAGGCTCCAAAGGAGAATCAATAATGTGATAGGTACTGATTTGCGGCTCGACTCCAGCCACTTCCCCACCAATGGGATGTTTCTTCCCTCCGTCAGTTCTATAAATACTTTCATGGCTTCTGTTCCAACGAAGTCAATGGTGCCTCTGCAACAGGTGTTTACTTGTGCAACCAGACTGGCAACTGGGTCTCACCCCTTCACAGTTTGAGCAACCAAATGCAGACGAGAATTCTACTCCTACAGCTTCCCTCCTATGGAAATCTCTTCCATATTCTTGCTTTCCTGACGGCTACAACCTCCAGGAATTTAAATGCAATGTCAATACTCATCTCTTAACCATTTGACACTAGTTCTTTCTACATCACACTGTACATCTTTTTCTTTCCACCTTTGCAGCTGTCATTACACCTGTATTCCGTCCTTCTCTTGCTCCTTTCTAACTCGTTTGTCTTTCTCTTCACTCTCCTCCTATCTAATCTTTTTACTCTTACGTAGCCCCCTAATCTTTTTACTCTTATATAGACCCTGCCCATCAGTGGCGTTACCGCCTTGCTCGGGGTGATACGATTAAAAACAAAAGAAATATATATTATATATTGTTACAAAAATAATGGCCGATTTCAAAACTATAACTTTATTCTTGAAAAATTAACTGTAGAATAGCATTAGCTTTGATGTAACGAAATCGTTTAAACGTTTTACCATTTAAGAATGTGCTTAAGTGCTTAAAGATATTAATCAGTGGATGAAAAACCAGGAGAATATAGAGAATGTGGTAAACTCTCGTATACAAAGTCTGTGGGTTTTTGCAACGTCATTCTTCACGTGGCCACACATTATCGTGGAGCATCGCTGGACAACGTGGATTCACTAATGCAGGTCTCATTTTTTATATTATATAATATTTCCTAACAGTATAAAAATATTTCACTGCCTGACAATAAACATTATTTTTATCATAAACTTATAATAAATATGTTTACGTATATATATATATATATATATGGAAATCTCCGTAGATTAACGAAATGGTTTTAATTTATTTGAACATTATTGTTAATCGATATTCGTGCTTGAGTGAATATTCTGTTTTTAAACAAACTGCATATTTATTTATAACGTCCTGATTATTTACGATAAATTTTATAATGAAAATATGTGTCATTCAGCATGGTTTGAACCTGCGACCCCTAAATACATACAGGAAGCCACCAATTTATCTGGTGCGTCTTAGACCACTCGACCACGAATGATTCCACAATCTAATCGAATTCTAATCAATATATATATATATATATATATATATATATATATATATATATATATATATATATATATATATATATATATATATATATATATATATATATATATATATATATATATAACACAATTTTCGATTCTACGTAAATAACCATCTCTTCTCTGAAAGTGCATCGTAATGTCAACAACTGTTAGCAGTGGAATCATTCGTGATAATGACACCAAAGAAAAAACATTCTTCTTCTTCTATGTGCTCTGTCCTTTCAAAACGTAGGCGATCATCTCCCACATCTCCCTATTCCTGGTGGCTCTTAGCATGCTTTCTTCTGTTACACCACGCAACCCCGTTCTGTCATCCACCTGCTTAGGCCCTTCAAATATTTTATCCGCTGCTTTCTCCTGTCTCTTTCTCCCTCTATCTGGCCTGTTAGTATTCCGTTCTCCAAGCCCTTCTTCCTCATTTCATGTCCCAGAAACTTTAGCTGTCTCTTTCTGATGCTTAGTATTAATTTCCTTTTCGTTTGCATTATATCCTAAACCTCACCATTGCTCACATGCTCGATCCATGATATCCGCAGCATCCTTCTGTAGAACTCTATTTCAGTTGCTTCAAGTTTTTCTTTCATATTTGAAGATATTGTCCAGCATTCATTGCCATATTGAAGAACTGACATCACATAACAATCTAGTACTCTTTTCTTTGTTTCTAGCAAAATCTTTTTGTCTCTTAATACTCTACTCAGCTTCTGGAACGCATCCTTCGACATGCCAATCTCTGTGTCGCACTTTCCGTCTTCTCTTAGAACACTTCCCAGGTATTTCAATTTTTGTACCTGTTTGATTTTATTATACCCCATTTGTATTTGGCATTTTGGGCTGCTCTTTTTGCTGATCACCATGCATTTGTTTTTTTTTGCTGTTTATTTGTAGTCCTTTCCTGTCACTCTTTTCAGCTACCTTCTGTAGGGGGTCTTGTTTTCTTTCTGTGTCTGCTATTAGCACTGTATCATCTGCGTACTTTATGTTCAAATTGTGGCCTCCGATGACAAATCCCGGTATAATATCTAGGGTCATCAGAATAGTCTCGCTGTACAAGTTGAATAGATATGGTGAAAAGACACATCCTTGTCTTACGCTCCTGATTGATTGTAAATTATGTAAATCTACGCGAGCATAAATCCATGTAAATTTTAAATTCAAAAGATGCCACACTTCTGGAACAATGGAAGCAGGATATACTTTATGTGCAATTTAATAATGATTTTTGAGCAAGACGCTGACTTGTGTTAAAATTTTCACAGTATTTAATATTTTTGAAGTAATCGCTAACATTTTTATAGAGATTTATAAATTCTTCGTTTTGGTCAATTTTCCAATTCAATTGATAAATTTAATAAAGTTAAATTTTCTGAAAAATGCTTGAACAAAATCTTCGGGGTTTAATAATTTCTTTAATTTAATTTTAAAAATCTCATGGAAAACAATTTTTTAAAGAATTTTTTTCCTTTTTTTTTAACAGTGAAGAATAAATTATTAGAAATTCTTATTCTTGGACCGGCGGAACGTGGCTTCCCTATGTCTTTTCTATAAATACTTTCATGGCTTCTGCTCCAATGAACTTAAATCACTGGTGCCCCCAAGGTATGAATTTACACGAGTTACTAGATTGGCAACTAGGTCCCACCCTTTAACAGTGAAACCAATACAATATAAAACTGCACTTTCTACTCTAACAGCTTCTTTTCTAGCACTTCCCACCTGTGGAATTCCCTTCCATATACATGCTTCCCCGACAGCTACAATCACCAGGAATTTAAATGTAAGGTCAATAGACATCTCCTGTCACACTATCTTGCATCCATTCTCACAAGCTCTTTTTCCATCTATTTCACCCACATCCTCGGTATCCTCATCCGTCTTTACCCTCCTCCTGACATTTCCTATAACTTACCCCTCTTTCTCATCACTTTCCCCTATGTGACACCCTGCGCAACAGTAGCAATAGAATGCCTTGCTTGGAGTGAGATGATTAAAAATAAAGCAACGTACGACTGACCATCAGTAAGTATTTCTTTCTTAAGCAAATTTAAAACTTTTTAAAGCATTTGGGCTCGTGATTTGTTTATAGCTTGCAAACGCAGAACGAACGATAAACTAAATTCTTGCATATAAAACAAACTTAAAGAAAAAATATGCAGAAAAACAATATTGCATTTGCATTAAATAAGTATTTATTATTTTAATCATTAAATTGTTTTTAAAATAATAAGAGTATTATAACAAATAATAAAATTTTCAATTTTTCCAAAGCAATTTATGAACATTTATTTTAAGTTACGCACCCTAGTAAAACTAAATGTACTTTGTAACCCTTTACATGTGTGCAGTTTTTCCCAATATTTGGTTACGACTAGTCAATATATGGTTATTTTAAAGAGTATAAGGGACGGACGAATAGATGGACTATTGGAAGTCACAGAAATATGTGTATATAGAAGTTATTCTTTCTATTTACTTAGCCATCGTTTCTACGTGGAATCGATCGTGTTTAACCGAATAAAAGAAAAAAAGTTGTTCTTTTTATCATTTTTCTTTGAAATCGAAGGCTTCTTTAGTTCTTATGCAAACAAACGAAAAAAAAAAAAGAGAACAGATAAGCTTTCCACTAGAGAAAAAGAAAGAGAGAAATCAGGCCACAGTGCTTATCTTGCAATCGCTTGGATTAAAGATTTCTCCAAGAACTGAGTGACCCTACTGATAACAGAATTCAATCGGAACTTATCATCTCCAAGACTGTTTTTGTTTTTGGTTTTCGACATCAGCCAGTCACCCTTAACGCACTTGAACTTAGAAAAATATGATACCGTTTTTTGTCTGATGTTTATTGCAAAAGAAAATAATAATAATAATAATAATAATAATAATAATAATAATAATAACTGCATTACCGAATGCTTATCCTAATGTCGGTAAATAAATTCTGAATGTGGTATCCGAACCCCAAAATTATGTGACCATTATTTTGTTTCCACTTAATTTAAAGTAAAAAAGAAAACATACAATTTTATCTTCTCACCTGATACTGATAGAAATCGAGAAGAAAAAAAAACAATCAGAGGTAAACAACCTTACATCATAACGGATTTTTCGTGCGTGTTTTTCTTCTTTAAACATGAAATGTCTTTTTCACTGAATAACAATACTAAAATATTGTATCTTGAAATAGTATTTGTGAATAGGAAATCCATGGATAGAGAGGGATATTAAACATAGTAGTTTTGTTTCATTTTTTTTTTTTATTGTTGTTATTGTTGTTTTTTCGAAAGGATGGGGATGAGAAGTCTAAGGGGCACCAATCTTTGATACTGGCAGGACATGTCGACAAATGTATTTGAAATACGCTGATTTGTCATGAAAAATGCGAGCCAATTCAACGACATATGTGTGTGCGTGCGTAGAAGTATGCGTGTTTCTACGGATAGATAGATAGATAGATAGATAGATAGATAGATAGATAGATAGATAGATAGATAGATAGCTGGATAGCTGGATTTTGACAATAGGAATGAATATTGCACGGTGTCTGTCAGTTTCGAACCACAAAAGTTCTGTATTATTTAAGCTCTTAAACATAATGATTTTGCAAATTTTAAACTCTATCTATCTATCTATCTATCTATCTATCTATCTATCTATCTATCTATCTATCTATCTATCTATGTCTGTGTGTGTGTGTGTGTGTGTGTGTGTGTGTGTCCGTGCGCGTGTGTGTAATTTACTTAGTGGAAAATTGGCGCAACACAAGTTACCTCTTTATTTTACATATCTTTAATATCTTCACGCTGTCTAATTTTTCTGATATATATATATATATATATATATATATATATATATATATATATATATTCTAAACATATTCTGTTAAATATAAGAGACAATGAATGTCTATTATGTTTAATCATTAGTCGTATTTTGACTTTGATTTCAGGTGAAAATAAAGACAAAATTTCTCCTACATTTGGATAATTATAATAGTGTTTGCTATTTTTGGTAACTGTCATTGTTGCTTAGCAAAATTTTATGTCAACACAAGATAAAATCGTCGCTGATGGCGAATGTTTTTATGTTAACGTCCTTGTAACCACTCTGAAGATGGCTCAGGTGAGCCGAAAGCTTAGAACCAACTTAATAAAAAATTATCCAAAATTATCGTTGCTGTTATTCACACGTACCGATATATATACACACTTACTTCGTCTATAGTTTAAATACGACTGACACGCATTATTTTCGCTTATATATACTTATATTCATAATAAACATCTAATGTTTTTTATTACGCGTTGGCACACACACTTAAACATACACAAGTTTTCTTCTACATTTAATATTCATCCATTGTCTTATCACACGTTACACATACCTGACCAATAAAAATCATACCTCAATCAACATACTGTCTCTTAGGATTTTAAACCATTCGTCTTTAAAGAATCTCCGGAGAGGCTCGTTAAAGGGATACGTGTTAGATTGAAAACCTATTTTTCCTACTTATTCTATTCATATAAATATATATATATATATATTACGGCTATTAATATAAACGAAATTGTTTATAGACAACCGACAATTTGAAATTATTCGTTTGAACGTTATTTTCGATCGATACTCGTATTTAAGATATTCTGTTTATAATCAAACAGTACATATATATTCTAGCGGCCTGATTATTTACAATAAATTGTTTGTTACAAAATTGTGTCATTCGGCAGGATTCGAACCTGCAACCTCTAACTATATAGGGGAAGCCAACAATTGCTCTAGCGCGTATTAGACCTCTCGACCACGAATGACCAACAGCTTAATTGACGTCACGTCAAGCCTATATAACACAATTTTCGATTCACGCAAATAACCATCTCTGCTCTGAACTAGATAGATAGATAGATAGATAGATAGATAGATAGATAGATAGATAGATAGATAGATAGATAGATTATGAAAAATATGTAAATATTTATTGATGCTTCGGGACGTTTCGCTCTTAAGAAACCACATCTGTTTTTCGAAAAGTGAAGGATCACGAAATTCTGAGTCGATTAGCGACGAGTATCATTAACTTTTAGTATTTTTTTACAATAATTATTATTCTTGATAACTATTGGCCACTTTCTTGCCAAAACATCTGTTCACTCTTGATAACTATTGGCCACTTTCTTGCCAAAACCTCTGTTCACTCTTGATAACTATTGGCCACTTTCTTGCCAAAACTTCTGTTCATTGTTGATAAATATTGGCCACTTTCTTGTCAAAACCTCTGTTCACTCTTGATAACTATTGGCCAATTTCTTGCCAAAACTTCTGTTCACTCTTGATAACTATTGGCCACTTTCTTGTCTAAACTTCTGTTCACTCTTGATAAGTATTGGCCACTTTCTTGTCAAAATTCCTGTTCACTCTTGATAACGATTGGCCACTTTCTTGTCTAAACTTCTGTTCACTCTTGATAAGTATTGGCCACTTTCTTGTCTAAACTTCTGTTCACTCTTGATAACGATTGGCCACTTTCTTGTCGAAATTTATGTTCACCTTGACGTTTTCTTCTGTTAACAAAGTGTACCAAAAGTTATGCAAGTGTTTATTATTAAATCGGCACCACACTATTCTCCGCCTAATCGTTATCAGTGTATTATTCGAAATTAAGCTTGAGTATCTATAGAAGAACAGAAATCAAAAGAGTAAATATCTATATATGGTCAGAGTTCAAACGAGAATAGTGGACACAGAACGAATAGGAAATAAATAATTGTTTGAAAAATTTCCATATTTATACTAGTTTTTCTTTAAACGCATTTTATGAGTTTTTTTCTTTTCATTTTTTGCCCTCGCATTTGAGTATTTCTTTCCATTTTTTTTTCTTTTTTACTGCCTTGAACTTGATCCAAATTCTTCAAGGTAGTCTGCCTGCATGGATAAAGGAAGACCACCCTCTGTTCATCCGCTCCGTTATTATCTGTACCCAGAGGAGCGATCCATTCCCTTGCGACCGAGCCTGTCATTCTTCCTTCTTTAATCATTTCTGTCGCTCCTTACGGGATCGCTTTTCGAAAGCACAAACCACGCGCTCACCAGGCTTTCGCTTGTATTCTTGGACTTTCGCCTTTTGCTTTATCAACTGACTCTTTTAGCAATTGATAACAACTGATATTTATTCCTCTCAGGGGTCAAGGATTTTACAAACACACCAAGGTACACCACACTCTGTCTTTAGATCTCTGTTTATTCTTTCCAAACAATCTCAATATATATATATATATATATATATATATATATATATATAGAGAGAGAGAGAGAGAGAGAGAGAGAGGAGAGTGACAAACAGAGATAAAGACAAAGAGAAAGGGATGTGTATAGAAAATAGAGAGAGAGAAAGAGAGAAACTGAGAAATGATTTCAAATGCTATTAAAGTGGATATTTAAAAAATTACGCTCCATTTTAACATAAATATTATTACATCTATCTAAGAAATCTCAGTAAAAAATGTATTTTGTCATGTATCGAACTTTCATGGCTCTTTGTAAGGAAAACTACGTTTAACCCAGTGTGCATTACCACTCAGCCACGAAAAACGGGGTCAGTAAGCAGGGCTCCATTTTCCTCTTATCAGGAATGCTTATTCTCTTCACCGATATTATTTTTCTAGAAACCTCTTATTTACTCAGTTTCGTATCCTAAACGTAAACAAAGACATTTCCAAAGAATTAAATAATTTTATATATAATTCGACATTAGTATTACTTCAGGCGTTATTATAATTATCCAGCATCGTTTGTAAACCGTTCTAGAACTCTTTTTGTGGATAGTAGGCAGCTACCTCGATTCATTTTCTTGGATTGCCTCACTATCTTGAAATCTTGACCCTTTCGAGTGGGTTTTGAGTTTTGAAAAGAAAAGTGTAACAGTGAGCGGCATATGGAGAATAAGATGTTTTTATAGTATGTGGGATATTGTGCAGAGCTAAAAACTGCTGTACAAGTCATGGTCTCTGATGGAACCTCTGTGGTATGAGAAGACGACCAAACACAACAGAGTTTTTTCCAAGTCCAGTCATAAACAGCGGAAGCGAGTAAGAACGTTATAATAGAGTTTGTATGGGTGACATACTTAAAGGTCAATCTGAAACCAAGTAGCTTAATTCTGCATAGTTTAGCTCCGTTACCATAGCAACAGTCTTGATACATTTTCATCAGCCTTGGTATATATATATATATATATATATATGTAGCGATATAAACATATCGATACATAGAGATATAGATATATATATGGTGTTGAGTTGTGATAATGATTAGCGCCAAGATTGTTGGGTTTTTCGGTACTTTTATTGATAAAAGTTATTTTGGCAAGTGGGTTTTTTATCTCAAAATTCTCGATATTGGTTTGGAGATAGAGCGTTGATAGATTTAATGCAAAGAATTCATTTTAAATTCGAAATTTCATGTGAATACCATTATGATGCCGTTACTCGGGGCTGGGTTTTTCCGATTTGCGGTCATGTCCTGTTTTTATTTTTCTTATTTTTGTCGGGGGAAGGGGTCTGTTTAATTTGATACTTTATTTGCGATGGGTTGTTTTTTTTTTATTGTGCTGGTGTTTGATTTATTTTTATTAGTTTTTAGGTACGCATGAATGGGTGTTCGCTTAATTGCTTCATATTGAATAGGTGTATGCTTAAGTGCTATTTAGTTTGTTTGTTCTTGTCTTTTAGGTTGACCTTTTAAGTATTTCTCTATTTTTATTGGCTTGATCCTTTTCTAACCATGTATTGTATTTTTAACCGCTTAAAGGGCTTCTTTTTTAGCCCATGGTTTAGTGCTTGTGCTTCTGTGTGTATTTGCGTTCGTGGGCTCTATGTATGATTTTTTTCAGTTAGGTGGCAAATATAATATCTTCTTTTTTGTTTTAATTGAGTGTTTGTATATTTATATCGATATTATTATTATTATTATTATTATTTATGTATATGCTATTTTGTGTTTATTTTATTTTGCTGTTACTTGTGTAGCAAAATAAACATTTGTTCGCATGTCTACATTTTCTAATTATTTCGTTTTTTTGTTTAGTTAATTTTACTTTGAATGTTAAAGCTGATTTCGTTTCTAAGCATAATTTACAGTTACTGTGTGGTGGTGCTCTTTTTACTATTTCTCTTTTGAGTTTGGTAGTAATGTTCTTTTGTTTTGATTTGTTTTTTTCTGGTTCCATCTGTATTTTGATAGGTTTGCGTTGTTTTTGTAATTTTTCTGTGTTGAGTGATGTTTTGTGGTTATTGAATCTTTTTTTAAGTTTGTTTCTGTTTCTCCTAAGTAAATATTTTTGTTTGTGTCAATATCATTTGCCACGGTGGCTTTGTATATTATGTTGTTGGTTAGACATTAATTATTAATTGAAAAGGTGTCTTTCTTTCGGCAATTGCATTTGTTCGTATTGTGTTATGGTTTGTGTTGTGGTTTGTATTTTTTTGTTGCGTTTGATTATTATTTCCTTCATGTTTTCTATGCCGCTGTAACTGATTTTGACTTTGTTTTTCTGTGCTTTTGTTGATGATTTTTGATAGTTTCTGTGTGGGGAAATTTATATAGATATATAAAGACAAAAGGCAAAAACAAAAAGACAAAACTTACCATAGTCAACTTTTTTCTTCCTTCGAGGGAATTTATCAAGGCAAATGTAAGCCTTTTATTTTGTGACAAGTAGTTATAAACAATAACTAAAATGTTATTTCCATCAGATTACTAAAAAACGGGAAAAAATATTTAATTAGGGAAAAATTACCAAAGAATAATCAACAAAAAATGAGAGTGAATCCACAAATGTGATAGAGTGAGATAAAGTTAAAATTCGATTTAATTCTATTTAGATGGTAAATTAAATAGAATTTAATAGAATTATAACTTTATCTCACTCTATCACACTTCAGATTTATTTTTAGGGTGGCATGTAAAGATAATTTCATTTCTCTGGTTTAATAGTTGGCTAGTTTTCCTGAATTTGATTATTGCAATTATATATATATATATATATATATATATATATATATATATATATATATAGTCATCCGCAGACAGATCTGTTTCGCTGTATCACAGCTCATCAGTACGGTTAGATATACGATTGCTTTTTTCCCAGGATCGAAACCCGACCGAATTGGCGTCAGTAATGGAAAATAAATTCCGACAATGTGAGAAAAATTATAAAAAATATAAAGTAAAATAAATATTTGAGAAACAACAAATATGGGTTTATTGTGTGGTAGTCAAAATTATAATGTTTCAGTTGTTATAACCATCATCAGGGTTTTTATTATTATTACTAGTGTGAAGTTTTGGGGTGTTACGGCCTGTGATTGAATTTAGAAATGTGATAAAAAGTTAAAATGTTTAAGGCCGTTAGAAAGCATTTCAGAAAACTATGACGTCAGCCACGAACAATTTATAACGTTTTTGATATTTGAAATAGTCTTTATCTCACACACACACACACACACACACACACACACACACACACACATATATATATATATATATATATATATATATATATATTGGCAGTAATATTTCTTCTATTCATATTTCATTAAATGTCTCGAGCAAGGAAAATTTTATGAAGTGTTTACTTCGTTTTTATCATAGTCTTACAGTTTTTTCCTTCATTTCTTAATTCTTTTAGATTGTAGAAACTATTCAGGCGGTTTCAACCAATTCATTGAGTTTGTTGGTATATAGCGCTGTGAAAGCGCTATATACAAACTCGTGTATGGTATATTCTTCTTCTTCTTCTTTTTCTACTTCTTCTTCTTTTTCTACTTCTTCTTCTTTTTCTACTTCTTCTTCTTCTTCTTCTTCTTCTACTTCTTCTTCTTCTACTTCTTTTTCTTCTTCTTCTACTTCTTCTACTTCTTCTTCTACTTCTTCTTCTTCTTCTACTTCTTCTTCTTCTACTTCTTCTTCTCCTTCTTCTTCTTCTTCTTCTTCTGCTGCTGGAACAACAATCGTCTTGACGGATAAACAACAAACACAGAACAACGAGTAAATAAAAATAAAATCTTATATTTTTATTCTCTTCGGCGAAGGTTGTGTGTAGAGTGGTGTAGAGTGGTAGTGAAAGGGAATCACGCACACACGAGGAAACTGACTGGCTACAGTTGTCTTCCTTTGATTCTATCTGTCTTCTCTAGCTGTTCTGATCTTGACCCGGAAAAACACGCTCTTATATAAGATAAGTTTGATCGAACTCCGCCCAACTGCGTCATCTCTGGGTAGGCATACCCAGCAACCACTTTTGATAATTATTGCCTTTGGCCAGCTGTCTTTTGACGTCATCACATTCCTATCTTTCCATAGTTTATATTTTCTGACCTTGAACAGGGCTGCCTAGATGCAAAAAAGCAATTACATTCCTATAATGTAAACACACGCTTTGATCGCATTCCTTTTTCATTGTTTTATATTTCTTAACATTGAAAACGCTGCCTTTGAGGCAAACACACTTTTTTTGTCATTGGTCCCTGCATTTTCCTGCCGTTGTTTTCTATTTCCTTAATGTAAACACACTTTTGTTTGCCAGTCTGCATTCCTCTTTTTGACGGAAATTATATTCTGTGGGTCATAGAATATATTACAAAGGACTGAATTAGTAGAACTAAAAACTCTTCTGAATATTTGCCATGGGAATAGTGACATACAAATGAGAGGCTTGATACGTTTTATCAGCTCGTTACATTTTGTCGATTGATTGATTCGTTTTTACGGTTTATCGACAGATTACCGGTTATTTAATGCTACAATTCTCTTTAGACTGTGAAAGTTTTTTTTTTATAATAATGGTTTAAAGATTTGTTCTTCAAAATTTACTTGCTAATTCACACTCCAGCCAAGTCTATTGAACAGGTGAAGAGGCTTATCCCTTGTTCCCTGTTTGGGATGTGGTTTCCGGCTTTCTCTTTTCCAATCTTTTCACTCCTTTTTCTTTTTTTTCAGTTGGAGTAGATAGACTAAACTATCGCCCGGTTCACACTCCACCCACGTCTATTGAACAGGTGAAGAGGCTCAGCCCTTGTTTCCTGTTTAGGATGTCATTTCCGGCTTTCTCTTTTCCAATCTTTTCACTCTTACGTAGCGCCCTGCACATCAGTGGCGTTACCGCCTTGCTCGGAGTGATATGATTAAAAAAACAAGTTTTACTAATTAACCTATGGCTTGGGGAGAGAATTAGGTTAATACCTTTCACCAGCGTATTTGCGTGTCGGTGAATATAACGAACCCAAGCTGGAAATTGAACTAGAATCTCTGGTTAACAATTCCGTCCTGTTATCCATTACACTACCCGCACACCCAGGCTTATGCCACCCTAAAATTTGAGCCTACAGCACATGATACTCCCAAACAGTCACACATCTAGGTACTGACCAGGATCACGAAGTTTCATCTGTAGTAAAGGGTAGAAAATAATTCGCCTCCGATAAAAGCCGCGTAAACTATTTTGAATGGTTGGAAAGTGAGGATTATAAAGTTTCTCTACCACCTATGGCAACAACCCTTCTGATTTCTGGCTTCCCTGCCAACTACAGTCTTCGAAATTTTATATGCAACGTCAGTTGACATCTTTTGTGTTCCTAGACCCTGTTTCTTTATGGTCCTTTCCTCATTTCTTCTCACTAAAGTCTTCTCCTATTTCCTTCTTTGCAACCCCCTGTGTCCTAGTAGCATTATCGCCATATTTGGGGTGAATCGATTAAAAAATCCAATTTTTGGTCTAATCTGACTTGTAAAGATAAGACCTGACAAGAGAAGTCAGGCATTTTTTAGAGTGGCAGAAAAAGCCGGTAATATTTTATCATAATTAGCGATGGATCTTGTACACGGGTTCCACTTGTTATACAAATGGAAGACTAAGTTTGCTAAATATCAATAATTGTTTTCCACCACAGTGTAATGGTAAACGAGATAGACTCGAGGAGTACTAGAACTCGGTTGGCCTTCAGACGGAGTTTCGCGCGGTCAACCTTAATCTAAAATAGTGTCCTGAGGTTATCTAGAACCAGATTACTGTAGCAAATTAGATCATAACCGGGTTTTAGATACGAATAACCGGATACCATATGAAACTAAATTTAGTGTCCTGGGTATGACACTAAACTGCATCCGGCAGCAAGGACTCTGATTGGGAGGTTGTGAGGAGCATGGAACCACCTCTTGATTGCTGTTGTTCCCAGGTCCACTCTGAGCCTGAGTGGTAACACCTGTTAGGGTCCCAGCTATGGGCAAATAGTTAACCCCTCCAAACTGGGGTCAAAACACTATGAAAGTATAGAAATTAACGTTTATAAAAGAATACATTTTTGAAGAAAAAAATTATTACCAGCTATACATTTTTGAGTACAAAAGTAGAAGACATCTTCAGTTTTCTAAAATAAAAAAATAAAATGAAAAAACATCAAAATCTAAGTCAACCTTCTTACTATAACCAAACATTAAAAACAGAGGTTGATATGTCATTAAACAAAACTCAGACTCAAACTAAATTTATTAATATTAATGTTGATAAAAAAAACATAGATAGATAGATAGATAGATAGATATTACAACGGCTTTCATAGATAGATAGATAGATAGATAGATAGATAGATAGATAGATAGATAGATAGATAGATCCATCCCTACTGAGCAATAGGATTGTCTCTCGGGTCATCTTTAGCTAAATGTGTTGTCAATGTATTATTGCTGCTTGTTCTATGTTAAGCTACCGATAAGTGTGACTCGTCGGTCCGCAATGCTTGTCTAAAGCACCGAAGCATTTTCCATCTTTACCCCGTCCTCCGACCGTGCATTCTCGTATTAAGTTAACATAAGCTGAATAATCTAAGTGTTTCTTTTTTTTTCTTTTTTTTTTTATGTAACACGTCAGTTACCGTCACTTCCAGCTCCAAGAAGGAATGGTCTGTTTCATTACTTTTATACCAACAATCAGGTGTTTTAGTTTCCTTCCACTGTCACTAAAGAAATAAAGTTCTTTCCTAGACACAAAGGAATAAATTTTTATATTTAAATTATATACCAATCGCTTTAGATTTCTTTATTTAAATACATAACGTTTTATCGTTTAAAAGATATTGTCGCCATTGAAATGAGAGAAAAAATACAAATCCCACCGTCAGCCTTTATCTTGATCTCTTGGGTAGACTGACGAAAATGAAAAGATGAGTATCCAGACTGATAAAATTTTTTTTTTCGTTGATTTATTCTCCTGGCTTTATGGCTAATTTATAGTCACTCATGAAAAGTATGATACTCGATGAAATCTGCTTTAATATTAATATCTAAACTTGTTTTCTAGTAAAAATAATGCAATATTATACATACTAAGCTCGATTTCTTATGCCAGCGGGGTTAAATATTGGCTCGTAAGATCGTAATAAACCAATCCTCCAAGGAGAGATGTCCCATTTGCTTTGAGTGATGGTATTTTGTTCTGGATAGATAGATAGATAGATAGATAGATAGATAGATAGATAGATAGATAGATAGATAGATAGATAGAACGGCTTTGATAGATAGATAGATAGATAGATAGATAGATAGATAGATAGATAGATAGATAGATAGATAAGAGTATTACAATATTCAATGTCATACAACACACACACACGTGCAAACAGAAATATGTCTGTGTTTGTGTTCTATATGACTTATTTAATATTGTATGTTTTTAAATAGATATACAATAAACAAGCATTAACTTTAAATAAAAGAAAATAGCTGGTTTCCTTGTTTTAAATTATCGAAAGTAGAAATGTTGTCCGCAAAAAGATGATCTCTAAAGCTAAATCTCTTTCCCATAGTAAGACAAGGCATTTCTACATCAACGCTGCTATAACAACGGAATATGTCGTTAACTCAAGTTGAGAGGATCAGGACGAGTAACCGATCAAGTCATGTGGGCCTTGCATAATGTGGCTTCCTTCTGCCTCTTCTTCCAATGAGCTTAGCTCCCTTTTGCTCCCTCTCCATGAATTCACTCAAGCTACTAGACTAGCAACTAAGTCACACCCTTTTACAGTGAAGCCAATCAAATGTGACCACCACTTCTATTCCAACAGTTTCTTTTCTCGCACTTCCCTCCCATAGAATTAATTTCTGTATATTTGTTTCTTTGACAGCTACAATCTCCAAGAATTTAAATGCAAATTCAATTGCTATCTCTTATCTCCTTGACTTACATCCTTTCCCTGACAACCCTTGTATCATGTTATTTTTCCTTTCCACTCTATTGTCATGCAGCTCTCTTCAAACCAGTGATCTCATCCTTCTCTTATCAATTCTCTGACATCCCTTCTAACTTGTTCTTCTTTCTCAACACAGACATCTTATGTAACCACCTGTGCATCAGTGGCAGTACTGCCTTGCTTGGGGTAAAATGAATATAAAAAAGCAATAGTAAACACTTTTGAGTTAATATGCAAATTATTCTCGTCCAACCTGTTGCAGTTAAAGGGCATAACACCTGCTCTAATCTTACATAGAATATTGTAGCAAAAAATGCATACCAGACTCGATACCCACTCAAGATAAATTGTTTAGTTGATATAGTAATAATCCATAACATGCATGACAAGACTGCAAGAGATGGTAGTAGCAAGTAGAGATTATGAAGATAAGCAGGATATATATATATATATATATATATATATATATATATATCGATTGACACGAAAGTCTTAAGATGCACAGGGAAGCACCCACGCGGTATTTTGTTCCACAAAGTGACAATTATTAGGGGAAAAAGCATACATTTGGAAGTCGGAAGAAATCAGTGTTTTGTCTCTGTCGAAGCAACCAAGATTTTCGTACCTGTAAATGTCTGAACAGGCGAATTTTTAAAAAAAATGGAGTTCATCTGAACATTTGTGGCGGTATGGTTTTTTTTTTAATTGGCATCACTCCATGTAAGGCAGTAAAGCCACTAAGACACAAGGAGTTAACAGCTGTGGAAGAATTAGGAACAGAAACAAACAATGAGCGGGAAGAATAATCAGATGGATAATAGTTAGGGATTGCATTTAAGTTTTTGCAGATTAAAAGTTGGCTGGATCCGGACGCGAGTTCCACAAGCGAGAAGTGCGAGAGAAGAAAGTGTTAGCATAGAACTTACGGCTACATCTAGCCAGTTAAACTGTAAATTGATGAGATCTTGATGGCAGTCTAGTACTGCGTTTAAATTTTAAAAATTTGAAGTACTATAGAGAAGAGTTTATCCGAACATTTGCAATGAAATTATTTATAGAAAAAGCACAAAGAGGCAACGATAGGGTGATAAGAAAGTGACTGAAGCCAATCCACCAGATCAGGGCCAATAATATTGCTGATTCTTTTTTCTGATCTTATCAAAGAGATCAAGGCGTATAGCAAGTGCACCGGACCATATGTAGCAGCAATATTCTAAACATAGAGAAAGGGTAGATTTATAGATATGTAATATACATTCAGGAGAGAAAGATTTGTCTAGCATGACACAGTGAACCATCTTTCTTAGCAGCTGACCTAAAACAAGGTCAGTCAGTCATTTAAGTGCCATTCGTGATACACGCTTGAGCGATCATGTCTCGAAAGAGACGTGACTGACTGGGCAGAAGATTATCCCGCAGTAGGTTGCCATTGCTTTCTGCGGTAGACTGGTTGCCGACCAAGGCTATAGAACCCAATCTGTTTTATTATTTAATCCATAACTGGAGGAAAGAAACGGTTTAATACCTTTCCCAAGGGTATTTGTGTGTAAGTGAATGCAAGGAATTAAACTGGAGTTCGAACTCGACACCCGATATCCACTGCGCCACAAAAAAATAAAGGTAGAATACCAAAAGAGTTACTAGATTTTAATAGTGAAATGTTATGTAGTGGAATTGTACATAATTACTTGTTTGTCCACGTTTTTTTCAGCTGGAGCATATCTTTAGACCCAGTATTCGTAATCGTGGACATTACTTCGGTTCGAACACCGATCGTCGGCGCCACTAGAGAGACTGTAAATATTTTGTGCATAAACACAACCATATAGATATATTATAGATTACCGTTGATCTTTTGTTATCTGCTTTTCTGTCAATTCTGTTTAAGGCATTCTCTCTCAGCGTTTTTCTGAATCAATATATAATTCTCTGACGAAATATATCCAGAACAAACTATCAAAACCCTCAGTATTCTGCCTCCTCTTATTTCTTTTACTGTTCATTTATCTCTTTCTCCTTCTCTCTTCCTCCTTCTCTCTCTCTCACTGCTCCCCTCTCTTTATATTTATCTTCTGCTATCTCTCTCTCTTTGCTTTTTACTTATATACCTCTCTACTTACGTTCCTATTAACCTAACTCCTTACCTTACGGCAGAGATTAATATCCCTATTCCAGGCCCAATGTCCGTTTCCCAAAGTCAGTTGTCTTTTATTACATCACTTCATCTCTTTTTCTTTCTAACCGTCTCACTCGATGTGTAATGCCATCCTGCGTTCTATTACCGTTAAATTACGAGCGTCATGGCTGATTTTTGTGCGTAGTCTTTTCTGGCGAGGAAAGACTGTCATCTCCGGAACTTCCCCACGCCGCGGCTCGACCCCACCAACGAATGTGACGCAGATCAAGCGTGGCAGTTTTCGTCAGATTACGAAAACACAGGCTTGTATAAGTCAAAAGCAGAAATCGATGGCCAAGCTCTCCAATGTCCGAGCGGGCGTTTTGCTTAAGTGCTGTCCAAAAAGTGAGCGACGGCTCTACCAACCTTCTTCCCGGTCTGACCCGACCGCGTGTCCACCACAGCTTCCGTTCTGCCTCGCACAGCCATAACCCGTTGGCAAAAACCTTGTCGGTTTGACAATCATTAAAGTGACGTTGACAGTGGCCAGCCATGCAGACAACTCATTCGTAAACACACACACACACACACACACACACACACACACACACACACATATATATATATATATATATATATATATATATATAACGCACCCACAAATAAAAATACGATTGTAATGCAGGCATACATGCGCATAAAAACGAAAAACGGGCGAAATAGCCATATTTACTAGAAATAAATACTGACACCCAGAAGGAAATAATTACATTCAAGGAGACATTTCCGCGCATAAAAAAAAAAAAATACAAAAAATGCCTTCCTATTTTTTGTGTCTGTGTGTCTTTTTAACTTACACCAATAACGTTTTATAATAACTGTCATTACCTCTATAAAAATAATAACGTTAAATAAATATACTTCTCATTCTCCTCCTTCTATGTGCCATGTCTCTTCAGGACGTGCGAGATCATGGTTCTCCACGATGTCCTTTTCTGTTGTAGCTGATCGTAAATTTTGTCTTTTTGCTATCTCCCCTAAACCCAGTTCTGGTATCCAGTTCGTCAGATTCCGTATGCGCTGTTTTCTTCTTAATCTCTTGTCGTCATTATATCCTTTGAGTGTCAAATTTTCCAAGCCTTTTTCTTCATTATGTTCACTAGCAATTTCAGCTGTCCCTTTCTGATTTAAGTGTGTCATTTTTTTTTTCACTTTTTGTAAAACTTCGTCGTTGTTCAGATGTTCATCACATGGCATTCTCAACATCCTTCTGTAGAAACACAGTTTTATTGTTTTTAAGTTTCTTTTGCAGAAATGAAAAATTCATGATTTGATTGACGTTTTACGAAAGATACAACATGTGCGTTGTGGTACAGTGGTTATCGGCTCGGAACGAGAAATCGGGGAGCCGTGTCCGAATTACAGTTGAATTCCCTGCATTTAATTACGCTTAAATACCCTAAGGAAAGGTATTAATCCGTCTCTTTCCTCCAGTTATGGGTTAAATAGCAGGACAGATTGGGTTCTACAACCTTGGCTGGCAACCAGTCTACTGCAAAAAACAATGGCAACTTACTGCGAGATAATCTTCTGCCCAGTCAGTATTGTTTCTTTCTAGACATGATCGCCCAAACGTGTTGCACGTATGCCACTTAACTGACTGACAACATAACCAATACGCAAACCTGAAGTAAAATGAAACTTTTTTAATATATTCTTTTTCAAGTTGTGCGTTACCATTTTGAATTTTTTTATTACCGTATTTATATTTAGAAAAATCCTAAATGTTGACCTTTAAAATTCCGAAAACTTAATCCATCATTAGCTGGAGATATCGAATATCCAATTTAACGTAGTATCAATACCATCGGATGTGCGTTGTGGTCCAGTGGATATCGACTCGGAACGAGAAATCGGAGAGCAGAGTTTGAATTCCAGTTGAATTCGTTGCAATCATATACGCACAAATACCCTTGGGAAGGGTATTAATCCGTCTCTTCTCTTCAGCTATGAGTCAAATAACAGGACGGATTGGGTTCTGTAGTCTTGGCTGGCAACCAGTCTACCGCAGAAAGCAATGGCAACCTACTGCGAGATAATCTTCTGTCAAGTCAGTCATGTCTCTTTCGAGACATGATCGCCCAAGCGTGTATCACGTATGGCACTTAACTGACTGATCAATACCATCAAATTACTGCGTTGAGTTGTTTCCAAATGATGTTGTGGGCCTCACGGGTGTTGCAGAAGTGAATAGCACGTGAGACGGAATGATCGCAAGACAATCAAATATTTAGAAGCAGTTTAAATAAACATAAGAGAAAAATACAGAGTGCCATATGAAAATTGTCGCTATTTTATATTTTAAATTTCGCGCATGTTTTTTTGTATTGATTTTGTCGACTGCAAAGTATAGTAGAGTCAGTTGGGCATCGTCTATAATTAAAAGTGCGCCAGGACGCGATTCACTCCGCCAGAAATTTAAAAACTACGTGCTGTAGTGCTTGGCATTCGCGCCGGAATCTCCAATACGAACATTTTAGAGTATTTGGGTGTCAATCTAAGGTCAGTGTAGAGGGCCACCTCGACGAGGTGTAATAGCTGATTTTCTAAGCGCCATTTAGATGTGGCACAAGGCCGAAAGTATGTGGTGCCCCTCGATGTAGTTTAATAGTTAGCAAGCTATTACAACTGTGTAGTGGGTTCGATTCCCACTGGGTACCCTATACTTTCGGCCTTGTGCCACATCTAAATGGCGCTTAGAAAATCACCTATCAAGATTGAGTGGTCTTTTGTCTTTTCATTAAAAACTAAAACCGCGGAAATAGAAGCCGCGAATATAAGGAAAAAATTAGCAAAAGAAAAAAAAATCATTAATAATTGCAATAAAATAAACAAAAAAAAAATACACTTTATACTCGAATAAAGCTGAAGTTCCTGGCACATGCAATGGGGAAGGAGGGCTTGGAGAATCTGATACTAACTGGCCAGGTTGAGGGAAAAAGAGACAGGGGAAAGCAACGGATAACATATTTGAAGGACCTAATCAGGTGGATGACAGAACGAGTGTTGCATGGTATAACAGGAGAATGCCTTCTTAGATAGGGAAACGTGGAAGGCCATGATCGCCTATGCCCTGAAGGGATAAGGCACATAGAAGAAGAAGAAGAAGAAGTGAGTTTGATCCTCACTTTGTACCCATACTTTCGGCCTTGTACCACACCTTATCGGCTCTTATAAAATCATATGTCTGTCTATGTAGCTAATACTGCTTGTTATTCCCGCCCGAAATCTCCAATAAGAACATTTTAGAGTATTTGGGTGTCAATCTAAGGTCAGTGTAGAGGGTCACCTCGACGAGGTGTAATAACTGATTTTCTAAGCGCCGCATAGATGTGGCACAAGGCCAAATGTATGGGGCACCCAGTGAGTATCGAACTCACTACTCAGTAGTAATAGGTTCTAGTAAGACCTCGTCGTGATGTATTGGTTAGCAAGGCATAGCTGACTGGACATAGGGTTTTCCTGCAGTAAGTTGTCATTACTTTTTGCTGTAGCCTGGTTGACGACAAAGTTTATAGAGCCCAATTTGTGCTGCTATTTATCACATAGTTGGAGGAAGGCGCGACGGATTAATATTTTTCTCAATGGTACTTGCGCGTAAGGATATTTACCCTACTCTCCCACTGGAGCGATATGTGACACAAGATCTTTTAAGGTGGAGACCCGACCACGTACGCACGGACAGAGGAACGAAAATTCCCCAGTCCCCTAAACCGCCGGTTGAGCTGGCCCCGGTGACGAGCACCTGGTCCACCCATCTGCTGTAACCGCGGGACACGGTTCCCGGGGACCGGGCATCTATCAGTGTAATTTTTTACTCAGATGCAACCCCTGCTCTCGAGGACGGAGCTACAACTGAGCCGCACTCTGTCTTCGAGGACAGAGACGCAGCTGAGAAATGATTTAGGTCCCTACCCGACACAAAAATGTGCCAGGTACTTGCACGTAAGTGAATACAACGAATTCAGCTGGAATTCGAACTCGGCTCTCTGATTTCTCGTTCCGAGCCGATATCCACTGCACCACAACGCACATCCTAGGTACTATTATACATCGCTCATTACAATTGGTTACGGAAATTACTTAGGACTCAAACTAATAAGTTTTGAATAAAACCCTGTCCAACTTTCTGGACGATTCATGCCCGTTTTTTCTTCAGGTTTTAATCATAAAATTCTTGACGAGAACCGACCGAGAAAACAAACAACTGCTACTCAAATATCGAAGCTAATCCCAACAGAAATAACTTCATAAATAAGAAATCGATTCAATTTGTCAGTCACAGTTGATATAAGATTACAAGGCATTGTCTGAATGAGACACAGATGAACAACACACGCACATGCGGACACACCTCATTCTGCTTTCAATTCCATATTTTATACGAGGAAGTGCTGAAAAGTGTTAGGTCTAACCAAGAAGTGATGCCCCCACACCCCACACGCACACACCATTCTGATTTATTGGGAAATATTCATCAAGATAGATAGATAGATAGATAGATAGATAGATAGATAGATAGATAGATTACTTATTCTGCAGCCTGACATAGGTATTCTTATTGAAACATTCATTGTGTAATATGGGAAAACGATATATAAATTCGTATATATCAGAACAGCTTTAGGGAAATCTATCACAAAGTAGAAAACATAGTTATGATGCCCTATGTACATTGGAATGAACTCTACCTCCTTCATCAATACTAACCTGCGAGACTTCCTGGGGTGGCAGTTGAGATGCAGTGTAACTTGTAAGTTCGGCCGGACACTTCTATCTCCTGACTAATAACACTCTTATTTTATATATACAGTACTGAGCAAGAGTATTAGGACAAGAAAATTTTATTTTTATGAGGCATATTGACAGAAAATAAACAATTTAATTAATTTTATTTGATTTACTCAACAAATGCTTTAACAAGATAAAAATACTTGTTACAAAATAAATTTAAATTTAATATTTAGTATAAAAGCTTTTGCTTTGATCACAGCCTTCATTCTGTTAGGCATTGACATCACAAACTTCTTCAATGTGTGTAATGGTATCTCCTGTCAAGCAGCTTGTATTTGTTCCCAAAGTGTGTCTTGCTAGGTAACATTAGATTTATCAATTTTTTTTTTTATCCAAAATATCCCATAGATGTACAATAGGATTGAGATCAGGGCTTTGTGCGGGCCAATTCTAATTCCGAAGCCTTCCTTCCTCTTGCTTTTAATTAAATAATCCTTGCAAAGGTTTCACTTTTCACCCAGTATTTGAATTTGAGTGAGGTTTTTACGAAAATCACCCCTGTCTTAATACTTTTGCACACTACCGCTAGTGTACAAAAGTGTTAGCACAGGGGGGATTTTAAACTTTATTTTGATACCTCATAAAAGATAAAATAGTTTTTGTCCTAATACTTTTGCACACTACTGTATATATATATATTCTGTTATTCAAATACACTGGTTCAAACTACCTTCTTGTTTCCGTGTCTTTCTTCCTGTCCCTAACAGTCCACAAAAAAAAATGTTTGACCTTTAATATTTCGCCGGACTAAAATGATGTTTATGATGATGTCATTACAAATGCGCATGAAGGAGAGGGGACGTTGAAATTTTAAACTTTTTATTTAAGTTTTTTTTCTTTCAATACGTATTTGTTTTGAAAGTAAATGCAATCGGTTAAACCGTAGGATCCCAACCTTTTTGCTGCGATTACCCCAAAATACAATTTCATTATTATCCATTACCCGCAATGAACAAATACCCGTAATATAGAAAAAGAAGTAATTATATTTTCATACATCAAAAACAGACAAAGTTAATGGAAATTATTCAATACAATAGTACCAATCTATAATAATCAGAGGTATAGTAGCCGTAACCTAGCCGTGATTCTTAATGTGAGTGTTGAGCTTGTATTGCCTGTGCCAGTGCAAGTTTATTTATTCTTGGCTTTGTGACTGAAAGGGCTATTAGGGCGTCGTTTGCTACGTTGAGTCTGTTACGTTTCTTGGTCTGCATTCCAAGGACACAGTATGAAATTATAAGCTGATTGCCTTTTCTCAAACTAAACATCCATTACCCCCAAAATATGGGCTCATTAACCGACTGGGGTAATTTACCTCTATTCCATTCTATTCATATCTAATGCTTTTGTCTCTACCTATTTCGATCGTTCGTAGGGCTCATATCATTATAAATATAACAGTAATTTTATGGTGTCAGTTTTTTTCAGTTCAATTACAAAATGCTTATTATCAATCATTTTGTCCTCTTCCTTACTAGATATAATTTTTGTCTGCTGGCACGGCTATATCTATAAGAAAGATATTATTATTATGTTGCCATTTTTCATCATATTTCGATTTCTGCTATGGCTGCACTACCTACCAACTCTGCTGGAAGGCCTAAGGAAGGCCGTGGTGTGTTTTTATGACTACATTACATGTTTTTTCTGTCTCCCCTAACATCCTTAGCGTTACATAGACAAAGTTCTCCTTAGTGAGTGGGCCGTACTTAACAAGACAATTTTTCGTATATCCCTTAAGTTGGGTGTGATATTATTATTATTATTATTATTATTATTATTATTATTATTATTATTATTATTATTATTATTTTTGTATATCTCTTAAGTCGGGAGTATTATTGTTATTATTATTATTTCCTTGGATTTCTGGTGTATACACATTTGTTTTCGTGTCCCAGATAACTTCATGATATTTTCTGTTGATTATTTTTGTTAAAATACAATAAAAAACACCTAAATCACACAGATTTTACATAAAGATAGCTCTTCGTAATGTGAGAGTAGTACTTGTGAATACAGTCATTTGTATTTCTTTAAGGGATAGGCTACCAAAAATCATTCGGAAACTTTTTTAATCAGTCAATCAATCAATTAATCGATTATTATTATTATTATTATTATTATTATTATTATTATTATTATTTCCTTATTTCTTTTCAGTACTCGTTCGTATTTCAGTGACTACTCTACAAATTCACAAATACTGATACAATCTCATTATAAACAACATAAACACGTATATATATATATATATATATATACTTCTTTTAAATTTAGATATAGTAATTATTTACACTATATTTACATTGTCAGGAAGTTTCTCCTCATTTTTGTTGGCATATTCACTTCGTTACGACCATTGTGCGCTCCATTCTCCTTCAGGTGTTTAGAATTTCGAACCAAAAGCTTTGTTTCGGCCATCGTGGTAGATTGTTCTAGTTCCACGTCATATGCCACTTCCTGATATGTCACTCTCAGTTATCTCCCTTTTAACTCAACTCTCGAAGACATGTGAATTCAAGGACACATGGCTCAGTGGATAAAACCGTTGACTAAAGGAATTTGAACCAAAGAGTTGTATACCCCCCACACAAATATATGAATTACTTACGGTAATATCGCGTTGAATACACTGGTTCTCCTCTGATCCTGAGCCTGGCCCGTATTTAGATGGGTGACCACTTGGGAATGCAGGTGCTGTTAGCATTTTGATGGATGTGCGTTGAGGTGCAGTGGATTTCTCGGAACGTGAAATCGGGGAGCCGATTTCGAATTCCGGTTGAATACCTTGCAGTCACTTAGGCGTAAATACCATTGGAAAAGGTATTAATCCATTCGTCCCCTCCAGTTATGGGTTAAATGACAGAACAGATTGGGTTCTATAACTTTGGCTGGCAACCAGTCTACCAGAGCAGGTAATGGCAACCTGTTGCGGGATAATTAAAAAAATTTTTTTTTTCAATAATTTCTCCCCAAGCAAGGCATTTTACTGTCATTAGTGCGCAAGAGGTTACATAGGAGGAAAGTCATGAGAAAGTGGGACAGGTTATAAGGGGTGTCAGGAAGTGGGTAAGAGAAAGATGAGAGTACTGGTGTGATGAGAATGGAGTGGACGGAGAAAAGAGCATGAGAGAAAGAATGCGAGTCAGTGAGATAGGAGATGACTATTGACCTTACAATTAAATTCTTGGAGATTGTAGCTGTCGGGGAAGCAAGTATACGGAAGGGAATTCCACAGGCGGGAAGTGTGAAAAAAGAAGCTATTAGAGTAGAAGTTGCGGTTACATTTTATTATATTCACTATAAAAGGGTGGGACCTAGTTGCTAATCTAGTAGCTCGAGGAAATTTATACATAGAGGCACCAGTGAGCTAAGTTCATCGGAGGAGAAGCCGTGAAATGATTTGTAGAAGAGATACAAGGAAGCCACATCACGCTGGTGAGTAAGTGACTGCATTTGTGCTGTCAAGTCGAGATCGATCACATTGCAGATTCTCCGATGGATTTTGCCAAGGACCCCGAGATGGATAGCAGGGGCACCCGAGCAGATATAACAGCAATATTCAATACACGGGTAGATGGTAGATTTATATATGTGCAGGATGTATTCAGACAGGAAAAGACTTGCTAGCCCTACAGAGTGAACCAACCTACTTATGTCATTCGTTGCTTTCTCCTGTTTCTCTTTCCCTCTAAATGTCTTATAAGTATCAGATTCTCCAAGCCTTTTTCCTCATTACATTTCCCAGAATAGCAGCTGTCTATAGCTGATGTTAAGTATTATCTTCCAACTTGTTTCCATCCTCTCCAAAACCTCGTCATTATACAGTTGTTCTGTTCATGCTATTCCCAGCATAAAACACAAACAAAGCGTAAACGTTAATAGAAAAATTTTAACTTTTTCGTGACACCGTCAAGCAACAGCTTTGTGTGTGTATGTGTGTGTGTATCTATATTGTTCACAACTCAACGACTTAAATATTAAAAAAAAATAAAATAAGTCATTGTTAAAAAGCAAACACGAAGCAAGAGCTTTAATAACTGGTAGTAAAGTTTAATAACTGGTAGTAAAGTCAATGAACTGAGCTGACGCCGCATCACTATTGCCTTTTTCTCTTTATGAGCGTGGTAGAAGTGAAATATATATATATATATATATGAAATACAACATTTCTTTTAAAAAACTGGGGTGGCCTAATAATTATGGCCAGTAGTGTGTGTGTATATATATATATATCAGTATTATATATATATATATATATATATATATATATATATATATATATACTGCACCGATAATCTTGATATGATAATCAAAAACACAATAATAAAATCCTAAAAAACACATTATGATATTAATTATAACCAACTTACCATAAATAAGGATAATAACAAAATTTCCTCCAATTGTAATAATTTTAACGTATGCCCTTTGCTATATAAATACCTTACTTATGCCATATCTACCAAGCTACCATCTCCACTATTGAAAATACTAATACTACCAAACATTATATCGGATGTACTAAAATAATTTGGTATCGATTTTACTATTATATCCTATCTTTTAATAATAAAATATATAGTAATTCTACTTCTCTCTCTAAATACTAGTGGCAATTGAAAAATGCGAAAAAATTCCTACAGTTAAATGGAAAACATTAAGTAAAACTAGAACATGTAAATCGTTAAATGAAATGTTTCCTTTGCTTGCAAGAAAAATACATGTAATAAAATTCCTAAAAACTGACTTATTGAACCAACGTAATGAAGTCAAAAATTTTTGCCACCATAGAATTTCCATACTCTTAAATTATCTAAATTTTATCTCAATATTTTTTACTGTTTAATCCTTTTATTTTATACCTTAAAATTTAGCTTATTTAACTGTTAATATTTTTATTACTATCGTTTTTTTTATTATTTGTAATTATGAAGAAATCTCTTTCAGAAAATATTTTTATTTATATTTTAATTTTAATTTTGTGATATTATTTTTATCCTTTATGTTATTTTATTTTATTTTATTTTATTTTATCTTTTCCTACGCATCGACTTTTCTATTGCTTCGGTCTTTCTCTCTTCTCTCTTTTTTCTTTTGACATTTTACCTTTTTTCTCCTTAACCTTTTTCTCTTTTCCATGTTTAAAATTTTTGACATGTCTGTCATTCTGTGGCAAAGCATTGAATCACTACTGTCTATGAGTCTTAAACACACCGTTCTTTAAAATGCTATCAACTCCCACCAAACTTAATTTATTTCTTTTTTCATTTTTTAATATTGTTTTTAATTTTACTTTTTTTTTTTTAACTCGTTATCTATATATATTACCAGGCAAATTAACCACATTTTACTGCCTGATGATGGTATTTAATACCGAAACTTTATAGCTATTGAGTTGCAGTATGCTATAATAATAATAATAATAATAATAATAATAATAATAATAATAATAATAATAATTACCGTGTATATATATTGTATTACATTTTAAATACAAAAAGGATGAGCAAGTAGATAAAATCACAAAACCCGATTTTATTAATATTAATTTTATTAATATTAAAATTGATCAAAGTAGAGGGATCGATGTACATAGTATTAACTATTTACAGAGCCAAATATATAAATTAATTAAAAGATTTCGAAATTTAATTTCGTTGGATAGCCATTTCAGCGAGAAAATTCTCACTTCATCAACAACGGTCGAAAACAAAAACTTTATTAATTCATATATGTTACAAAATTTCTATAGCGGCAGAAGCCCAAAAACATCTGCATACACAGGAAGTTAAAAATGGGGTGGGATTAAAGAACATATATATATATATATATATATATATATATATACATACATGCACATATATATATATATATATATATATATATATATATATATATATATATATTCAGAAATAATAACATGGATATGTTATGGTATCACTACAAATGTAGCTATTTTGTTTCGACACTTCTTCTGTCTTGTCAAGTGATGTGGTTTATTTCAAATTGAATGGTTTCAAAAGTTTAAAACAAGAATGCCCCTCAAAATTATTTTTAAGTCTGCTCACATATTAGAAGTTACTTTACTCTGATTGGTCCACTTTGTGCATACAACAATGCCTCCCTGATCAAAGGGGTTTTGCTTGTTTTTAACCTTTTAAAACCATTCAATTTGAAATAAACCTCATCACTTGACAAGACACAAGATGTGTCGAAACAAAATTGCTACTTTTGTAGTGTTATAATTTCTGTTATAATATCCATGTTATAATTTCTGAATAAATATTATTAGCTCTACTTTGTATTGAGCACTTTATTTAAGAATAGTGTTTCTTTGGATAAGAAATATTATTCTATCCATACGTACCCTATACTTGTGTGTGTGTGTGTGTGTGTGTGTGTGTGTGTGTGTGTGTGTGTGTGTGTGTACAACAGTCTTTATTATAATAGAGAGGATGATTATTTTAAATCAACATATATTATTTAAATATGCAAAAAAACTATGATATCTCCCCATAAAATATCTTGTAATAAGTAATGGGAAGACGCTCAAATTTGATTTTTGCGCGCATGCGTAAAGAACATTTTCAGTCAATTTCCGGGAAATTGCAAGTCTGTCGATGTACGTTTTGTATTATCATAATCGTTTATCTGACTTGCTCTACTCTCAACAATAAAATGCGGGAAAACCTTATTAATTACAATTCCATCTCACGCTAGTATGAAGCAGGTGTGAATTAAATATTAAAACTACTGATACAGTAATTCATATCGAATTACTCCCAAGGGTTGGCGTCTTTCGATGGGTAAATCCACTGGACAATGAATTGCATGAAGCGATCGTGTGTCGTTTTCGACGGACATCTTCTGGAATGCTGGTCAAACTATTCAGCGGAGAGTAGCGGTTTGTGGAGATTCCGACTGGATAGCTCCTCAATTCTCAGATTACATGCATTGCAATGGCATTATGAGAGGAATATTATTAAATGTGACGGCAGTCTGAATTGCATTGGTCAAGGTCCTGTCAATGGACCGGATAAAATTCGATAAACTACTGTATGCAAAAACGCATACTACCTTATTATACAATGGATGCAATGCATAAAGAAATTAAATATAGATTATATACACAAATATTCGTATATTATATATACGTACACGCATGTATGATATCAAAAACGATAAAAACAGAATTGCAATTCCATCGTAAAAGCGGGTCTACTTTTGGTGACTTCAGTTATCCGCGGTGAAAAATGAACAATTCCAAAATTTTCTTAATAATTTTTTCTAAAATAAAATAAAAGTGACACTGGTGATTAAGAAACGCTAAAAGTAATTCCTTGGATTGAAAAGGTGAATGAGTTCGAGTTAATAAGGAAAGAAATAGTTTATATCCTCTGGTTGCTAAGATGTGTTTTAAGAAATCTGTCCGTCAAATAAATTTTACTACTGTATATTGCTTGACATATTCGGAAAAGACATTAGAGTAATCAAGAACCTCTACTATCAGCAAATCTCCTGTATACGGGGATGAAATGAGTTAAGCAGATATACAAAGATAGAAAGGGGTCCAAACCAAGGATATGTCTTCTCACCGGATCTATTCAACTTATACTGAGAGACAATTGTGAGAGCCATAGAAGTCATGCCAGGATTCATCTGGCGGTCACAATCTGAACAACATAAAATCGTCGTCGTCTTGCGGCCATTGACCGAGATAGAACTCACTACACCCCTCCAGTGTTCCCTGTCAATTTGGAACCCTGGCGCAGTTTTGCAGCGAAATTCATAATCTTGTCAAATAGCTGAATACTAGATGCTTCGCCAGGGCTACCAAGGGTGTTTTTATTGTGACTAGATAGGTTGCCTCTAGGCCCCATCCTGTTATTTAACCCATAACTGGAGGGAAGTAGCAGATTAATACCATTCCCAAGCGTACCAGTGCTTAAGTGAATGCAAGGTACTCAAATGGAATTCGAACTCGGTTCACTGATTTCTCTTTCCAAACCGACATCCACTGCACCACAACGAACATCCGTCACTGAACGCTTACAGCGCCTGGTATTCCCAAGCGGTCACCCATCTAAGTACTGACCAGGCTCAACGTTGCTTAACTTGTGATCGAACGAGAACCGGTGTATTCAACGTGATATGCCATGAAATAAAATACACAGATGATACAGTGCTGGTAGCAGACACAGAAAGAAAACTAAACAATGTAGCTGAATCAAAGCGAAAAAAGTAGAACAATATATCTAATCTAAACTTATTTATAAATGGAACTTTGTCTGTGTATGTGTGTGTGTGTCTGTGTGTGTGTGTCCGTTAACTAAAGACTCCGAAACGGCTGAACCAATTTTCTTGAAAATTTACACAGTTGTAATATAAGCGTCTGCGAGTGTTCTTAGCTAGGTTTTGTGTCGAGGTACCCCCGATAAATATCGAAAATCGATAATCGGAAAAATCGGGTTATAGAAGGAGTGGTCCGATTTAAATCAAATTTGATACACTCATAGACAAAGACATAAGAAACGATATTCAGATGTTTCAAGGTTGCTGTTCTTACAATAGTGCAGAAAATCGATAATATATATATATATATATATATATATATATATATATATATATAAGGCAAGATGTTTGTGTGTGTGTCTGTTTATCTGCCTGTATGTCTGTATTTTTTCAGCCCTTTTATTTTAGTTTTTGCTTCGGGTTTGGCTCTAAGTAGGTATTCTTGTAGTTCTTAGTCTCAGCCATGATACCATTTACTCAGAGGACTTATTTAGCCTTCCAAATTCAGTTTACGACGAAAAAAACTTATTTGATATCAATACCAGGAAATCAAAATTTGCCCTTACATCAATTCATTTTTTTTTTCAGGCTTCGGTTTCGCTTTAACTGGAAACAACTATTGCGTTTTAGTCTTTCGTGACAACGTCCAAAGTGTCTGAGCTCCAGGGCCTTGGATTAGTTTTAAAGCTTTCATTACATCCGAGCAACGCCAGGCTATACTGCTAGTAAACTATAAGAAAACTGAATGCATGGTCATCAATAAAAAGAGGATCCCAAAATTCCAACTACAGGCTGGGATGCCAAAATCACGCAGGTTCAAAAATCTAAATACCTGGAAAATGAAATGTTGTAACAGAAGTCAGAAAGTGAGAAACTAAGATCCGAAGGCGCATTGGCATGGTCAAGGATGCATTTGAGAAACTAAGGAGGGTATTTTAGCTGGATACAAAGACGAGAGTACTGGATTGTGATATCTGTTCTTCCGTGTGTCAGTAAATGCTGGACAATCTCGTCAAAGATGAAGGACAGACGACTTGAAGCAACCGAAATGTGGTTCTACAGAAAGATGCTGAGTTATTTAACTGGTAATTTTTGTCATTACTATCGTTTTTTTATTTTATTTGTAATTATGAAGTACATTATTTATTAAGTATTATTTTAGTACATCCGATATAACGTTTGGTAAGATTAGGATTTTCAATATTGGAGATGGTTGCTTGGTAGCTATGGAATCTGTAAGGTATTTATTTGGCAAAGGACGTACGTTAGATTTATGACAATTACAGGAAATTTTGTTAAAATTTTTAGACTGAACATGTAAGCAACGATGAGGTTTTGGATAGTGTGGAAACGAAGAGAAAACTAATACTTAACATCAGGAAGAGACAATTAAAGTATCAGGGACATGTAATAAGGAAGCAAGACTTAGAGAATTTGATGCTCACAGGTCAGATAGAGGGAAAGAGAGACAGGGAAAAGCAACGTATAACATGCTTGATGGGCTTTATTGGCAGAGCAGGGTTTAAGAGTAGTAACAAGAGAAAATGAGTTAAGTAGGTACAAAGGATAGGGAGATGTGGAAGGCCATGATCGCCTACGCCATGAACTCTCACGGCACATAAAAGAAGATATTATTTGAATTGTTATATTTTATTATGAACTATTAGTAGTAAGAGTAAAAAATTCCCGGTTTTCTTGTTTTAATTTGATTTTCTTCCTGTGTTTCTTTCTTCCTTACTTTCTTTTTTTCTTTCTTTCTTTTTTCTCGGTCCGCGGTATGACGGTAAACTGCATCCGGCAACAATGTTTCTGATTGGGAGGTTGTGAGGAGAATGGAACCACCTCTTCATTGGTGTTGTTCCCAGGTCCACTCTGATATGGGTGGTAGCATCTGTTAGGGTCTCAGTTACGGGCAAATAGTTAATTCCCAAACTGGGGTCAAAACATGATGAAAGTATAAAAATAAACTTTTATAGAAATATATACAAAAAAAGAAAACTTTTTAGAAAAATATACATTTTTGAATTAATAATATTAACAACAATACATTATTTAAGGAAAAAATTATAACCAGCAATACATCTTTAATACAAAACTAGTAAAAAGAAAATAATTTCATCAAAATCTGACTCTCGCATTTCCCTCCTGTGGATCTCGCTCCCGTATTCTTGCTTTCCTGACGGCAACAACCTCCAGAAATTTAAATGCAAAGTCAATACTCATCTACTAACCACTGGACTCTAGCTCTCTCCCCACCCCTGTATAACCTTCCCTTTCTCTCCACCTATGTATCTGTCATCGCACCTGCTTTCTCAGCTTTCTATTGTTCCTTTCTAACTAGTTTGTACTCCTCACTCTTTTCTAATTAATCTTTTTACATTTATGTAGCCCACTGCACATCAGTGGCGTTTCCGCCTTGCTCGGGGTGAAATGATTAAAAAAAAAAATCTACCTCCTCACTATAACCAAACATAAAAAAATACCTTAAAACCCCACTTTTTGGCATTAGATAACCTACAGAGGTTGATATGCCATTAAACAAAACTCAAAAACTTTCTTTTTTCTCACTGAAATTAGCGTTTTCTGTCTTTACTCGCGGTGAAAACAGAACAGTTCATTATTATCTTACGTGCTATCTAAAGAACTAAATGAGGGATAAACAGACTTATACGAAAACTTTTTCTCAATTTCTAATTGAACTTATTATAAACAATGAACTTTATCCTAAATATGTTTTTAGAGGAACAACGTTGTGTACACCCGGCACACACACATACACACACGCACACACATATGTATACTAATTATTACGTTCGAACATTTTAAAAACTACTAAAAATTGTACATTTTGTTTCGACATTGAAAGAAAAAGGTCTCATCAGGTAATTAACAACGATTGTGCTTTCAATGTCAAAACAAAATGTACAATTTTGTAGTAGTTTTTGAAATATTCTAACGTAATAATTGATAAAAAATATTCATTGTTCTATTTTTATATTGAGCTCTGTTTTAAATTAATGTTTTGAACATTGCAATTCTATTCTTCGTTCTTCTTCATTTGGATACCTACACACACACAAACACACACACACACACACACACATGTATATATATATATATATATATATATATATATATATATATATATATATATATATATATACTGTTAAATATAAGAGACCATGCATGTCTATTATGTTTAATCATGAGCTGTTCTAAACATCGTATTTTGGCTTTAATTTCAGGTGAAAATAAATACAAAACTTCCGTAACATTTAGATATTTTTTATTAAGTTGGTTAGCTTCCGGCTCACATGAGAGGTTACATGGACGTTAACATGAAACATCCAACATCAAAGACGATTTTATTTTGTGCTGATATAAAACTTTGCTAAGCAACGATAACAGTTACCAAATAGTAAACTCAGTTCGTAAATTTGTAATGCAGTTCTATGATGTCACACCGCTTGAGAGCTCGAAATGTTAACAGAACCATATATTTAAATGCCATGTAATGCGCTATGACCAGGTTTAAATGGGATTGTTTTGGTTTAATGTAGATGGTCACTAATATCTGAAGGTTCTTTTTACTGTGTGTATGAGTGAGTATTACTGTACTGTTGAATAAAATCTGTCTGATATTACCTACATGGCTATTTCACCTTTCTGATAAGAGTTCAATTAAACAACATTTCTCAGAAAAACATAACCATGAATTTTCAACTGAAATTAAAGCCAAAATACGATGTTTAGAACGGCTCATGATTAAACATAATAGACATTCATTGTCTCTTATATTTAACAGTATATGTTTAGAAAATTATCTGTTGCCTCGATACAATAAATAAATATATATATACAAAAATTATATTAGATATTAAATAGAATATTCTTGAAAATAATACTTTCAGAAGCTTACAATCTTATACATGCCGGCTAAAACAGAAACAAAAAAAACACCTAAGCTTTAGTTAAATATATTTTGCTAAACATACTGATTACTCACTGTTATTTATTATTTTACTCAGTATAAAATTTCTCCCAGAAGCGTATTCGCATTGTTGTTGTACTAAATCGTAATTTTTTTACTGTGTGAACATTCTTGTGGAAGAGTAACCATTAGAGCAGCCACGTGACATTATGCAGCTGGGTTGACAGGAGTGTTAAATACTTAACACGCCATCTCCGCTACTGAACAGTGTCGGATTGATAGCAAGAAACGGTGCATAATCAATAGGGCTTCTCTAATATAGTCTCAACGGTTATGCGATTAAAAAATAATTTTATTATCAACTAATCAAATATGGGTTAATAAATGCTTTTAATAGCTCTTTCGTTTGACATATAACATGTAAGGTGTCTGTGTAATTAAGTGGTAGTTTGTCCGATATATATATATATATATATATATATATATATATATATATATATATATACTAGCGGTATAGCCCGGCGTTGCTCGGGTGTAGTGAAAGCTTTAAAACTAATCCATGGACCTGGAGCTCAGACACTTTGGACGTTGGCACGAAAGACTAAAAAGTAATAGTTGTTTCCAGTTAAAGCGAAACTGTAGACTGAAAGAAAAATGAATGGATGTAAGTCAAATTTTGATTTCCTGGTGTCGATATCAAATAAGTTTTTTTCGTCCTGAACTGAATTTTGAAGGCTAAATAAGTCCTCTGAGAAAATGGTATCATGGCTGAGACTAAGAACTACAATTTTACCTACTTAGATCCAAACCCGAAGCAAAAACTAAAATAAAAGGGCTGAAAAAATACGAGCATACAGGCAGATAAACAGACGCACACAAACATCTTGCCTTATATATATATATATATATATATATATATATATATATATTATTGATTTTCTGCACTGTTGTAAGAACTGAAACCTTGAAACTTCTGAATATCGTTTCTTATGTCTTTGTCTATGAGTGTATCAAATTTGATTATAATCGGACTACCCCTTTTTTCGATTATCGATTTTCGATATCTATCTGGGGTACCTCAACACAAAACCTAGCTAAGAACACTCGCAGACGCTTATAGTACAACTGTGCAAATTTTCAAGGAAATCGATTCATCCGTTTCGGAGTCTATAGGTAACGGACACACACACACAGACACACAGAGGGACAAAATTCCATTTATAAATAAGTTTAGATAGATTTAGATATGCTAAAAATGTTGTTTGAAACTATCTTGTATTCATAGGAAAAAGTGCTCAGTATCAGTGATAGAGTCTATGTAGTTAGACAAGTGAACATCGATGCCAATATTAGAGGGTGACAAAATATATCATGTCTGAATTCAATATTAATGACATTGACCGATTATTGCGATTAAGCATGAAACACACTGTCGTGTTAACCTCAATGCACATTTATATATATATATATATATATATATATATATATATATATATATATATGAATGAATAAATATAGCTTTAGTAGGAGGAGATGTTGGAAAACAATGTTTACAATACTCACACAAACATCAAATCTCGTGATGCAATAATATTTATAATATTAAATGGATAAATTCCTTTAAAACTCGGTTATACAAAAAAATAATTGTATGAAAAATTGTTGTTTAAAAATCGTTGTTAAAAAATTCCATTTAAAAAAATTATTTTTTTTTGTTTTGATGTTTTGTGTGACATTGTAAACATCATTGCGTTTGTTTTCGTTTTTTTTTTTCAACATTACGGGGGAAATTCTTTACATTCTTGTTGACTAAATGAATTTAACATAAAAATAAAAATTATTTATTTTGTTTTGCCCAAATTAGAAGTAAAAAAAAACTAAGACGCTTTCAGTTCAGAAATTTTCGAAGATGTAGAAACATTTAATTTTAGAAGAAAAAGTTACATCGATGTCACACAAATTACAAACAGTTGATTTCTTGCATGAAATATTTAGCGATAAAAAAAGCTTTATTTTTTCTTTTCTGAAGTATGAAATATTAAATTTGATAAAAAAAAGACTTAAATAATTAAATTAATCATTGGCAGTTTTTTTACATATTTTGTTTTTGTTTGAAAAAACTTTTTTTTTAATATTTCTTTGTTTCAAAATTACGGGGAAAATATTCACATATTTTTGTTGACCAAATGAATTCTTAAAACGTCGGAATGAAAATTAAATATAAACGTATATATATTTTTTTTAATAAAACAATATTTTAGTCGCGTTTGACACGTGTGACTTGATTTCTGTGACATAATTTAGCAACCATCTTAGATCTTAGATGTTTTACGGAGCAAATGTAAACAATCGGCTCCATTGGCCAAAAAGTTCGAAAGGGAAAATTACTGAACTTAAAACTCAAAAAGTATGTGTCGACCTGGCTACCCTATAGACATGTGTCCCTAGAAATTTTGAATGGGGTAGCTTAAAAAATGTGGGCGTGCATAGAGAACAGTCACACACAGACTCACAGATTGCCTTATATATATATATATCACTGGTTACTTAACTAGATACTTAAAACTGTTAACATACCCCTAATAATTATTTGATATCATGTTGAAGAAAAACTTGGAACCAAAATCAAAATTGATCCTAAATAAATATCTGGCCGCTCAAGTGACATGTAAGCATTTGCTTCAATTTGCTTATATTTTGTCTCTTTTAAAAAGAACATATTTTTTACATTATTGTTTTCATTAATTACCTGATCACATTTCTATTTTCATTACTACTTTAAAGTTGCACAATACGAATGGGCTTCGCGAGATGAAATGCCCCTTGTTCCGAGTCCAGGACGCACAAACCATAATCGGGCCGTCACTGATAAGTGAACCTCGATCTGTCTCTGAGACAATTCCAATGTCCCGATCTAGTTAGATTATCCCTCATGGCACCAAATGTACCGTCAATATCAGTAATCTAACAGTCAATGCATCATGTTCAGTTTATGGGTCAATGCATCATCATCATCATCATCATCGTCATCAATGTTTTTTAGATCATCATCAGTCAGTGCACCATAGTCATCACCATCGTCAACATCACTCACTGTATTATTATTATCATCATCAATGTGTATTATTTCATTATCATCAGTCAGTGCATCATCATCATCAACAATGTGTACTAGTTCATCATCATCATCATCAGTAATTGCATCATCATCATCATCATCACCATCAACGCATGTGAAATTTATGGTCTTGGCAAAAGAAACATACGTCTTTGTCTTCCGAGCTTTTCGGGGTTTTCTTTTTTCGCTATTCCGACCTTTGCAAAATGTATTCCATTATTCTATTTTATTCCGGGGAATTTGAGGTTGCATTATAACTTCTTCGTCTTTCAAAAGCAGGGGCCGTACAGAAGGTGAGGAGGCGTAATAATATCGAATATGTATTAGCTGAAGAGGCGTAATAATGAATAAATATTAGCTGAAGAGGCGTAATAACATTGAATAAATATTTATCAAGTTAAAAGACAGGATTAACCAATTCCCTCATCACTAATTTCATTTGATTAGAAGTTACTGCCCCCTCTTCTCGCTGACAATAGAAACATGACATGTTTATATTGCTTAACGGGTGATGTCTTAACACACGAGAAAATTTTGTCGCACACATGATCGTCATATCATTGCTATCTTCTAGAGATTACTTATGAAAGTGGGCTGGACGAGGAGGAATGTTATGAGGAGTGAGAGGTTGCAGGGGGTGTCAGGAAGAGAGTAGAAGAGGCAAGAGAGAACTGATGAGAGTGGGGTGGATGTAGAAAAGCATGAGAGACAGGGTGTAAGTTAGTGAGACAGGAGATGACTATTGACTTTACATTTAAATTCTTGGAGATTGTAACTGTCATGAAAGCAAGTATGTGGAAGAGAATTCCACAGGTGGGAAGTGCGAGAAAAGAATCTGATGGAGTAGAATTTCGTTTACAATTTATTGGTTTCACAGTAAAAGGGTGGGACCTAGTTGCTAATCTTGTGGCTTGAGGAAATTCGTATATAGGGGTAACATTGAACTAAGTTCATCGGAGCAGATTTCGATTAGTATAAACTCCCAAACACTGCTAAAAAGTATAAAACTACATTTCTTATAGTAATACTAACAATACTGATTTATAGTAACATTACTAACAATACCCATTCATAGTAACATTACTAACAATACCGATTTATAGTAACATTACTAACAATACCCATTCATAGTAACATTACTAACAATACCGATTTATAGTAACATTACTAACAATACCCATTTATAGTGACATTACTAACAATACCGATTTATAGTAACATTACTAACAATACCCATTTATAGTAACATTACTAACAATACCCATTTATAGTGACATTATAAACAATACCGATTTATAGTAACATTACTAACAATACCCATTTATAGTAACATTACTAACAATACCGATTTATAGTAACATTACTAACAATACCCATTCATAGTAACATTACTAACAATACCCATTTATAGTAACATTACTAACAATACCCATTTATAGTGACATTATAAACAATACCGATTTATAGTAACATTACTAACAATACCCATTTATAGTAACATTACTAACAATACAGATTTATAGTAACATTACTAACAATACCCATTTATAGTAACATTACTAACAATACAGATTTATAGTAACATTACTAACAATACCCATTTATAGTAACATTACTAACAATACCCATTTATAGTGACATTATAAACAATATCGATTTATAGTAACATTACTAACAATACCCATTTATAGTAACATTACTAACAATACCCATTTATAGTAACATTACTAACAATACCCATTTATAGTGACATTATAAACAATACCGATTTATAGTAACATTACTAACAATACCCATTTATAGTAACATTACTAACAATACAGATTTATAGTAACATTACTAACAATACCCATTTATAGTAACATTACTAACACTACCGATTTATAGTAACATTACTAACAATACCCATTTATAGTAACATTACTAACAATACCCATTTATAGTAACATTACCAACAGTCATCCTCTACTCCTATTCATCTTTGATTTGTAATTGAAACCATAATCTCATGTTTAAAAATATTTAGATTACAACATTAAATAACCCGTATAGGTTGATATACCGCTAACTAAAATCATGCTAAATGTTTTTCTTCTACTTGCTGTGTCCCTTCAGGACCTTGGCGATCATGGCTCTCCACACTTACCTGCTCTTTGTATCTGTTAATAACTTTTGTTTCTCCCAAACACTGATCCTTTATCCATTTGTTCAAGCTCGCCAGGTAGGTTCTACGTTGCTTACCACTGACCCTTTTACTTTTAATCAATTTCACGGCTATCAATATGTCCGGTTGGCGGTATTCTCAGTCTTTCTCGTCTTCTATGTGCTATCTTCTTTCATGACGTAGCGCGCCCGTGGCCTTCCACATCTCCCTTATCCCTGTTAGATCTGAGCATGCTTTTCCCCTTACCCCACTCAACCCCCTCTACCATCCACCTGCTCAGGCCTATCAAGTATGTTACACACCGCTTTCCCTTGTCTCTCTTCCCCTCTATCTGGCTTGTGAGCATCAGATTCTCCAAGCCTTCCTTCCTAATTACATATCCTAGGAACTTTAGCTGTCTTTTCCTGATGCTCAGTCTTAATTTCTTTTTCGTTTCCATCCTTTCCAAAATCTCATCATTGCTCACATGCTCGGTCCATGATATCCGCAGCATCCTTCTGTAGAACCACATTTAAATTGCTTCAAGTTTTTCCTTAATCTTTGGTGAGATTGTACAGAATTCACTGCCATATTGAAGAACTGACATCACATAGCAATCCAGTACTTTGTTTCTCGCAACATTTTCCGCTCCTTTAATACAATACTCGGCTTCTGGAATGCGTTCTTTACCATGCCAATTCTCCTTCAGATCTCTGTGTCGCACTTTCCGTCTTCTGTCCGAAGACTTCATAGGTATTTTAATTTTTGTACTTGCTTGATTTTAGTATCCCCCACCTGTAGTTGGCATTTTGGGCTCCTCTTTTTGTTGATGATCATGCATTCGGTTTTCTCAATATTCATCTGTAAAACCACATTTTTGTTGCTTGAAGTCTCTTCATTATTTGTGAGATTTTCCAGCGTAAAGGAGGACTGATACTACACATCAGTTCAGTACAGTTTTTCTTTTTAATGATATTTTTTGTTTCTTAATGTTAGTGTTTATAATTACTATATCTCTATATTTGTCTGATGCTCCTATTTTTCTACTTTTTTATTTATATTTTGCAATTCGAGAAAAAAAATTTAATCTATGGAAATACCAGACTCCTGGAACTGAGTTATTAGAGAAACACTATCCTCAAACTACAAAGAATCAATAAACCAAAAATATAATATCAATAATTTATTAATATACACATAAACAAGTTAAAACAGAAACTATAAAATTCGATTTATGTAGCAAAGAAAAATCCATCGGAGAAACTGAACTTATCCCAAAACTTTCAAATTTCACGTTTACATCCACGGAAATAGAATAGGAGAGCAGAGTTCGAATCCAGTTGGGTCGTTAATTTCATTTCCTCGCAAGTATATTTTGGAAAGGTATGAATGTATTTCCTCCTCCTATGCCACTATATTAGAACTTGTAGTTGAAAAAAAAAATTTAATCTCAAAAATGTGTTAATATTTACAATTCAAAATATGTTTGGAATTTAAATAACCCACAATCGGTTGATAAACCGTGAAAAGCAAATCGAGCAATCAAATAGCAACAGAAAATTTATACAAGTCACAATCTCTACTACTTTGGAATAAACCTAAAATTAAAACAGTCTCCCAAAAAATATTCGAGAGTAAACCAGAAAGGAAAAGTAATTTGGAAATTACGAGGAAAAACCAAAACATGGAGGCGGTGACGTGAAACAACAGCCGTGGGGATTAACTAGCCTCTCACAGCATTCTAAGTGACAAGAAGCAACGAATCTAGACGTATGGTCGGTTCACTTAGCGAGTGTACCATCGATGAACAACGTCCCATAGTCCGCTTCTGTGGATAGTGGGAGTCAAAGCTGCTAAAATCCATTGCCGGCTGTTGACGCAGTAGGAAGCATACACATTGTATCCAGGTGTATGAGTGTTTAGAACGCTTTAAATCTGAAAGAACAAGTGGAACAGATGGCAGTCTTCCCGCCTGTGGAATTCCCTTCCATACACTTGCTTCCCCGACAGCTACAATCTACAGGAGTTTAAATGTAAAATCAATAGACACCTCCGAACACACTAACTCTCATCCATTCTCTCAAACACCATTCCCATCTACCCAACCCCCATCCTCGCTATCCTTACCCTCTATCACCCTCTTTTCTGACATTTCCCATTTCTAACCACTCTTTCCAGGCACTTTCCTCTAAATAACTCCCTGCGCAGTAGTGGCAATGGAATGCCTTGCTTAAGGTGAAATGATTAAAAAAAAAAAAAAAAAATGACGATCCGGTTGCCCATTAACATCGCTCACAGAAGATGGACGCCTTGATCAAGGAAGACCGACAAGTCACGTTTGTACAAGTGTCGGTAAGGAGTTATGTATCTGAACAAACCACAGTGTATAATGACTTGGGTTACCTTAAAGATTGTGCACGTTGAGTCCCTGAACAAACAAGAGGTGCAGAAGTGTTCCCGTGAGCGAAAGAATAGGATGTATAAGCTCGTTGATCAATACCAGAAATGTATCGCCGTGCAAAGAGTCTGTGTCATATGCATCTGTTCTTCATCAGTTGAAATAAGGCCGTTGTATGGAAATCGCATTTGCTTTTTGATTTACCCTCATACTACTGCATATATAATCGTCAGGAGGTTATATGGTGCTTGATAATAAAATGTTACCCGTAATATCAAGGCCCGTTTAAACACTGAGGTGATAAAAGTAATGAATCATTGATAGATTTTTTTTAAATGGCATATCAACTTATTATAGGTTATTAAATGCCGAAATTTTAATGAGAGTTTCGAAGTAATAAAAATATGATATATATATATATTATTGTGCCTTCCCATGGTACTTCATATACAGCTTTTGGACATATAAATGTCTGTAACATAATGATTACTAGAGACGTGTTTTATGTTCTAGTTTTGTATTTTGGAATATAGTTCATTTCATTAAAAATTGTAGGTTATTATATGGACTATTATCCTGAAGGAAATTTTTCATGTAGGTTGATTTTGTTTAATGGCATATCAACACCTCATTCCGTTATTTATTGCCGAAATCTTTTTTTTAATGCCGTTTTACCCCAAGCAAGGAGGTAACGCCACTTATGTGCAGGGAGCTAAATAAGAGAGTAAAAGTTTAGGCAGAAGAAAAGTGAAGAGAAAAACGAACGAGTTACAGGGGATAAAAATTTAATGCTGCTATTTTTACTATAAATATATATTGTTGGTATTTTCACAATAAGTTTGTAATTTTGGTATTTTTACTATAAAAATGTATTGTTGGTATTTTACTATAAAAATGTATCGTTGGTATTTTTACTATAAGTTTGTAATTTTGGTTTTTTCACTATAAAAATGTATTGTTGGTATTTTTACTATATGTATTGCTGGTATTTTTACTATAAAAATATATTGTTGGTATTTTTACTATAAAAATATATTTTTGCCATTTTTCATGTAAAAATATACTGTTGGTATTTTTACTATAAAATGTATTGCTGATTTTTTACTATATGTATTCTTGGTAATTTTTCTATAAAAATGTATTCTTGATATTCTTACTAATTGTCGGTATTTTTACTATAAAAATATATTGATGGTATTTTTACTAAAAATGTATTGCTGCTATTTTTACTATAAGTATATAGTCTTGGTATTTTTATTATAAAAATATATGGTTGGTATTTTTAACATAACAATGTATTTTTGCTATTTTTACTATAAAATATATTGCTGGTATTTTTACTATAAAAATGTATTGTTGGTATTTTTCTTTAAAAAATGTATTGTTGGTATTTTCTATAAAAATATATTGTTTGTATTTTTAATAAAAATGTATTGGTATTTTTACTATAAAATATATTGCTGGTATTTTTATTATAAAAATGTACTGTTGGTATTTTTGCTATAAAAATGTATTGTTGGTATTTTTACTACAAAAATATATTGTTGGTATGTTTACTATCAAATATATTGGTGGTATTTTTGCTATAAACTGTGTTCTTGGAATTTTTACTTTAAAAATGGGTTGCTAGTATTTTTAATATAACAATGCATTTTTGATATTTTTACTATAAAATATAATGTTTGTATTTTTAATATAAATGTATTGGTATATTTACGATAAAATGTATTGATTATATTTTTACTATAATAATATATTGCTGTTATTTTTATTATACAAATATATTGTTGGTATTTTTACTATAAAAATGTATTTTTGATATGTTTACAATAAAAATATATTGTTGGTATTTTTTACTATAAAAATATATTGTTGGTATTTTTGCTATAAAATATATTGCTGGTATTTCTACTATAAAAATTATTGCTGGCATTTTTACTATAAAATGTATTGTTGGTATTTTTACTATAACAATGTATTTTTGGCATTTTACTATAAAAATATATTGCTGGTATTTTAACTATAAAAATGTATTGCTGGTGTTTTTTATAAAAAATATATTCTTGGTATTTTACTATAAAATGTATTGTTGGTATTTTTACTATAGAAATATATTGTTTGTAATTTTACTATGAAAATATATTGTTGGTATTTTTACTATAAAATATATTGCTGGTATTTTTACTATAAGTATGTATTCTTGGTATTTTTACTATAAAATATATTTTTGGTAATTTTACTATACAAATGCATTGCTGGTATTTTTACTATGCATATGTATTGTTGTTATTTTTACTATAAAATATATTGTTTGCATTTTTACGATAAAATATATTGTTGGTATTTTTAATATAAAAATTTATTGCTGGTATTTTTACTATAAAATGTACTTTTATACTTTCATTGATTTTTGTTTTCGTTTGAAGGCATCACTATTTTCCCATATTTCACATCCCTCCTTAGTCTTTTTTTAACTCGAGTGTAGGCTTATCATTATTTTCTTTTAAGATTGGTTTTCTTGATCTTTCTAATATCTACTCTTTAGGATGCAAGTCATAATAGCTCTTCACAACTTTCTATTTCTTGTAGCACCAAGCAATGTTTGAACAATTACTAACGTTTCTTAATCATGTTCTGCCATTGATTGTATACACATCTTTATGCACACATAATTATTAGGCCACCCCAGTTTTTTAAAAGAAATTATGTATTTCATACTATTTTCAATATTTATTGCCAAGTGGATAATTCTAAATGAAAATAAAATTGTTCTTTTGTTATTATAAATTTGCAAAATTTTACAAGGCAAGGAAGCAAAGATTAACTCATCCGAATCACCCGAAATTTTCTTCATTCGTTCATTGATGAAACTGCAATATAGATAATTATTAATATATATAAATTCATTTGAAGAAAGAAGGATGGGAATCAAGGAGATAAAAGATAGCAATTGATGCTGTTTATATATATATATATATATATATATATATATATATATATATATATATATATATATAATCATTTCACCCAAAGCAAGGCAGTACTGCCACTGGTGTGCAGGGGGTTACATAAGAGGTGAGTGATGAGAAAGAAGAAGTAGTTATAGAAGGTGTCAGAAAATGGCTAAGACAAACAGGTAAGAGATGATAATTGACTATACATTTAAATTCCTGGAGATTGTAACTGATGGGGAAGCAAGAATTCCATAGGTGGGAAGTGCGAAAAAAGAAGCTGAGGGAGTAGAATCTGCGTTTGCATTTTATTGGTTTCACTGTAAAAGGATGGGACCTAGTGGCTAGTCTAGTAAATTAATGGAGAGGGGACATCAGTGAAATAAGCTCGTCGGAGTAGAAACCGTGAAAGTCTGTTTAGAAGAGACAGAGAGAATCCGTAAAGTGGCTGGAGCTGAACTACCAAGTCGGGATCGATCACATTGCAGATTCTCCGTTGGATTTTGTCAAGAAGCCCGATATGAATAGCAGGGGCACCCGACCAGATGTGATAGCAGTATTTAATGCACGAGCGGATGGTAGATTTATATATGTACAGGATGAATTCAGACGGAAAAACTTGCTAGCCCTACAAAGAGAACTGAGCTTCCTAGCAGCAGATTTAACTATGATTCGGTGTAGTAGTCATTAAACTTTTGGAGATTGTAGCTATCAGGAAAGCAAGCAAACAGTAGGGAGTTACATAAACGAGAAGTGAGAGAAATGAAACTGTTAGAATAGAAGAGGCGATTACATTTAACTATTTTAACGGTTAAAGGGGTGGGACCTACATGCCAATCTAGTAGCATGGGTAAATATTTGGTTGTCCCAAAAGTTCGCAAACACTTGCAAAAAATTGAAATTTTACTCGCCAAGTAATCTAAGGTTACCAGAAAACACTCGCAAAAAATTGAAATTTTACTCGAAAAAGCAACAAAAGTTATTGCTCAAAATAAAGACCATCATTTTCCAAGATTTTCTGCCATCGATCTGCACGCTTTCGGATCTGGTCAAAGAATTCTTGACACGCTTCCTCGACTTCATCAAACGAGTCGGATCGACGGCCCTTTAGAAAGTGTTGCATTGAGCGGAAAAGGCTGTAATCTGATGGAGCACAGTCATGACTGTAGGCTGGATGTGACAGAACCTCAACGCCGTCCAGCTCTTCAAACTTGTCTTTGGTATTCCTGGCGGTATGTGGCTTGGCATTGTCCTGCTGCATCAAAGCGCGCTTTCGGTTGATCAGAGCCGGGTACTTTTGCTTCAACTTTTCATAGACCCGCTCAAGTTGCTGACAGTAAATTTCAGCACTGATGGCACGACCATTCGGAACCAACTTAAAATGCACGATTCCTTCAAAGTTCCACCAAACGCACAACATGACTTTCTTGCCGAATCGATCTTGTTTTGGAACCGATGTTGTCTCTTGCCCTTTCTGAACACATCGCTTGTCTCGATTGTGCTGGACCAGATAAACCCATTTCGCAAGTGTTTACGAACCTTTGGGACAACCTAATACATGTGGTTGAGAAATCAGGGACAAAAGTCCGACAGAGTAGTTGCTATAAAGTACTTTCCACCGCAAAATAATTAAAACAAACACGATAAAACCGTCATTAAACTTTGTCAATTTTGAAATGCTTTAACTTCTTATCTATTTGAGATAGACCATTCAGTTTTTTTAAAAGAAGCTAAAAGCATCCATTTTAACATACAAACAATTAGAACAGAAAAGCAGGGTGGCATCTTGAGGATATTATGGTTCGAGTATGTGAAGTTTTGGAAAGAATGGAAACGAAAAGAAAATTAATACTGAGCACCAGGAAGAGACAACTAAAGTTCCTGGGACATGCATTGAGGAAGGAAGGCTTGGAGAACCTGATACTAACAGGCCAGATAAAGGGAAGGAGAGACAGGGAAAAACAGCGCGTAACATATTTGACGGGCCTAAGCAGATGGATTGCAGAACGGGTGTTGCGTTGTGTAACAGGAGAAAGCGCGCTATGGGCCACCAGAGATAGGGAGACGTGGAAGGCCATGATCGCCTAAGTCCTGAAAGGACAAGGCACATAGAAGAAGAAATATAACGCAAATTGACTTACGCCATAGCGGATTTTTATTTTGCTCAACTAAATAGGGACATTATATTTCACCAAGCCGTATAAACAGTTTAAAATATGTCTAATGGCAAATATAAAATTGCACATAAACACACTTATAAATTTTCATGAAAAAATTATTTTGAAGGAAAAAATGAATAAATTGAAATGTTCCCATAAAGGCAATCATTATACACTGTTACGGGTTAGATGATAACCATAATGAGTAGAAAAAATATTAATAGTATAAAAATATAAACAAACGTTACCAGGATGTGGCGGAAGGTACCTTTTACACCAGCAGTATGAGCCTTCACACTCAGGTAGGAGCATATTCGATCCTCTTGTGAACCATAAAAATTTAGACGTTGTAACAAGTACCTGATGATAGAGTTGAGTTGTTTTTCCAGATAGAAGAAGGTTTGGAAAATACAGTGTTATGCCTAACTGATTTTTACATAAATGGCGTAAAATAACTTCTTGTTCTGAAGGCCTCAAATTTAGTTAAATGTTTGCACTTGCTTCATTCTGACATCTCTAGTTAGTAGTTCGCTAATGATCATATATTATGTCTTCTTACAATTGATGGTTAGTCCTTTCTTCTAGCTTTCCTTTACTATCTTGTCTCGAAGTAATTTTCTTTATATGCTTGCTCATAAGACGAGTATAAATAAAAAGGAAATTCATCAAATGCCCCATTTAAGAGACATTTTTTTCAAGGAAAATGGTCCATTTTATTTTTTCAAGGAAAATGGTCCATTTTATTTTTCAAGGAAAATGGTCCATTTTATTGATTTCACTTAATTATACTTGTAAATGTTAACATCATTATTTTGCGACCCCATGTTGACCTTTTGTTGGCAGAAAAGACACGTGTTTGGCTGAGAGCCCAGCAGAGATCTTCACTTTGAAGTAACTTGAGCACATTGTCTATGTGTCAATTTCGGGAATTAATCGGGACACACCTAATGTTGCCATTAAAGCCTATTATTATTCTATCACCGCATAAATATTCATAAACAAACGATGAGACACGCTAAATACATGTGTTCATTCCAGCGATCCTTCCTCTAAAGTTTTTTTTAACTAATTTTATAATTAAACATTTTTATAATTCCGTTTAGATCCAATAGTTTCCTTTTTTCCGTAAATATTCAATTTTAGATTATCCAATACACACACAGACATACACACTCACACACACTCATATATATGTATATATATATATATATATATATATATATATTAACATCAAGTGGTAATAATTTGTGCTCGATAGCCCGATAGCTTAGATAGCTTAACGGAGACCAGCCCTATCCAGGCTGGTTTGAATTCAGAGTTTTCCCTTCTTTTAGACCGGTTATGCCCGAAGGCTATAGAACCCAGTCTGTTCTGCTATTTAACCATAGCTTGGGAGAGAAAAGATGGATATATACCTTTCCTAATGGAATTAGCACGTAAGAAATGAGTCTGACAGGAACTTGGCTTCCTGTCTCGTTAATCATTTTCTGTATACAGTACTATGCAAAAGTATTATGACAATAACTGTTTTATCTTTTATTAAGAATATTGATAGAAAATAAACAATTTAATTAAATTAATTTTATTTGATTTACTGAACAAATGCTTTAACAAGAAAAATACTTGTTACAAAATAAATTTAGTATAATAACAGTGTGCTTTGATCACAGCCTTCATTCTGTCAGGTATTGACATCACAAGCTTTTTCAATGTATCTAATGGTATCTGCTGCCAAACAGCTTGTATTTGTTCCCAAATTATGTCTTGCAAAGTAACATTAGATTTATCAATTCGAGAGAGGGGAATAAGAAAAAGGTCAGTCATATCCAAGGATAATAGAATAATGAGTAGTTTCAAAATAACTTGTTTAATAAAAAATAGGAAAAATTAAATATAACTTTATTTTAATACATTTCTTTTACACCTTGTTTTAAATAATCAATATTTCTTAGAAATTAAACTTGGCTTTTCTCTCTGTATTTGAATTTCAGTGAGGATTTTATGAAAATCATCCCTGTCCTAACACTTTTGCACATTACCGGTAGTGTGTAAAAGTCTTAGGACAGGGGTGATTTTAAACTTTATTTTGATGCCTCATAAAAGATAAAATAGTTTTTGTCCTAATACTTTTGCACAGTTCTCTCTCTCTCTCTCGCTCTCTCGCTCTCTCTCTCTCTCTCTCTACATATATATGTGTGTGTGTGTGTGTGTGTGTGTGTGTGTGTGTGTGTGTGTGTGTGAGAAAACATTAGATCATGAACAGAGATTGAGCCACAGACGCGGGTCTGCCGAAGAGCAGTCTCACGTCTGGGGTATATAGACATGACACCGACCCCGAGTATACCGTGTGTCTACGGTAAATTTTTGATCCGAGCATACGCACTCGGAATACCCCACTTTAAAAACCGGCCTTGTGCCCCATCCCTCCTTGTGGTTGGGGGGATCGGGCAAATACCCATCATCAACGGAAAAATCTTCTATGTTCTTACATTTCGCTTTTCTTAGCAATTCTTTTATCGTCAAAATGTGGTTTTCTTAACAGAAGTAATAAAAAACAAACAAAAAAACTGCAGATTGATTATCTTTTATCCGAAATTTTAAAATCCGAAAACCTCCGAAATCCGAAAGCTTACATGACTCGACACTAATGGAACATTTAAGAAAGTACTGGAAATATTTCTAGATTATGTGCAACTATTGTAAATGATATTATCTGTCTTGTGTGGGTTTTTTTTTAACGATGTAACTTACGTTAAGGCCAGGTTTTTTGATAGCGAGCATCACAGCAACACATTAATTCATGGATTACTTATTTTGTATTTCGAGACTAATAAAGATATTCAAGAAGGAAAAAACATCGTGCATTTTTTTAGAAAAAAAGTTTTTCTAAGTAGTGATCATATTTCGTACATTTACAGAAAATACAAGACATTATTTTGACGTAAAATCTTAATTTCACAACTTAAAATACTTGTGAGCATTACGTGATTAGCGTCGTTACCTGTATCTGTATGTACACAAAATGAAAAACATTTTATGTAAAACAACTTTCTGGATATTTTAATGAACTGTGTTTTTGCTTGGATTACATTCCAAAGCCGCACCATTTTATAAATGCTATGTACAAATTAAATAGTCTGTATTTCAACATCAGAAAAAACTAGGAAAACCAAAGCACTATAATTTGGGATAAAAGATTCTCAACTTGTATGTATATTTATATATAAATTTACCATCTGGCCTCATGTGTGAATATAATTCCGCGAAATAATCAGTTAGCAAGCAAATAGTTCATCTAAACTTATTTATAAATGGAACTTTGTCTCTGTGTGTGTATGTGTGTGTGTGTCTGTGTGTGTGTCAGTTACCTGCAGACTCCGAAACGGCTGAACAGATTTTCTTGAAAATTTACACAGTTGTACTATAAGCGTCTGCGAGTGTTCTTATCTTGGTTTTGTGTCGAAGTACCCCCGATAAATATCGATAATCCATAATCGAAAAAATGGGGTTATAGAAGGAGTGGTCCGATTTTAATAAAATTTGATACACTCATAGACAAAGACATAAGAAACGATATTCAGAAGTTTCAAGGTTGCAGTTCTTACAATAGTGCAGAAAATCGATAATATATATATATATATATATATATATATATATAGGGCAAAATGTTTGTGTGTGTGTCTGTTTATCTGCCTGTATGTCTGTATTTTTTTTTTTTTCAACCTTTTTGTTTTAGTTTTTGCTTCGGTTTTGGCTCTAAGAAGGTATAATTTTAGTTCGTAGTTTTAGCCATTACTCAGAGGACTTATTTAGCTTTCAAAATTCAGTTTACTTATTTGATATCGATACCAGGAAATAAAAATTTGATTTACATTCATTCAGTTTTCTTCCAGTCTACGGTTTCGCTTTAAGTGGAAACAACTATTGCTTTTTAGTCCTTTCGTGCCAACGTCCAAAGAGTCTGAGCTCCAGGACCATGGATTAGTTTTAAAGCTTTCATTACACCCGAGCAACGCCGGACTATACTGCTAGTAGTTCATAGATATACAGAGAAAATAATAAGATAAGCTACAGTTATACAAAGACGTGTAAGATATAACCCAGGTAATAAGGAGTTTGCGTTGTGGTGGAGTGGTTAACGGCTCGGAACGAGAAATAGGGGAGCCGAGTTCGAATTCCAGTTGAATTCCTTGCATTCACTTACGCATAAATACCGTTGGGAAAGATATTAATCAGTCTCTTCCCTCCAGTTATTGGTTAAATAACAGGACAGATTGGGTTCTATAGCCTTCACTGACAACCAGTCTACTGCAGAAAATAATGGCAACCTACTGCGGGATAACTTTCTACCCTGTCAGTCATGTCTCTTTCGAAACATGATCGCCCAAGTGTGTATCACGTATAGCACTTAACTGACTGAATGAATAGGGAGCAGAATTTTGCACGAGATTGGACAATGGAAATCATTTTGAATAAATAAAACGTTTTAGATAAGTATCTTAAACTTGTTTGAATTTTATATATATACTAGCTCTATAGCCCGGCGTTGCTCGAGTCTTAAGTGGTACGTTGAAATGGAAAGGTCAAGTGCTTTTTTAAAATGCTCCAATATGAGGTTGTTGTGACGTTAAAAAAAGCGAGTAAAGGTTGCTTTTTGTTGTATTTATGAAACAGGATTTGTTCGAATTCGTCAATAAACGTGAATGACGTATGTTCAATTGGAAGAACGAGAGCGAGCGTTACGGGAACCTGTAATGCGATGCGATGACGTTCTGACATAAAAGTGGATGCATTGTTCCTGCAATGTCGGTGGGGTTGGTATGTTGAAAAAAAAAAGTGAAATTTTTATGGTCTATGATAAAGTAGAATTTAAAAAAAGAACCGACTTTGCTGGAGTACAACTAAGCGTTTCGGAAAAATAAACGATCGCAAAACAATATTTTTATTAGTTTTTTTGCCGCAACTTGTGTGTCAGTTAACATTTTTGTTCGCATATCAAAGCTTTGATATACCAGTGACTCGATTTTGGTTGAGTTTCAGTGAAGCGTCTTGGTTGGTTGTTTTGTTTTTATGGCATATCCACCTCGGCGGGTCATTTACTGCCAACTAAATTTTTTTTTATTTATTGCTGGTAATACCTTTTTCTTTCAACAATTTATTGTTGTTTTTATATAAGTTTTGTGTCTAGTAATACTTTTTTCTTTTCGAGTATCAAGATTCACTGGGATTTGTTTTTAAGGGCAGGGTCTCCAAGTCCTACCCTTGTTATTTAACCCATAACTGGAGGGAAGGGTCGGATAAATACCTTTCACCAAGGGTACCAGTGCTTAAGTGAATGAAGGGTATTCAACTGGAATTCGAACTCGGCTCACCGATTTCTCTTTCCGAGCCGATATCCACTGCACCACAACGAACATCCATCACTAAAAGCTTACAGCACCTGGTATTCCCAAGCGGTCGCTCATCTAAGTACTGACCAGGCTCAACGTTGCTTAACTTCGGTGATCGAGCGAGAACCGGTGTATTCAACGGGATATGGCCGTAAGCCGAAGTGTCTTGGAGAAATGCTTAAAGGTGCGCAAAAAAAACAACCGAAATTATGTTTGTCATTTATTTTTGACGAACCCTGTACACTGATTTGAAAATTTTTTGTGTACATCAAAATTTCGGACCTCGATCTACAAGATACCGATTTTGGTTGAATTCACATAAGGCGTCTCGAAGGAGAAGAGTTTGTAAATTCTGAGCAATTCAGTGATTTCTTCCTTACCCCGTAAATCGATTTGAAAAGGTTCATGTCATGATCGACAAGTGACCCAATTTTGGTTGTTATTGGACTAAGGGTTTCGGAAGAGTAGGGTTCGTTAGAATAGAAACACAAAAACAGACATATTCATATATATATATATATATATATATATATATATATATATATACATATATATATATAATGTATCGAGACAGCAGATAATTTTCTAAACATATACTTTTAAATATAAGAGGCAATGAATGTCTATTATGTTTAATCATGAGCCGTTCTAAACATTGTATTTTGGCTTTAACTTCAGGTAAAAATAAAGACAAAAATTCTCCAACATTTGGACATTTTTTTAAGTTGGTCCTAAGCTTTCGGCTCACATGAGCCATCCACAGAGAGGTTACAGGGACGTTAACATAAAAACATCCATTATCAAAGATGATTTTATCTTGTGCTGATATAAAACTTTGCTAAGTAACGATAACAGTTACCAAATAGCAAACGCAGTTCGTAAATTTGTAATGCGGTTCTATGACGTCACATCGCGTGTGAGCTCGAAATGTTAACAGAATCATATATTTAAATGCAATGTAATGTGTTATGACGAGGTTTAAACGTGATTTTATTAAATGTCGGTTGTTTTGATTTAATGTAGATGGCCTCCAATATCTGAAGGTTCTTTTACTGTGTATATTAGTGAGTATTATTGTATTGTTGACTAAAATCTGTCTGATATTACGTACATGGCTATGTTTTTCTAAGAATTATTGTTTAATTGAACTCTGATCAGAATGATGACAGGTAAGACTACGGGAGAGCGTGGTTGTAGTAAAACCAATATATGTAGTGGGTTTATTATTAGTGCCAGAGATACATGAATGGGCATGTAAATTGATACACTACATTGGTTTTCTGTAGAGGATTTAGTTGTGTGGTTGTAGGGTTATTAGAGACTATGAGGTCAATTGTTTTAATTTTTTATCATATATGATGAACTTAATTTGATTATTATTATTTATTGGTTTAAAATTTTAATGTTATATATATATATATATATATATATATATATATATGCTTTAGGTGATACAAATCTGATAATTCAAAAATTATATGTATATATATATAATTTTTGACTTATCTGATTGGTATCACCTAAAGCATTCCGACTCTAGAGTTTCGTAGATGGAACCTCCCTCCAATAATCACTCCGTCTACTCCTCAAGGGATATCAACAACTGTCCGTTTATTTTATTGTTTTTCTTTTATATATTCACTTTTCATTAGCGCAAGGTCGATTTTTTCTTGAAGTGCGTGTGTATGTGCGCGTCTGTGTGTGCATGTGTGCTTACGTGAGTGCGTAAGCATACGCATGCTCTCACCTGTGCGTATGTGCATACGTGTAGAGTGTTGTTATTTAATTTTTTTTTTCCGTGCGGACTATCTCGTGGGTTTTTAACGTATAAGAAGCACAGTTCTTATAACTGAACAGGCAAACTTCCTGAAATATGATTTGATTATCGTGTTCATGGACAGTGGGGAACGAGACGAATACAGACAACCGGTACGCGGTGTGGCCACCAGATTTTGAGTCAAAGTTTGACTTCTCCTAGACTGGCTGTCGTCCAAAGCTTACGAGAACCAGACTGTTCTGCTCTTTTCCCATAGCTGGAGAGAAACAAATTATTTATTCATGCCTTTCCCACAGTTTTTGCGCGTATGTGAGTGCGACGTATTCGAACTCGGCTCTCTGTTTCTTCAGGCTGGAGTCCTAATCATTACATTTCTGAACACACACACGCACACACACACACACACACACACACACACACACACACACATATATATATATATATATATATATATAAACTTATTTATAAATGAAACTTTGTCAGTGTGTGTGTCTGTGTGTATCCGTTACCTATAGACTCCGAAACGGTTGAACCGATTTTCTTGAAAATTTACACAGTTGTACTATAAGCGTCTGCGAGTGTTCTTAGCTAAGTTTTGTGTCGAGGTACTCCCGATAAATACCGAAAATCGATAATCGAAAAAATCGGGTTATAGAAGAAGTGGTCTGATGTTAATCAAATTTGATACACTCATAGACAAAGACATAAGAAACGATATTCAGAAGTTTCGAGGTTGCAGTTCTTACAATGGTACAGAAAATGTGTGTGTCTGTTTATTTGTCTGTATGTCCTTTATACAAATCCACAATTTTTATCCGATTCTCACCAAACTTTACACAAATATTCTTTCGGGAGATTCTGAGCTCTAGGACCATGGATTAGTTTTAAAGCTTTCATTACACCCAACAACGCCGGAATATACTGCTAGTATATATATATATACATATACAAACGCACACATATATAGATGTGCGTGTGTGTGCATATATATTTATTGGAGACGAACACACCTCTACAGATTAGTACTTAAACTCACCCAAGCAACATAAAAATACTCATGTTGGAAGGCAGAAAAGGGGTCGAAGGCAAGTTAGTGTGAGCGAGGCGGAAACGAGTTTTAAATCCTAACTACAGAATTCAGCAAGACTACGTCGTTCCAAACGACTTTATATTACTTAATTGTGTTATCGTTAATCAATACAACGAAAACATAACTATATACGCGAAAGTTAGGTTGAGAATCCGACGGAATCGTCGATGTATAAGACAATTTGGGAAATTTCAATTTTGACATGTTTCACCGAAGGAAGTAATGCCGCTTTGATAAAAATGAATATAATCTACTCAGACAGAGATGCATTGAAACTGTCAATGTCTATTAATCAATGACCAGGATATTTCCTGTTATTATCTTTTATTCTTAATAAATCAATACTGAAACAATGAGAAGCACGTCAGCCTTACTCAGTTTGGTTTTCCTTCTGGTAGGGGATATAATGATAGCAAAGATTTCATCAAACAACGCCAGGAAGAGGAAATTGTCTTTTTTTTTCTTTTTTTTTTTTTAATCATATCACCCCGAGCAAGGCAGTAACGCCACTGATGCGCAGGGGGCTACGTAAGGGTAAAAAGAATGGAAAAGAGAAAGCCGAAAACCGCATCCTAAACAGGAAACAAGGGATGAGCCTCTTCACCTGTTCAATAGATGTGGGTGGAGTGTGAACCGGGCGATAGTTTAGTCTATCTACTCCAATTGAAAAAAAAAATAAAATAATAAAGGAAAAGAGTGAAAAGATTGGAAAAGAGAAAACCGGAAACCGCATCCTAAACAGGAAACAAGGGATGAGCCTCTTCACCTGTTCAATAGATGTGGGTGGAGTGTGAACCGGGCGATAGTTTAGTCTATCTACTCCAATTGAAAAAAAAAATAAAATAATAAAGGAAAAGAGTGAAAAGATTGGAAAAGAGAAAACCGGAAACCGCATCCTAAACAGGAAACAAGGGATGAGCCTCTTCACCTGTTCAATAGATGTGGGTGGAGTGTGAACCGGGCGATAGTTTAGTCTATCTACTCCAATTGAAAAAAAAAATAAAATAATAAAGGAAAAGAGTGAAAAGATTGGAAAAGAGAAAACCGGAAACCGCATCCTAAACAGGAAACAAGGGATGAGCCTCTTCACCTGTTCAATAGATGTGGGTGGAGTGTGAACCGGGCGATAGTTTAGTCTATCTACTCCAATTGAAAAAAAAAATAAAATAATAAAGGAAAAGAGTGAAAAGATTGGAAAAGAGAAAACCGGAAACCGCATCCTAAACAGGAAACAAGGGATGAGCCTCTTCACCTGTTCAATAGATGTGGGTGGAGTGTGAACCGGGCGATACCTGCTATGTTGACCTCTGAGCAGCATATGACCAACAGAAACGTTCACTTCTTATCCATTAGAAACCGTCTTCGAAGTTCCGAATCCACTGAACGCCTCGATCCAATAGAGGAACTTTGTCGGTCCAACAAATTTTACATGGCTGTAGAGGATCTCAGTCTGGAAAGATTTCAAACATTATGAGGAAAGCGACAACGTGTAAATGAACCACACGGTATATTTAATCTTTTCCTAGACAATACTTTTCGTATTTGCTAACATGGTTGGTTTGTTGATTTTGTTTAGAGACATATCAACTTCTATCAATTATTTAATATAAATAAATGAATTTTTCCTTACACCTAATGGTGTGTAGGGTAGCGTTTTTGCTGTTTCCGTAACAAACTGTTTTTTATGGGGCAGGGTTGTTAGCCCTGCGCCTAACCCCCAAACCTGGAGGAAGATTATTTTCTAAGCGTAGCTTAGACGTAACACACAGGGGTACCTAGTGAGAATCAAACTCACTACTCAGTTATAATGATTCTAGCGAGACGAGCTTGTTAATCATTACAGCATGCCAAGATACTCAGATTATTTAATACCAACATTTAAATATTGAGTACACAATTTTATAACTTCCGTTACAGATTTTTAACATAGGTTTATATAATTTTTTTACATAATTTTTAGAGTAAACGTATATCTTTAGAGATGTAGTTTGTCGATGATATAATGTATTATTGGCAACTTTTTAAGAAAAATTATAACTGGTAATTTCTGTAAAAAGTTGTATCGTTGGTAATTTTCTATAAAAATGTGTTGAAAGTAATTTAACTATAAAGATGTATTGTTGATGAATTATAAGAAAGTACAATGAATTTTTTTTATTGTGGTTCACTATTTTCCCGTAGCTAGGACCCCAACAGGCGCTATCACTCCTGGGACATGGGAACAACAGTAGTTAAAAGGGGATTCCACTCTTCTCAAAACCTCACATGTGACAATCAGAGGCTTTGCTGGCGAATGTAGTTTATCATGCCAAGATGTTACAAGCTTAAATGTGAGGAGACGAGCACTGATCATTTAAGAAACCATATCCAAAACGAATGAGATAATACAAGAAAGCTATCTGGCTTTACCTCTCTCGGCCAATGTACTGATAAGGAGGGGGTATACTGGCAATATAGAAATTCATAGTTAGGATAAGTGATCTATAACAAAAAATCAATACCCTCTGCCAAATATTCCAAGAAACAAAGCTCAAAATTATTTTTATAAAACAGAAACAATGATTTGGAAATTGAATTAAAGCCGAATCTATCATAAAAAATTCAGTATGTGCAACGAGTAAATACAAAACACTTCAATTATAAATAAACATGCAACGGTTTTTATTATAATATAGGGGAGAAGTACATTCTGCTATTTCCCTTCTGAAATCTTGTTTTAATAAAAACATTTATATATTTCAACTAACCGGAGTACAAACTGTTCCACATGAATTGTGTTAACGCTCTATCCTAAAATTTGATATTGAGCGCTTTATATAAAAAAAATATGCTTGCCTAAAATAATAAATAATACCAGTGAACTTCAAAAAAGAAAACAACAATACTGGCACTAAACTCTATTACAATTTAACATTATATATATATACGTAAAAATATCACAAGATCGCCAAAACCTACCGCGGTTTCACACAACGGCCCGTCAACGGTTGTGTGAAACCGCGGTAGGTTTTGGCGATCTTGTGATTTTTTTACGTGTCTTTGCTCTACATTGCTTCCGATTTGTTATTTCGCTTTGGTTAGTTCTGTATCGAGCACTTTTTCTTTCTTTGTGGTTGGTTCCGTTTGGGTTTTTTTTTTCTTTACTGCGGGGTATTGTATGTATTGTCTGTATTCCGCAGTTTTCTTTTTTTCTCCCCTCTTGTCCAACGCCTTACAGCGACGGATAGTAACGGAATTAGATTCTGACTGTTATTTGTTGTCCTTAAAGTTTATTTTCGTATAGTTTTAGGATTTAGATACTTACAGAGTCGGTCTTGTTATTATATTATATTATATATATATATATATATATATATATATATATATATATATATATAAATATATATATATATTACAAAAACGGGAACGAACACGTAAATTAAAAACCCACTGTTCAAGCATTTACTTTTCTAAAGAGTGCTCGATACAGAGTAGACCTTAATATTGTAATTTTGTTATTACAATGGTTTGTAAAAGCCTAATATCACTACACAAAAATGTTCATGTTTCAGAACAAAACTGTTCCTCTTCAGAAAAATAGAAAATTTAAAAAATAATAAAATGCCTTTTCTGCGATTTATGCATTAATCTTCGGTCATGAATTGAGTTTTTTTTTAACTCATGGCGTGTGTATACACCGCGTATATATTAACACGTTAAAATTTCCTGAATCCTTGCGCCGATAGCTTAGGAGTAGGCTCTCGGACTGATACCAAATCGGTCGAGCTGTGAAACAGTCTCCTATGTGGATGACTATATATATATATATATATATATATATATATATATATATACACACAAAAATAAATATACAACGCTCTATATTGTAATAGAGAGGATAATTATTTAATCCCTCTTCCTTCCTGAAATTGTTGCAAGAAAAAATATATTTCAACTAATAGGAGAATTAATTGCTCCGTCATTAAAGGCCAAATATTTACTCAAAAGACGCTAATCGTACAAAGCTAGTTTTTAACATTAAAATTTCTGTCCCTCGTTTTATACTCCAGATATAAATTGTGAACATTAAATCCTGTTATTTCATGGTAAGTTTTAGCATGGAAAATAGTGTTATCCTTACCGAGTAACATTAAATGTATCGGGTAGATTATTGTAAGGGTAACGGTAATTGAAGATTGTGGTAGCTAATTGACAATATCTCGCTTTCTTTTTTTCGATAATGTTTATGACACACTCAACTGGATGTGCATCTCAATTTAAAGATCGAATTCAAGAATAGTTGAACGAGTAGACGGATAACGCGGAAAAGTCATTTAGGTTACTGTAATAACCTACCTAAAACACAGCATCCACTCATGACGTCTTGTAGATTTAAGTCGTTAATTTACAATATCTAACCACCGTTGTTTTTTTTTTTTCGTTTTAGTTTTTTGTTCGTCTTTTTTTTTTTTTATTAGAATCTGAGTAAAAAGAAATTGTACGCTTACTGAATTTATTTAATAAATTCAATAAAATCAATACATTTTAAAATACGATTTCGTGACCCGGTGCGGAGGTGTCCTGTACTTGAATATAGCCCGAAACTTATATTTTAGCTTGAAAATGTTTGTCCTCTTATACGTCCAGTAGGCCTTGTTATCCAGTAAATCGGTATATTTTCGTTAACATTACAATTACCTTCCGATTCACGCTTGTCTAAATGAAGAAAATACACAATAGTTTTACATAGATATATATGTACTTGTTTAATTCATATATATATGTGTGTGTGTGTGTGTGTGTGTGTGTGTGTGTGTGTGTGTGTGTGCAAGTTCAAAACTTTCTGGCAAGATCGCGCTATGCCACGTACATACTAGCAAAGCAACCAAATTCCCTCTGTATTCCGTCAGTGAGATGTACCACCAGATCAGTTTCTTCTCGCGAATCGCTGCTCTGTGGAACTAACTGCCAAGAGGATGTTTCCTCGATCACTACACTTTTCAAGTCTACAGTTAACCATTATCTTTTACTTCTATCTGTATAAAGGGCTTCCTAATGTAAACCTCTACCTCAAGTGGCCCCCAGGCCTTGTACAAAGAGAACCTTACTTTAAAAATTTCAGTTCTGAAAAAAGAAACGCCATACTTCTAATATCTGGTCCCTGAAGGGTTTTATCATATGTTCAATAATAATAATAATAATAATAATAATAATAATAATAATAATAATAACGAAATTAACACATTACTACAAAAAGCTTGCTTAAAATTTTATCTATTAATCTATCTTGCCGCCTAATAGTAATTTTAAGAGCTAGTATATTTTAAATCTTTAGGTAACCCACTCTAAAAATGAAAAACCATGAATTATTGTTAAATAGTTTTAGCATCCTAACGTAGCTTAATAAAACTAAAGAACTTATGAGTTTGAGTTTTGTTTAACGGCATATAAACCTCTGTGGGGTATTTAATGCATATAAACCTCTGTGGGGTATTTAATGCATATAAACCTCTGTGGGGTATTTAATGCATATAAACCTCTGTGGGGTATTTAATGCATATAAACCTCTGTGGGGTATTTAATGCATATAAACCTCTGTGGGGTATTTAATGCATATAAACCTCTGTGGGGTATTTAATGCATATAAACCTCTGTGGGGTATTTAATGCGTATAAACCTCTGTGGGGTATTTAATGCTAAATGAGGTTTAAGGTACTCTATTTTTTTGTGTTCGGTTATAATGAGAAGGTTTAGTCAAATTTTGATGAAATTTTATTTAAGTTTTTTTTTAATTTTAGAAAACTGAGTATGTCTTCTTGTTTTGTATTCAAAAATGTATTAATGGTAATTTTTTCCTTCAATAACCTATTATGACAATTTTTTTCCTTCAAAGATTTATTGTTGGCTATATTTATCTTATGATATATTTATTTATTTTCTATAAAAGGTATTTTTATAGTGTTTTGACACCAGTTTTGGTATAAACTACTTGGCCATAGTTGGGACCCTAACAGGTGCTACCACTCCGGATCAGGGTGGGCCTGGACTCAACAGCAATTGAGAGGTAGTTCCATGCTTCTCACAATCTCACTCTCAGAGGCCTTGCTGCCGGATGCATTTTACTATCATACCCAGGACCAAATAAGTTATGAAACTTAAATATTACTAAATCCAGATGTTACCCCCCACTCTTGCACTATAATGTATATAAGAGGGGGATTTTTTTATCTTTTTCTTTTATGAGTAATATTGGCCAACGCAACAGGACTTTGAATACATTAAGTGTGCTGATCACGCGTGGAAATGCATTCAGTGTATCTATAGTAGCCAATCACATGCAGTTCCTAGTAGCATGCCCTCCCTATTCTTTGACTTACATAAATTACTATGTACATATTTAGCAGAAATGTCTTGAACCCGGCACAGTGCCCGTTTTAGTTGATCTATTTCCCTAGTGACGCATTGCGGCCTTCTCGCTTTCACATCACCTCTCAGAGCAGATGCGCTCTTCCTGCTTGCAACCCTTTAACATATCAATTAATAATTAGAGCCATTAATAGAATTAGGATCAGCCCGACGTTTCCATATATTATTGTTTGTTATCAGGTCTGGCGCAGGAGTTCATCGATTGATAGACGTGGTGTCTGGGCTGGCTATAGGTTGGATAAATCGGAGGTCGAGGACGGAGGGGGCCTGGTTTATGGTTTTGGTAATGGAATATGCACGATCGTCGGCGTGCCAAAGAGACCCGCGTACTTGAAATTCACGCAGGCGAGTAACAGGGATAACGACTTATGTATTATCAGTTTCTGCTTCTTGCATTCCCTTAGACCTGCAACAGACTCTAACCATAATTAAACAAATTAAAGCAATATTTATATGTTTTTCCTTCTCTTTCTTCTATGTGTCGTGTCCATTCAGGCGAGGGGCGGGTATGCCTCTCCACATCTTCCTGTCCATTGTAGTTCTTCGTATAATTTGTTTAACTGTTTCTCCCATCTATGTCGCAAATAGATTAAGTAGGCTACTCGGTGTTTCTTTTTGCCACATGTTCCTGTAAGTGTCAAATTCTCCAAGCCTGCTTTCCTTTTTATGTATTCTAAAAATGTCAACCGTATCTTTCTGATTCTAAGTATTTGTGTTCTTTTTGTTTTTGTTCTACGTAAAACTTCCTCATTATTCACATGATCATTCTATGATATTCTCAGCATCCTTTTATAGAAGTACATTTGGCATGGCGAAAGAATCATTCCAGAAGTTGAATAAAATATTAAGAAACAGGAAAATTTTGCAGAAAACAAAGAAAAGAATACTGGATTGCTATGTGATGTCAGTTCTTTAATATGGTAGTGAATGCTGAACAATATCATCGAAGATGAAGGAAAAACTTGAAGCAATTGAAATGCGGTTCTATAGAAAGATGCTGCGAATATCATGGATCGAGAATGTGAGCAATTATTGAAGTTTTGGAAAGGATGGAAACGAAAAGGAGATTAATACTGAGCATCAGGAAAAGACAGCTAAAGTTCCTGGGGCATTCAATGAGGAAAGAGGGCATGGAGAACTTGATACTAACAGACCAGATAGAGAGAAATCGAGACAGGGGAAAGCAGCGGATAGCATATTTGAAGGGCTTGTTCCGATGGATGACGGAACAAGGGTTGCATAGTATAACAGGAGACAGCGTGCTAAGAGCCACCAATGATAGGTAGACGTGGAAAGCCATGATCGCCTACGTTCTGAAAGAACAGGGCACATAGAAGAAGAAATCTCTACCTCGAATTTGAGAAAATTGTTCAGCATTCACTGCTATATAGAAGTAACAATTTTACATGACAATTCACTTCTATTTTCCGTTTTTTTTTTTGTTTTTTTTTTTACGAGATATCCTGATGGAATGTTTTGTTTCTTATATCTCATTCATTTAAGCTTTCAACCGCACTCTTAACTCATGTTGAACCATAATTTAATGCAATATATAAATCTTCTTCTTCTTCTTCTTCTTCTTCTTCTTCTTCTTCTTCTTCTTCTTCTTCTTCTTCTCTCCACAATTTCTTGCCCATTGTAGCTTTTAATAAATTTTACTTTTTGCTATCTCTCCTGTTCTGCTATCTATGTACACAAGGTCATTAGCTAAATTATGCGTTGCTTTCCTCTGTTTCTCTTGCCTTCAGTATGTCCCGTGAGTTTCAAATTTTCCGAGCCCTCTCTCTTTATTATGCGCCCTAGAAGTTTCAACTGTCTCTTTCTGATTTTAAGTATGTGTCATTTTTGTTTTCATTTTCTGTAAAACTTCGTCGTTGCTCAAATCTTCATTCCATGGTATCCTCAGCATTCTTCTGTAGTTTACCTATGGGTTTCCTCTTCTTTTCAGTATGTTCTGTGATTTTCGAATTTTATGAAGCCCCTTACGTCATTCTTCCTCTGTTTTTGTTTATTTATATCCATTTGGATAACCTCGATTAAAGAAGACAGGTAAGTCGTTTTTGTTTGTTTCTGTCGTGGACCCGGTTAAGAGACCAGCAAGAAATAATACAAGCACCAAAATAGGAAATAACGATATGTATATTAAATACAGCAAAATACAAATACGGGGAACTCTCTTAGTCAGTTAAGTGCCATACGTGATACACGCTTGGGCGATCATGTCTCGAAAGAGACATGACTGACTGGGTAGAAGATTATCCCGCAATAGGTTGCCATTGCTTTCTGCGGTAGACTGGTTGCCGACCAAGGCTATAGAACCCAATCTGTCCTGTTATTTAACCCATAACTGGGAGGAAGAGACGGATTAATACCTGGAATTCGAACTCGGCTCCCCGATTTCTCTTTCCGAGCCGATATCCAATGCACCACAACGCACATCCCACTCTGTTAGTAGAACGAATAAATACGGGTTAGGAAGTAATACTATAACTTGAACTCGCAATGGTCGTACGGTAGCAGTCTTGGCTGTCTCTGCGTATCGCTCTCCGCTGATCTGCTTATGCTGATCTCCTGCGGATCTCTCACTCTGATCTGCGATCTCTAGTGAGGGGAAGTATATGTAGTTGTAGGAAGAGTTCAATCCGTTGTAATGGGTGATGCCGCCATGACAGTTTATTTTTTATCAACAATATAAGGCATGTCTAAATTCAATGAATGGAAATATTGTAACAATCGATTGAGATTTAACGTTTTTATCCATACTTTCGGTCATTATCAAAACTGGAGAAAAATGGAGCAGTTAGATTTTAATTTGTGAAATGCGTTTTAAGTATAAGTTAGCACTTTTTCACGTAACGAGATATATCGAAATTATTCCCTGGGCTAGGTGTGCACGTAGAGAAAATAAAGTTAAATAAATATATTTATATTTAGTTAACTAAATATATTTCAGTTGAATTCTTTGCATTCACTTACACAAAAATAACCTTGGGAAAGGTATTAACCTGTCTCTTCCCTCCAGATATGGGTTAAATAATAGTACAGATTGGGTTCTATAAGCTAATTTTCTTAAAGATACAAAAAGAGCAAATAGTGAAAATATTGAGATAAAATTGAGATAATTTCACATATATTTAAGATTATGAAAAATTATATGGTGGCAAAAATTTGTGATTTCATTACGTTGGTTCAATAAGTCAGTTTTGGGGAATTTTATTATATGGGATTTTTTCTTGTAAGAAAGGAAAGATATATCATGTAACGATTTTCATGTTCAGCTTTAGTTAATATTTTTCATATAACTGTAGAAATGTTATTTGAATCTTTCAACTGCAAGTAGTTTTTTTTTAAGCAAGGGAAACATATTTCACGTAGCGATTTACATATTCTGGCTTTAATTAATATTTTCCATTTAATTTTAGAATATTTATTTTAATCTTTCAATTGCCAGTAGTATTTAGAGAGACAAGTAAAATTACTATATACTTTATTATTAAAAGATAAGTTATGTTGGTAAAATCGAGACTTAAAATTATTCTTAGTAAATCCGATATGATGTTTGGCAAAATTAGGATTTTCAGTTGTTGAGATAGTAGCTTGGTATACAATGGAACACAATGGAAGGCATTTATTTTGCAAAGGACATACGTTAGGGTTTTGACAATTGCAGGAACTTGTGTTATTATCATTATGTTTTAAGTTGGCTGTAATTAATATCATAATTTTGTTTTAAGATTTTGTTATTGTTTTTTTTTTCTTATCATATCAAGACTATCATTGCAGTTATAACTAAGTTTGTGTGTATTTTTATTAAAATTTTGCTAAGGAATTATTAGTTATGAAGTATTTTTTTAACTAGATTAACAATTTGATTGCTTAACTTGGTACTAACCATTTGGTTAAATGGTCGTGTGTACCAAATTATTTTCCTATTTCGCATATGGTTATCTCATTGGATGACCTTTTTAATCTGTTGCTTTAATCAATTTTTTATTTTTAGATTTTATTCAATTTTTAAATCTCCTTATCTATACATATTATCAATTAAATTAACTACATTTTACTGCCTGATGTTGGTGTTTTAACATCGAAATATTATAGCTGTTTAATTGCAGTATGTTAGTATTATTATGTCATTTTTCATCATATTTCGATTTCTGCTGTGGTCGCACTACCTGCCAAGTCTGCAGAAAGACCTAAGTCAAGTCGTTGTGTGTTGTTATGGCTCCAGTTCATGTTTTTTTTTCTATCTCCTCTAACATCCCTAGCATTATATAGACAAATTTCTCCTTAGTGTGTGAGCTGTACTTAACAAGAAATTTTTTTGTATATCTCTTAAGCTAGGGTTTCCATGGATTCTTTCAATGTGTTGTTTTGTTGCATTTTTTATCATTCCAAGTGCACCTACTATCACTGGCACGATTCTTGTTTTCAATTTCCACATTTTTTTCTATTTCAATTTCCAGGTCTTTATTTTTTGACATTTTTTCGAATTCCTTGGTTGTTATGTTAAAATCTGCTGGACAAGCCATATCAAATAATAGGCAAGTTTTTTCTTTCTGGTTTTTAACAATAATGTCCGGCCTGTTTGCTTCAATTTTTCTGACAGTATAAATGGTGTAATCCCAAAGAATTATTATTATTATTATTATTATTATTATTATTATTATTACCATATATTTATGCTCTACTTTTGTATTGAGCACTTTTTAAATATAAATATTTAACTTCCATTAGTAACCATTTAATTAATATATTGAGCACGCTGGAAGACGGGGAGGCTTTGTAAACAGTAGCTAACCCGGCATATACGCATCGCTCATTCGATAATGAATTGGATCACTCTAGCTATTGGGCGTGTTTATACGCGCTAAAAGCCTGTCTTATTTTACTGGACGCTCGTGGCATAGGGGTAGAATCGCCGACTGACGCCAATTCGGTCTGGTTTCAATCCTGGGTTAGGAAGCGACCGGAGTCTAAGCCGTACTGATGAGCTGTAATACAGTGAAACAGATCTGTCTGCGGATGACTATAGTATATATATATATATATATATATATACTCTAGTCATATATATATGAATTGGATATATTGGACATATATATATATATATTAAGAAGATCAGCCAAAATTACGCTACCACGGTTTCAACCCTTCGGTATTGTCAGGCGTTATGGATTAACTGTTTACCTGAGGCAAAGACACCACTGGAAATTAAATAAGTAAGGCGGAGTAAGTCAAGAGTGTTAAAATAGAATTGAAGGGGGAGTAAATAGATTATACATACTTTTATTCAGGTTCTTACGAAATCCAAATGGACTTTTAATGTGTATGAAGCTGCACATAATTTCAGACGTTTCATTTAGTAACTTCTTTGTACTGGAAATGTAATTCCTGTTATGTTTTTTGTCGTGACACAATCTGCAGATATTAATTGTGCTGTAAAATTTGGCTTTTTTCAATATACTGTAGCTTACATTTGTACTTTTTTTTATCTTTCTTTTAATGCCCACGCATGGGTGACTAGAATGGTATTTAAATCTAGGAATAAAAATGTGGAGACATAGACTAAAATAAAATGTGGAAATATTGTTAAAATCAGTTATATATATATATATATATATATATATATATATATATATATATAGATATATAGTACTGTGTAAAGTATTAGGACAAGAACTGTTTTATCTTTTATTAAGAATATTGACAGAAAATAAAACAATTTAATTAGTTTTATTTGATTTACTCAACAAATTCTTTAACAATAAAAATACTTGTTACAAAATAAAATTAAAATTTAGTATAATAGCCTTTTGCTTTGATCGCAGCCTTCATTCTGTCAGACATTGACATCACAAGCTTCTTCAATGTATCTAATGGTATCTCCTGCCAAGCAGCTTGTATTTGTTCCCAAAATGTGTCTTGCAAAGTAACATTAGATTTATCAAGTTTTCTATTCAAAATATCCCATAGATGTTCAATAGAGTAGTTTCAAAATAACTTGTTTAATAGAAAATAGGAAAAATTAAATATAACATCTTTTTAATAGATTTTTTTTTCACCTAGTTTTAAATAATCAATGTTTATTAGCAATTTACTTTGGCTTTTCACCATGTATTTGAATTTTAATGAGGTTTTTAGGAAAATCACCCCTGTCCTAATATTTTGCACATTACCGCTAGTATGCAAAGGTGTTAGGACAGGGGTGATTTTAAACTTTATTTTGATGCCACATGAAAGATAAAATAGTTCTTGTCCAAAATTTTCCACAGTCCTGTATATATATATATATCAGAGGTAAACAACATCCATGTTTGATAACCATTTTTTCTCCTTACGGAAGTATTGCTGCATATATATTGTTCAAGAAATTTCTAATAAAACCCTGCATGCTCTTTACTCGAAACAGCAAACTTCCTTGTTTTAGGATGAAAACCACTTAACAAGGATCACTTACCCCTTCATGTAACATGTGTTCAGCTGTTGCAGACACGACAAAAGTATGGCTCAAGTATAGCCCGCTGTCTACCGTTAAAGCTATTTCTTTTCTTTTTAAAACTATACATCATCGCAAAACAAAGTTTTGATGAGAGGAGGTACTCTCAATAAGACTCCTTGCTTAGAACGCTTTGGGGCTCAAAATAAGGCTTCTTCTTCTTCTTCTTCTTGTATGCGCCCTGTTCTTTCAGGAAGTAGGCGATCATGGCTTTCCCAGTCTACCTATCCCTGGTGGCTCTTAACACGCTTTCCCCTGTTACACCATGCATCCCTCGTTCCATCATTCACCTGATTAAGTCCTTCAAATATGTTATCTACAGCTTCCCACTGTCTCTTTTTTCTTCTATCTGACCTGTTATTTTCAGGTTCTCCACGCCCTCCTTCCTCATTGCATGTCCCAGGAACTTTGGCTGTCTCTTCCTGATGCTAAGTATTAATTTTCTTTTCGTTTCCACCCTTTCCAAAACCTTCACAGCATCCTTCTATAGAACCACATTTCAGTTGCTTGAAGTTTTTCCTTCATCTTCGATGATATTGTCCAGCATTCACTATCCGATTGAAGAACTGATATCACATAGCAATCCCACACTGTCTTTGTTTCTAGCGAAATCGTCCTGTTTCTTAATACTTTACTCAACTTCTGAAATGCCTCCTTCGCCATGACAATAAATGTTTAATGACTAAACTACGTCATCGAACAAGGAAGAAACAATTGCTTCCACCAATTCTGAAAATTCTGAAAAGAAATGGAATAGGGTGATTGTTTCTTGTAATGTGAATGAAAATCGGGTGTGGCGAAGAATAAATTAATTTTTCTTTGCATGCAGGAAGATGGCGTTTGTTACTGAGTGATTAATTCTTTAAAAGTTATTGCTTGGCTCATTGAGAAGTTTTTGCTGTTTTCTTCAATTCAGTAACAATATGGTTTTCAAGATCGTCAGTGCAAACAACGAGTGATGCGCTTAACGTGCTATCGTCCAGTTCACACACCTCCTTGATTTTTGAGCAGGAGTAAAGGTTTATACTTTGTTTCCTGTTCGCGATTGCGTTTCGGGTTTATTCTAAAGTCTAATAGGAAAAGGGTACTGATTGCTACGTGATGTCCGTCCTTCAATATGGCAGTGAATGCTGGACATTACCATCAAAGATGAAGGAAAAACTTGAACCAACTGAAATGTGGTTCTACAGAAGGATGCTGCGAATATCATGGATCGAGCATGTGAGCAATGATGAGGTCTTGGAAATGATGGAAACAAAAAGGAAATTAATACTGAGCATCAGGAAGAAACGACTGAACTTCCTGGGACACGCAATGAGGAAGGAGGGCCTAGAGAACCTGATACTAACAGGCCAGACAATGGGAAAAAGCAACAGGAGAAAGCAACGGATAACATATTTGAAGGACCTAATCAGGTGGATGACAGAACGAGGATTGCATGGTGTAACAGGGGAAGGCGTGGTAAGAGCCACCAGGGATAGGAAAGCGTGGAAAGCCATGATCGCCTACATCCTGAAAGGATAAGGCGCATAGAAGAAGAAGAATCTACTCTAAACTTCTAATGTATCTGCATAAAACTCCGAACTTTTATTTACTATTTATTTACAATTTTGTTCATCCATAGAAGAAAACAGGTTTGTCTATCGATTAATTCACACTTCTTCCCGAATTTTCTAACAGGAATAGATATTTATGCCTTGATTTCTATTTAGATGCCAGGTCAACACCGATAACTTCTCAACGTATGCACGAATGTTCAACTTGTCAATGTGTAAGGTAGATTATCTTTAAGATAAGTCAACAATTACTGGCTAATATTAATTCACATTCAAATATATATCAGTTGTTTTCAAAAGTAACTCGCGCTTTTGGAAAAATAGTGAATGAATGCCTAGTTTAAAATGTCTAAGTGAAAAATCTGCACAAACTATACATTTCTCATAGATAAATATAAAAATCTATAGCTTATCTTGTGGCTACGATATTTAATATAAGTTGGGTCACTGTGTCGTACTAGATTTTTTTCTCGTCAGAGTCCCTCTTGTACATTTACAAATCTATCATTCGCCCCTGCATTAAATACTGCAACCATATCTGGCCTGGTACTCCTGCTTTTAATTTCCTGATTCTTTATAGCATCCAAAGAAGGATCTATAATGTAATCGATCCTGAGTTGAAACCTTGACTTCAGTTACTTTCTCTCCTCTGTTTTTTTCTACAAATATTTTCATGGCAATTGTTCTGATAAGCTTTTTCCCTGGAGCTCGATTACATGTATTTAAGCGTGCTACTAGATTGGCAACTAGGTCCCACTCGTTTACTGCTGAAATATCTAGATGCAATCGCTACTTTTAAATGAACTGTCTCTTTTTTTTTTTAGTTTTCCACCTGTGGAACTTCTTTCCACTTATTTGCTTCTCTGATAACAACAATCTTCAAATATTTATGAACGTCAATCACCATCTTCTTTCTATCTTTTTCATTCTCGTTCATCTTTTATCTGGTTCTAGGTATGACAGTAAACTGCAACCGGCAGCAAGTTCTCTGATTGGTAGGTTGTCAGGAGCATGGAACCACCTCTTAATTGCTATTGTTCCCAGGTCCACCCTGACCCGGGGTGGTAGCACCTGTTAGAGCCCCAGCTATAGGTGAATAGTTCAAAACACTATGGAATTATAAAAATAGACTTTTATAGAAATATATACATTTTTGAAAGAAAAATATTCCCAATACTACATTTTTGAAGAAAAAAAATTATTACCATAACAGATTTTTGAAGGAAAAAAATTATTCTTAACAAAACATTTTTGAATACAAAACTAGAAGACATTTTCAATTTTCTAAGAAAATAATAAAAACAAAAGATTTTCATTAAAATCTGACTAAATCAACCTTTCCTTCATAATCGAACATTATAAAATAAACAAAACCTTAAAATCCCACCTTTTTGGCATTAAATAACCCACAGAGGTTGATATGCCGTTAAATAAAACTCAAAACCTCATCTTTTATCCTTTCCTCAATTCTCCCTATATCCCATCATTTCTTTCAATTTTTCTCCCTGTAACCCGCTTGACTTCCAGCATTGCTTTCGGTGAAGTTATTACAAAACAAAATATGTCCTGGCAGTGACAAGAGTTTATGAATTAGACCAAATAAAAGCCAGGATTTCGAATGCTAATGCAAACTCTTTTTGATTAAAACAACTTCACCAACCACTTATGGAAAATGGATATGCTTAGATAAGTTTAGTAAATGTGGATAAAATAAATTAATAATTACTGATAAACTTCAACACCAAGAAAATACGTTTCTGGACAACTATAACGTTCTATCTATTAAATAATATTGTAATAGAAACAAATATTAAGTGTTCCCGATTTTGTCATTTTTTAAGACTGCTTAGCTTCGATAAAATTTTGAGAAACTTTACAAGAATCTAAAGATCAAGTTGAAAAGTTTTAAATCAATTTATCGTTAACTAGCAGTATAACCCGGCGTTTCTCGGGTGTAATGAAAGCTTTAAAACTAATCCATGGTCCTGGAGCTCAGACTCTTTGGACGTTGACACTAAAGACAAAAAAGAAATAGTTGTTTCCAGTTAAAGCGAAACCGTAGACTGAAAGAAAAATGAATGGATGTAAGTCAAATTTTGATTTCTTTGTATCGATATCAAATAATTTATTTTCGTCATAAACTGAATTTTGAAGGCTAAATAAGTCCTCTGAGTAAATGGTATCATACCTGAGACTAAGAACTACAATTATACCTACTTAGAGCCAAACCCGAACCAAAAACTAAAAAAAGGGGCTGACAAAATACAGACATACAAGCAGATAAACAAACACACACATATCCTGCCTTTTATATATATATATTATCTATTTTCTGCACGAATGTAAGAACTGCAACCTCGAAACTTCTGAATATCGTTTCTTATGTCTTTGTTTATAAGTGTACCAAATTTTATTAAAATCGGACCACTCCTTCTATAACCCGATTTTTTCGATTATCGATTTTCGATATTTATCGGGGGTACCTCGACAGAAAACCTAGCTAAGAACACTCGCAGACGCTTATAGTACAACTGTGTAAATTTTCAAGAAAATCGGTTCATCCGTTTCGGAGTCTATAGGTAAAAGACACACACACAGACACACATACACAGAGACAAAGTTCCATTTATAAATAAGTTTAGATTAGATTTAGATATATATCTTTCAAAACAGGGAGACAAAAATAATTTTTTGACCACTCATATTTTCCTATAATATTTTTAGAATATAACCGGTTGACCCTTGAATGTCGGGCGCAATTTTTTATTAAGTGAGTATTTTTTATCATTTCACCCCAAGCGATGCGATAATGCCACTAGGATCCAATGGGTTACTGTTACTGAAAGACTTTAACGAAGACAAAGAAGAATAAAAAACCAGGATTCAAAAAGACAGAAGATAACGATTAGCGTTTTATTCAGATTTTTTAATGTTGTAGGTGTCACGGAAGCAAACGACAAGGAAAGAGTTCCGCAGGCGAGAAGGGCAAGAAATAAACTGTTAGGATGATTGGCATCTTCTTGACGTCTCTTCCAGGAGTCAGGTGGCAAGGTGAGTTTTAAACTGTATACAAGATCAGTTGTAATGAATGACCAGTACAAGCTTTGATGTAAGGAATGTTTCTGTCTCGCTTCCTGAAACGTCTAATGGGCATTACCCGGCTGGCATGTGCATGTTGGTTAGAGATTTAGAGCAGTCGTCGTTCTGCTAGACTGATAGTCACCAAGTTTGGAAAGCTCTGTAGACAAAGAAAATGTGCATTTATACATTAACAAAGGGCTAGAGAGACTATATATCAATAAATTACACTTGGTTAAAGAAATAAATATATAACTTCTATGAAAATAATACCTAACTTTGTCAAACCCAGAACTTTTAGTTTGGTGAGCTCATATATGCATGTGTGTGTGTGTGTGTGTGTGTGTGTGTGTGTGTGTGTGTGTGTGTGTTATCACAGAGGACTGGCCCTACTCTATTATATATGTGATGCTCGGAATTTATCCATCCCTTTAATGTTAATAGAAAAAATAGCCTACCTAGGACAGCGTTTCTTAAGTTATTCCCTTGGGGAACTCACAAACTTATTTCAATGTGCCTTCCTCGTTTAAAAAAAAAAATCAAGAAAAACATAATTCGGAATGACCAGCAGTTGCTTTGACGCCTTTTACTTGATCTCCTTTACGGCCTTTTAACGCCCCCCTTCTTTTTTTTTAGCTTAAAACACAACAGAAGTCGTAGAGGATCAAAACTTGACTGAATAATGACACTGGATAGTGACAGACCTCGGTGAAGCGATGTTTTGCCAAAAAGTTTTGATATTAGATATGATGAAATTATTCACTCGTCGCTGGGAATGTGGCAGTATAAAATCTCAGCCGCGAATGAGTACTCTCAAATGTGGGTGTCCGTCCAGGCATGAGCAATAAGGTTCCCTCCAGTTGGCTGCCAGAATTACAAGAATTACATCATGACTATGAAATTATATTCGTATCTGATATAAAAGTTACAAACATAATTTGCAGTGTTAAATCTTATTCGACTATATATATATATGTAATGAATTATTTTGAACATTATTTTTACCGATACTCGTATTTACTCGCAGATATTCTGTTTTTAATTAAACAGTATTTTATATTTATATCTACCGGCCTGATTATTTCACGATAAATTTTTATTACAAAAATGTGTACTATCCAGCAAGATTTGAACCTGCGACCCCTATTTACATAGGAGAAGCTACCATTTGATCTGGTACTGTCTTAACCACTCGACCATGAATAGCCTCTTGATCAGACGAGTTTTTTATCATGCTTATATAACACAATTTTCGATCCATCGTAAACAAACCATATCTGCTCTGTAATGTATCGCAGGTAAAAATAATGTTCAAAATAATTCATTACAAATTGTCACATTGATTTGATTTTTATATAAAATTTTAATGCTCTTATCTGTATGTTCAGTGTTGCTAATGGTTACTAAAGAAAAAAATCAATATAATGATCTATGAGCTAATTGGGAAAACCGTTATTTATATATATAAAGTTTTACCAACGCCCAATAATAAAAGTTTAACAGTTTCCTCACTTTATATAAAGTATGCACAATTGTTAGTTTGTAAAATTTTCCTTATTACTTCAGCGTCTGAATTGAAAGCATTTTGTGGCATATTCAAAGAAAATAAAGAAAAACAAATTTTCCAACCGAATGGTTTGCCCCGCCTATATGCAGAAATATTCGAGCTTTGAAAGCGAGAAGTGAATAATGAACTTCCACCCCAAAACGATCGAGCAATAATAAATAATTAATAGGCCACACCCAGAATATTACAAGGGAAATTAGCTGAAATGAATACGGAGTCGATATGGCAATGGCAGTCTGTGGAAAAGTCACACGTGAGCGAAAAATCGTTCTGTTAGATTTAAATTAATGCAGGCACATTACTGTTTAATATCTAAACTTATTTATAAATGGAACTTTGTCTGTGTGTGTGTGTGTGTGTGTGTGTGTGTGTGTGTGTGTGTGTGTGTGTGTGTGTGTGTGTGTGTGTCCGTTACCTATAGACTCCGAAACGGCTGAATCAATTTTCTTGAAAATTTACACAGTTGTACTATAAGCGTCTGCGAGCGTTCTTAGCTAGGTCTTGTGTTGAGGTACCCTCGATAAATATCGAAAATCGATAATCGAAAAAATTGGGTTATAGAAGGAGTGGTCCGATTTTAATCAAATTTGATACACTGATAGACAAAGACATAAGAAACGATATTTAAAAGTTTAAAGGTTGCAGTTCTTACAATAGTGCAGAAAATCGATAATATATATATATATATAAATGGCAAGTCGTTTGTTTGTGTGTCTGTTTATCAGCCTGTATGTCTGTATTTTTTTTCAGCCCTTTTATTTTAGTTTTTGCTTCGGGTTTAGCTGTAAGTAGATATAATTGAAGTTCTTAGTCTCAGCCATGATACCATTTACTCAGAGGACTTATTTACACTTCAAAATTCAGTTTACGACGAAAAACCCTATTTGGTATCGATACCAGGAAATCAAAATTTGACTTACATCCATTTATTTTTCTTTCAGTCTACGGTTTCGCTTTAACTGGAAACAACTATTGCTTTTTAGTCTTTCGTGCCAACGTCCAAAGAGTCTGAGCTCCAGGACCATGGATTAGTTTTAAAGCTTTCATTACACCCGAGCAACGCCGGGCTATAATGCTAGTAATTCATATAATACAATATTTTTAATAGTCATATTCATTCATAAGATTATCATTTATTTGTTTTCTAGGATTCTTATTACGTTCTTATGTTAAGGTTGGCGCATCATGGTTTTTACGTTCAAAATGAGTGAAAGCTAAGCGAACCTTGCTTTGGAATGCTTACTTTCATTTTATATCTAAGAATTGTATCCTTCTTGGCGACAGAGTTCATAGATCGCGGGTAGAACGCCGAGGAAAAAAGCTACCATTCTTACTTTGTAGTTGGCATTCGTCCTGATTAGTTTTTTGATGGTTAAAGCGGATCAGAGTGTCCCGTTTTCTGGCGAAAAGTTAGAGAAAACTTACGTGGAAGCCCTCTTTTGCTTGGGTTTATATCAGTGGTTTTCAAAAGGTGCGTCATATGTGAGGATAGCAGGTGGACAAAACTATTGAAAGACAATCAAAAATTTAAAAGCAATTAAAAAAAAAATTAAAAGCAGTTTAAAAATAAATATTTTAAAATTTATAATATTATTATGGATTACTTTTAATTGCATGCATTAATCCCAGTATAAATAGTTATTAATAATTCAAAAACAAAATATGGTGTTTCGCGTACCTCCCTTTACAACTTTAAAGAAAAGAGCAAAAAGTGCTGACTCAATTTTTAACTGAAAGGAATCATTTTTTTTTACTTTTTTAAAAATATAACCAGCGCTATATGCAAGAAAATAAAACAAGAAACAAATTTAAAGTAAAAAAATAAAAATAAAAACACATTTCCAAAATTTCAAAAATTGTCTGGCAATCGTACCAGCCGCACAAAACCTGGATGAGTGAAACTTCAAAGACATCATGGCGATCCATTTCATTTCAATTACGAATAAAGTAGACGACTGCCAAATGACCATGGCGCATGTCCTAGGGAGAGAGGAGGAGGAATAAAGAGAGAAAGGGAAGAAAAGAGAGGGTCACACAATCGAAATAAACTACCCTTAATCAGGAATTTAAGTTCCTGTTACTTCGAGGGAATCAAAGAAGACAGCCTTTTTCTTACCCACTTCCTGACACCCCCTATAACCTGTCCTGCTTTCTCATCACTTTTCTCATTACAATATAGCAACTTTAAAGAATATAGTTACTATGGTAGGCAAATTGGAACAGAGAACTATCAATGATAATGTTCTGACTTTGAATCCAACGTTATTACCCATTATTCTTATCTGAGTTTTTTGTTTCTTGTTTTTTTGTATTTGTTTTCTTTTTAAGTCTACCTTTTATCACATAAAAATCCAGTTACTTCGATGGAATTAAAGAAGACAGCCTTTTTCTTATCTACTTCCTGACACCCCCTATAACCTGTCCTGCTTTCTCATCACTTTTCTCCTTACAATATAGCAACTTTAAAGAATATAGTCACTATGGTAGGCAAATTGGAACAGAGAACTATCAATGATAATGTTCTAACTTTGAATCCAACGTTATTACCCATTATTCTTATCTCAGTTTTTGTCTGCATTTTTTTTCTTTTTAAGTCTACCTTTTATTACATAAAATTTGATGAGCCACGAGTCAATTTTCATTCTGAAAATGCTGCTAAAAATATGTTCACGAACCACTTCTTGAGGTTGGTAAATGGGGGATAACAGAATCAAACAAGTACAAGAATTTAAGTACCTAGGAAGTATTCTAACAGGATATGGAAAGTGCGACACGGAGATCCGAAGGCGAATTGGCATGGCAAAGGACGCGTTCCAGAAGATGAGCAAAATACTAACACACAGGAAAATCTCAATAGAAACGAAGAAAAGAGCGCTAGACTGCTACGTGATGCCAGTTCTTCAATACGGCAGTGAATGCTGGACAATATCATCGAAAATGAGGACAAAACTGGAGGCGGCCGAAATGTGGTTCTACAGAAGGATGCTACGGATATCGTGGACTGAGCATACAAGCAACGACGAGGTGTTAGAAAGAATGGCAACAAAAAGGAAATTGATGCTGAGCACCAGGAAGAGACAACTGAAGTTCCTGGGACATGCAATGAGGAAGGAGAGCCCGGAGAACCTGATACTGACTGGACAGATAGAAGGAAGGAGAGACAGAGGAAGGCAGCGGATAACATATTTGCAGGGCCTGATCAGGTGGATGACGGAACGGGGGTTGCCAGGAGCAACAGAAGCAAACATACTAAGAGCCACAAGGGATAGGGATACGTGGAGAGCCATGATCGCCTACGTCCTGAAGGGACAGGGCACATAGAAGAAGAAGAAGAAGAAGAAGAAGAAGAAGAAGAAGAAGAAGAAGAAGAAGAAGTGATTGAGGAGTGCGATTGGGATTGTAATTCGCTTTGGTACAGGGTTTTAATCTTTTGTCCTCGCTTATCTAAGTATCTGATTTCAGAAATGAAGTTAGCTCGCTGACATGCCCTTACGAAAGTCGGCGTTAATGTTAATGAAGTGTTAAGGAGATGATAAGTAGACGATATTTTTCCGAAAATTTAAGAAGTATTTTTATTTAGTAAATTTTACCAGCTACTAAGCGTCAGGGAAATCATGTGGTTTTCTATCAAAAATGGAGAATCATCTTGGGAGTCTGTTCCAAAAAGCAACTATTCGCAGGAAGAATCTGCTCTAGTGAAATTAATTTCAATCCGATAGAATACAGAAGAAATGCGTGTAGTTTGCTGCAATATAAGTGCAATAGTGGCTTTTAACTGTGAAGATGAGACATGGCGGAAGCAAGAAATGTAGTCTGTCTGAGCATTTTCTATGCTAGTAGCGACAAAACAGTGTTAGCTTTGTTATATTTCAAATGTGAGTGAGAAGTTGGAGAATAAAAAATAATTTGGAACCCACAAGTAATCGGATCCGCTTTTGAAATTTATCGAGACTTAAAATCTTTACAATTGCCGCCCAAATAATATGACCGTACCCCATTTGTAGTCTGATATGTGTCTTCTAGAGTTGCAGAATAGCACGAGGTGTCAGGTACTTACTGGAGCAGTACAAGAAGCCAACCATTTTCCCCGTAACTTTAGCAATGTTTCTAGATGTTTCACTTGAGCTCTGGTGTGGGTTTATGTTTCTCAGGGCACGGAGTGTTCTCGGGGACTATCCCTTCATCTTCACTGGCTTGGCAGTTAAAAATAAATTTAGATTACGCTAACAATTTTATTTTTTGCAGGGGAGTGGGCGAGTACACAATGGATTGAAGAAAAAAAAGGTTGTTTTTCTTCCTGACAACGTCAGGCCGAATACAGAAACAATAAATAAGATAAAAAATTGGAAATAGTTTTTTCTACGCCAGCCGACATATTCACACATAATTATGTACCAAGCAATTTATATTTTCTTCAATCGCAGAAGAAATATTTAATGGAGGGAAAAAACTTTCTAATTGTTGTATACCTACCTATATACAATAATGGTATATTTCTATACTCTTAAATACGGGGACACTATTGGAGGAAAAGGAAGAGTTAAGTGATAATTGTGATCCTTACTCTCTCGGGTTCAACTGTTTTCGAGCGGAGAGGGACCCAAACAAAGATCCGTCGAAATATAGTGTCCCGTTGGTGGTTAACAGATAATCGCCCGACCCACCCTTAAGCTGGGTCTGTGGGATATTTTTGAATAAGTGATTATAACAATCTTTACTCTTTCTTGTTTAACTATCAGCTTTCGAGTATCTCTACTTTAATTGACCTTGTTTCGCATTCGTCTTGGTGGATGATGTTAACTAACAGTATAGTAATTATATTAACTAGCAGTTTACTAGCAGTGTGTCTACTTCACGCATCCTGCAAGTCTTGAATTTGTTAATCCAAACTTAATTTACAAATGGAACTTTGACTGTGTGTATATGTGTGTGTGTGTCCGTTACCGATAGACTCCGAAACGACTGAACAGATTTTCTTGAAAGTTTACACAGTTGTACTATAAGCGTCTGCGAGTGTTCTTAGCTATGTTTTGTGTCAAAGTACCCCCGATAAAAATCGAGAATCGATAATCGAAGAAATTGGGTTATAGAAGGAGTGGTCCGATTTTAATCAAATTTGATACACTCATAGACAAAGACATAAGAAACGATATTCAGAAGCTTCAAGGTTGCAGTTCTTACAATAGTGCAGAAAATCGATAATATATATATAAGGCAAAATGTTTGTGTGTATGACAGTTTATCTGCCTGTATGTCTCTATTTTTTTCAGCCCTTTTATTTTAGTTTTTCCTTCGGGTTTGGCTCTGAGTAGGTATTATTGTAGTTCTTAGTCTCAGCCATGATACCATTTACTCAGAGGACTTATTTAGCCTTCAAAATTCAGTTTACGACGAAAAAAATTTATTTGATATCGATACCAGGAAATCAAAATTTGACTTACATCCATTCATTTTTCTTTCAGTCTACGGTTTCGCTTTAACTGGAAACAACTATTGCTTTTTAGTCTTTCGTGCCAACGTCCAAAGAGTCTGAGCTCCAATACCATGGATTAGTTTTAAAGCATTCATTACACCCGAGCAACGCCGGGCTATACTGCTAGTATTCTATAATTCCCAACCTCCGTTTTAGTGATTACTCATGCAGTAAAGTTTTAGGGTTATAACACTTCTGAAAAAAAGAGGAGGCAAGATGTTGTCGAAGAGGCTAGTGAAGAGCTGCGGGATGAATAGCAGAAAGTCATGAAAATAATAGTCGATGTAGAATTGAATAAATATAATTAATGTTTCTTGTTTTAAGAATAAAGTTGATAAACTAAAACAAAAATATTTGTCTATTCTTCTGAAATGAAGTAGTATTTATATTTTTTTGCATTGTTGTCCTTATGCCATGTTTACGACATTTCGACTGATATGCTCTCCGGCCTTCTTCACTGAGTCATGTTTTCTTGAGAACAAAATAAATAAAAGCGTTGGTTAGTTCCAGTGACTTGATCCAAAGAGTTGTAAGTTCAATACTCGGCTACAGTAATGGTGAACAAATGACCTAGAGAGTTGAGTTAAAAAGTGATAATGGTATCCGGAAGTGACATCACACATGGAATGAGAATGATATACCCCAGCGATCAAAATAAGGGATTCGGTTCGAAATTTCTAGCACCTGAAGAAGGCAGGAGCGTACAACGGTTGAAACGTCGTAAACAGACAGGCCGAACAATGTAAATAATGTTAAAACAGAAATTATATAGGTTTCCGTCTAATATTTTTCGTTAGTTATTCGGATATTTTTTCTGGAAAATTTTACGGGAAAATTCTTCGGGACATTTTTTCTGAAAAAATTTACGGGAAAATTCTTCGGGACATTTTTTCTGGAAAATTTTACGGAAAAATTCTTCGGGACATTTTTTCTGGAAAATTTTACCTAAAAATTCTTTGGGACATTTTTTTCTGGAAATATTTACGGAAAAATTCTTCGGGACATTTTTTCTTGAAAATTTTACGGGAAAATTCTTTGGGACATTTTTTTCTGGAAATATTTACGGAAAAATTCTTCGGGACATTTTTTTCTTGAAAATTTTACGGGAAAATTCTTCTGGAAATTTTTTTCTGATTTTAATTCTGTCAGTTCTTCAAGGAAAGAATCAGCCAATCAGCTGATGAGTTTTGTAGCTTAAGAACATGCTTTATAATGCAGCTGTATTGTCTGTTGACTTTCTTGTTTAATAAACTTACTATTGCTCACTTTCTCAAATCTCTATCAATTCGTAATAAAGAATTTCATTTGAGACTAATAAATAATATTTTTCTCATGAGATTCCATTTTAACATCTCCTCTTTAAATTATCGAATTAATTCCATTTTTTATTGCAAATAAATCAGTCAGTTAAGTGCCATACTTGATACACGCTTTGGGCGGACATGTCTCGAAAGAGACATAACTTAATGGGCAGAAGATTATCCCGCAGTAGGTTGTCATTGCTTTCTGCGGTAGATTGTTTGCCAGCCAAGGCTATAGAACCCAATCTGCTCTGTTATTTAACCCATAACTGGTGGAAAGAGTCGGATTGATACCTTTCCCAAGGGTATTTCTGCGTAAGGGAATGCAACAATTCTTCTTCTTCTATGTGCCCTGTCCCTTCAGGACGTAGGCGATCATGGCTCTCCACGTCTCCCTATTCCTTGTGGCTCTTAGTATGTTTGCTCCTGTTGCTCCTGGCAACCCCCGTTCCGTCATCCACCTGATCAGGCCCTGCAAATATGTTATCCGCTGCCTTCCTCTGTCTCTCCTTCCTTCTATCTGTCCAGTCAGTATCAGGTCTCTCCAGGCTCTACTCCCTCATTGCATGTCCCAGGAACTTCAGTTGTCTCTTCCTGATGCTCAGCATCAATTTCCTTTTTGTTGCCATTCTTTCTAACACCTCGTCGTTGCTTGTATGCTCAGTCCACGATATCCGTAGCATCCTTCTGTAGAACCACATTTCGGCCGCTTCCAGTTTTGTCCTCATTTTCGATGATATTGTCCGGCATTCACAGCCGTATTGAAGAACTGACATCACGTAGCAATCTAGCACTCTTTTCTTCGTTTCTATTGAGATTTTCCTGTGTGTTAGTATTTTGCTCATCTTCTGGAACGCGTCATTTGCCATGCCAATTCGCCTTCGGATCTCCGTGTCGCACTTTCCATCTCCTGTTAGAACACTTCCTAGGTACTTAAATTCTTGTACTTGTTTGATTCTGTTATCCCCCACCTGTATTTGGCATTTTGGGTTGTATCTTTTGCTGATGACTATGCACTCAGTTTTCTTAAAGTTTATTTGTAGTCCATTCTTGTCACTCTCCACTGCTACTTTCTGTATGAGGTCTTGTAGTTTCCTTTCCGTGTCCGCAATCAGCACTGTATCGTCCGCATATCTTATGTTGTTCAGGTTGTGGGCTCCAATAACAAATCCTGGCGTGTCATCTAGGGTCCTCAAAATATTCTCGCTGTATAGGTTGAACAATACCTTTTCTAAAACAAAATGACATTTTCTGCATCAAGCAACAAGCGAACGTCAAGTTTTTAAAAAGATGGTCTGTGTTTCGTCGCTCAATCTCACCACTTTTTAGTTTTAATATATTTTCTTTCTTTTTTTGTTATTGCTTTTGTTTTTATTATGTTGTCTTTAGAGTAAGATTCACCCGGTACAATGTCTTGGAGTCACTTAAAGTTGAGGCTTACATTAAATGGTAGTTTCTCGTTCTGAACCAGCATTTTGGCGGTGAATGAAGTCATCAACACCTTCATCGTAAAAGAAGCGATCAACAAAAAAGAAATTAAATTCTTAGATACAGAATTAAGCCGACGACGTATTTACAAATATTGTTATTCTTTAGTATTCTTGAGATATATTTTTACAACTTTGAACGCATTACCAATCAACTCGTGGTTGGCAGTTTTGATTATGACACCGACTACGAGTTATCTTGCCATTTTCTGATACATTTGCATCTTTAGCAGCCAACAAAGTTTATTCGCAGTGAAACTTTCAGTGTGAAAACGAATGTTAAGACTTCGGTCGAAGTTATAAGTCAACTCATAAAAGTGTTTTATTGACTAAGTTGGCTTTTATAAAATTGGCGTTTAAAGTCAGGTTTTTATAGTTAACTTCTGGCGGTAAACGTCTTTTCTTTTTTTTTTTTTTACAGCAAGGTTCACCCTAAACAAGACTCGGGGAGCACTCGAGGTAGGGGTTTATGTTAAGTTTATGTAGGCGATTATCTGATCGTCGCTTAGATGTGGCACAGTTGAGTATGAGACACCCAGTGAGAATCGAACTCACTACTCAGTTGTAACTAGTTCTAGCGTGACCAGCTTGCTAAACATTACACCACGCTGAGGTTCCCATGTTAAATTTATATAGATAGGAGAGGAAGATAACGGTTAATTCTAGACTTGAACAGGTTAAGATTGTTAAGATCGGGGAAACATCCTCTTGGGAGTCTGTTCCCCAGGGCAGTGGTTCGCGGGAAGAAGTTGGTAATTACTTCTCGCCGATGGAATAACGTTGCTGGTTTGATACTATGTAAGTGGCATGGCGGATTCTGGCCGTGAAGGCTAGACCTGGCAGACCCAAGGAATGTAGTTTGTCCGATCACTTTTCATTGGAATAGCGATACTGCTGTGAGAGACTCTCCAGGCCCCGTGTGTGTGTGTCAGAGAGAGAGAGAGAGAAAGAGAGAGAGAGAGAGAGAGAGTGAGTGAGAGAGAGATTAAACGGTGGAAAATAATTCTTTTTCACAATGAACTCGGAGGCGCTTTTGAACTCTCTCAGTCTGAAAAGTAAGGACTGGCCATCTCTTACAACCGTAGATGATAACTTGAGTCGTCAGATACTTACTGATGCGCCGATCATTCTACGTCCATATTTAGTGTTGGATCGTGTATAGGAGTTCTATTTGAGGTCGGACATGGCTTTAACGCTTAATATTCTCTCACGATACAGTACCCCATCAAAGAGACAACCGTTTATTATGACTGGCGGTAGTTCGAGCAAAAACATTTCACCAACCCTGTGGGCAACAAATTATTTTAACTATACACCTCTTGTCAAACAAATGAAACGTTCGAAACATGTTTGTTGCTATTTATATAGCAAATGTCCTTTCCCAAGTCCAACTTGTTCAGACCTTCACGAGTAAAATCCGACATGCCACGTCCACAGAGTTCATTGAGCTTCATTCCTCCCTTCATTTCTACTCAAACAGCTTCTTCCTAAGACCCGATAAGACTCCCGCGGGAATGCTTCCACAAACAACAAATTTAACCTCTTCATGTTTATGTTGAATCTTTATCTATCCTATATTTTCTCATCAAGTTCACTTCCTACTTCCCCGTCATACGTCCATATCTATGCTGGAACTGTTCCGTCCTCACTTTTCAGATGACATATTTTCAACTCTGCAAGCTCTTTCCCCACAGACGAAATGTAGCCAGCGTAACCTATCGCTGGTGAATGTCAGGAAGAGGTCTATTCTTTAGTTCCACTATTTCAAACTTTTACAGCTAAGACACACCATGCTATATCCACGGCATCAAAATATACTCACTCTTGCCGTATTCCAATTATAATGAACTCCCACTCAAACTGCGTTTAGCCACGAACCGCTATTTTATGGAACAGGCTCCTATTTCCCGTTCAATATAATTTTAACCTCTTCAATACTAAGAAAGATCTTTATCTATCCTGTATATCATCAAAATATTCACGTCCAGCTTCCTCCATTTACATTCATCTCTTACATCGAACGCCACCGTTATTAGCTCTTTCTACATTTGACACGGATGTGCGTTATGGTGCAGTGGATATCGGCTCAGAACGGGAAATCGGGGAGCCGAGTTCTAATTCCCGTTGAATTCATTGCATTCACTTACGCACAAATACCCTTGGGAAAGGTATTAATCCGTCTCTTCTTTCCAGTTATGGGTTAAATAACAGGACAGATTAGGTTCTTTAGCCTTGGCTGGCAACCAGTCTACCGCAGAAAGCAATGGCAACCTACTGCGGGATAATCTTCTGCCCAGTCATTTCGAGACATGATCGCCCAAGCGTGTTTCACGTATGGCACTTAACTGACTGACTGACCGTTGACACATTATGCAAGTAATGGACCTGAAATTTCTTTTACTCACTACAAAAGATGAAGATCGAAATTTTGCATCAACCGCAAAAATGTATTTATTATATCTCCGACTAAATTCTGCTAATATTGTAAACATTTTTTTACTCTATTACCAAAGCGGCAGAAAGGTATATCCAAATTTTTATTCTACCATTTATGGTGGCATGCCAGTGACGAGACATACATGACAAGACATACAGCATTGGGACAGAGTGCAGATATTTATTCATAACTTTTCGCCAAGATATTAGTGCTGAACAACCATTAGGCTGAAGTTTCTTTGCTTGTTATCTTTAATCATTTCACCCTATAAAACCACTGGGTGGGTACTGGGAGTGAAATAGAATTAGAAAACTTTATTAAGAAGATAGGACAATAAAAGAACAGGTTTCAACAAGAGAGAAGATGACGATTGGTTTTGCATTTAAGTTTTTAAAGATTGTAGGTATCAGGAAAACAAGAAAGCGGAAGGGAGCTACACAGGCAGGAGATGCAATAAAAAGTTGCTAGAATAAAACAGACAGTTACATGTAGCTAGTTCAAAAGTAAAAGAGTGAGACCTAGTTGCCAATCTAGTAGCAGGCTTAATTTCATGCAGGCACCAAGGAAGAAAGTTTATCAGAAAAATTAGCATAAAACTACTTACAAAAAAAACAGATCGAAGCCACGTTACGTCGGTGAGAAAGTAACTCAAGTCGATAAGCCAGGTTAAGATTGATTACAATACAAACCCTTCTTTGAATTTTGTCATGAATCTCAAGATAATTAGTGGTAGCACAAACTAGTCATATTGGAGTAGATAGACTAAACTATCGCCCGGTTCACACTCCACCCACGTCAATTGAACAGGTGAAGAGGCTTATCCCTTGTTTCCTGTTCAGGATGCGGTTTCCGGTTTTTCTTTTCTAATCCTCTCACTGTTTTTTCAATTGGAGTAGATAGACTAAACTATCGCCCGGTTCACACTCCACCCACGTCTATTGAACAGGTGAAGAGGCTCATCCCTTGTTTCCTGTTAAGGATGCGGTTTCCTGTTTTTCTCTTTTCTAATCTTCTCACTCTTATGTAGCCCCCTGCACATCAGTGGCGTTACCGCCTTGCTTGGGGTGATATGATTAAAAAAATCAAAAAAAATCTCTTTAAACGTCCTCTTAATATTTTGTGAAGTGTTGGTACTTTTTTCTTTACTTTAGGTGGTGCTGTTAGTTTTGGGCGCGGTTGCTAATTTTGTGGGCAGGGGTCAGTTTTGATTTCAATTCAGTCATACACTTTTTTTTTTTTTTTTTTTACTAAATAAAAGTCTCGCCTAATATACTCTTGCCTGTGGGAAACTTTCAACTTGTAAAACAAGGGAGATTTTTTTAATTCTTGTAATTATATAATCATGCCACGAAGAATTTTTTTAAATATTAAGTGCGCCCAAACAAATAATTACAAATAATGTATCGGGTGATGGTTGCAGTTAAAGATGTTAGCAATCACGGCTCTCCACAATTTACTTTCTCTTGTAGCTCAACAAGTTTCGTTTTTTTTTGCCATCTTAACTGCTCCGCCATCCAGTCACTCAAACTCTCCAGGTAGGTTATGCGTTGCTTTCCTCTGTTTCCCTTACGTTCAATTTGTCTCGTGAGTATCAAAGTTTCCAAGTCCTCTTTCTTTATGATGTCCCATAAACTTCTACTGTTTCTTCCTGATGTTAAGAATAAGTGCCCTTATCATCATTCTTCAAATGTTCAGTCCACAGTATTCCCAGCATTCTTCTGTAGATAAACATTTTTGTTGCTTCAAGTCTCTTCTTGATCTGAGAAGAGATCTGTAAAGAGTTCAGAATTCGCTACCATATAAAAGGACTCATATTACATAACAGTACAGTACTTTTTTCTTTGTTGCTAATGATATTTTAATGTTTCTTAATATTTGCTGGGTTTTGGCAAAGCATCTTTCGCAATCTCATTTTCCTTCCTCTGTTAATACGTTTCCCAAATAACTAACATTTTGCACCGGTTTGATATTGATTGTAGAGCAGGATATTGGTTATGATGGAGAAATTGGAAAGGCAAGTTCGAATTCCAGTTGAATTCGTTGCATTCACTTACGCGCAAAGATCATTACAAAAAATAAAATTCCATCGATTCCGTCGATTCTCTATGGATTAAATAGCAGGACAGATTTGGTTTTCTCGCTTTGGTTGGCAACTAGTCTGCTGCAGAAAATAATGGCAATCTACTTCAGAGAAATCTTCTACCCAGTCAGTCATGTCTCTTTCGAGACATGATCGCTCAAGCGTGTATCACGTATGGCACTTAACTGTCTAACTGAATATGTAACTCGTATATTGATTTTTTTTTGTTTATTTATAACAAATATACATCAAGTTTTCTTGTAACTGATGTTTAGCAATTCCTTTTCGCTTTCTTTCACTTCCTTCTGTAGGAGTTCTTGTAGTTGCTTTACTGTATCTGCTATCAACAGTGTGTCAACTGCATATCCTATGTTGTTAAGACTGTGGCTGTTAATAATTAGGATTTCTAATTTATTCAGAAAGGTCTTACTGTATTGGTTAAAAAAGATATTGTGATAATACGCATCCTAGCCTTACACTCTTTCTTAAATGATCTAAATTAATTATGCTTTAACTCATAAGTATGAAATTTATCACAGCGGTCCATTTACACGGTAAATACACGGTATACAAAGCAGAAAATAGAATAAATGTGTGTATTAATGTCATTATCATGGAACTTCTCTAGCGAATGCCTTGGAAGCAAGCCAGAATGTTTATCCAAATAATGATTGCAAAGAGGGGAAAAAAGCAAAGAAAGCCAAAACAATCATTGCCTTGTCGTTGCCTTGTGAGCAAATAATAGAAAGATGACAGCGCATCTGGGAAAACACAAGATGTCCGTTGAAGAAAACGATGGTGTGACCGTAAAAATAGTTAATAGTTACATGTAGGGTTGGTCGCTGGACGGCACTGCCTACCGAAATACAGAGGTCCCGAGAGTGCGAAATTACCATCAATGATGACGTTGCGCCATCTGGCTGGCGGTGGTCCCATGGGTCTCCGGCTATTTGGCAGCGAGAACACGGATCACTAGCTTCAATGTCAGAATGTTTAGCTGTGTGGCTAAAGCTACCAAGTCGATGGCGAGTGCTGATGGTCCCGCAGAAAGGAAGCTGTTTGGAGAGGTACCAAATGGCTGTTTTTGACGTCTGCTTCAATGGGTCGGCGCTCAGGATTTGCCTCTGAGCTGTAGGGTCAAACATATTGCGAACTTTACTTAGCGTGGCTGTCAGGTTTTGCATGACGACTCATGTCTTATTGCTGCGTCTTAGGCTGACATGTGACAAAGCCGCTGACAAGTGGGGACTGTCGATTGAGGACGGATAACGTGTCTCAGCTGGTGCTGACAATCTACAATGAATAAGTTTATTTAGGGTTAACAAATTCAAATACGGTTTCCAAGTTAAAATAAACTTCTGTAGCAAAATTTAGATTTTCTCTAAAGTAAAATGAACTGAAATCAGTAACAATACATTAAACTAGAATCGAGAAAGTAACAGAACAGAGAAAGAGGAGGAAGAGAAAGAGAGAAAGTGAGGAAGAGGGAAATAGGTTTACAGAGAGAGAAATGCGGAGAATGAGCGAGGAAGAATGAAAGAAAGAAAGAGACAGTAAAATTAGATAAAGAGGGAAAGAGAGAGAAATAAAGAAAGAGTGCGGGAAACGAAATAAATAACGAAAGAGAGATTCAGTCAGTTAGTTAAGTGCCACACGTGATACACGCTTGGGCGATCATGTCTCAAAAGAGATATGACTGACTGGGCAGAAGATTTTGCTGCAGTAGTTTGCCATTATTTTCTGCGGTAGACTGGTTGCCGACCAAGCCTAAAAAAACACACCAATCTGTCCTGTTATTTGACCCATAGCTGAAGGGAAGAGACGGATTAATCCAAGTGTATTTGCACATAAATGAATACAACGAATTTGACCAGAATTCGAACCCGGCTTTCCGATTTCTCCTTCCGAGACGATATCCACTGCCCCCACAACATACATCTAAAGAGAGATTAGTGATGGAAAAAAAATAAAAAATTGGGAAACGACAAAAAGTAAAATTGAAAAAATAAAAAAGAGAATGTGACTCTGTGAGAGGGACAGAGACAGAGAAACAGAGAGATAAATACAAAGAGACAACGAAGCAGAAAGTGAAAAGAGAGAAAAGCCACTTAAGGAAGAGATAGAGAGTAAAGAAAGAAATACGAGAGAGAGAAAAAGAGAATGAAAGTTATTAATATAGGGCAAATAAAAAGCGAGAGAAATGAAGAGAGAAATAATTAAATAAAGAGAGACGAGATAGAATGAGAAAGCGGGAGTAGAGAATAATTTAGTGTAAAAAAAAAGCATTAATGAGATGGAGATGAACTGAAAAAGATAATGAAGGAAATAATTTTTTTTTTTAATCATATCATCCCGAGCAAGGCGGTAATGCTACTGATATGCAGAGGACTACATATGAGTAAAAACACTAGATAGAAGAGAGTGAAGAGAAGGACAAACCATTTAGAAAGGAGCAAGTGAAGGAAGGAAATATAGGTGTGATGACAGTTGAGAAGGTGGAGAGAAAGGAAAGGATATACAGGGTGGTGAGGAAAGTACAAGGGTCAAATGGTTAAGAGATGAGTATTGACCTTGCATTTAAATTCCTGGAGGTTGTAGCTGTCAGGAAACAAGAATAAGGAAGCGAGTTCCACAGGCGGGAAGTGCAAGGAAAGAAGCTGCAGGAGTAGAATTGTCGTCTGCATTTGGTTGATTTCACTGTGAATGGGTGAGACCCAGTTGCCAGTCTGGTTGCACAAGTAGAGGCACAGGTGACTCAAGTTCGTTGGGGCAGAAGCTATGGAAGTATTTATAGAACAGACAAAGTGAAGCCAAATCCCGTCGGTGGGAAAGTGGGTGTAGTCCAGCCGCCAAGTCGGTACCTATCACATTACTAATTCTCCTTTGGAGCCTGTCAAGAACACCGAGGTGAACAGCGGGGGCACCTGACCATATATGGCAACAGTACTCCATGCACGGACCAAATGGTTGATTTGTATATATGTAGGATGGTTTCAGGCGGGAAAAACATCCTGGCTCGATACAGTGATCCAACCTTCTTAGCAGTGGATTTAGCTATTGACTCAATGTAGTGGTTCTACTTGAGATCAGAAGAGAGGGTAAGGCCGAGGAGGCGCAGTGTATTGCTCTCGTGGAGACTTGCTGAAGTAAATAGAGAAAGAGGAAAATAGAGAGAAAGAGAGAAGGAAATAAAGAAAATATTAAAGAATGTGAGAAAGTGAAAGAAAAATAGAAGCAGACGGATAGAACCACAGAGAAAGAGAGAACGTAAAATAAAATGAATGAGAAATAAAAAGAAAATAGAGAGAGTCGAAAAAAGCAAAAAATCGCTTGACATTTCAATACGTCAGCTAAACGTATACCAAGGCAAAGTGCTCCTTCCCTTATGTAAGGCAATCTTCTTCTTCTTCTTCTTCTTCTTCTTCTTCTTCTTTGTGTCTTGTCCCCTCAGAATGTGGGTGATCATGGCTTTCCATATTTTCTTATCCATGGTGGCTATTAGCACACTTTCCCCTGTTACACTATGCAACCCCCATTCTGTCATCCACCTACTCAGGCCCTTCAAATATACTATCCGCTACTTTCCCCTGTCTCGTTTTCTCTCTATCTGGTCTGTTAGTATCAAGTTCTCCAAGCCCTCTTTCCTCATTGCATGTCGCAGGAACGTTGGCCGTCTTTTCCTGAAGCTCAGTATTAATTTCCTTTTCGTTTCCATCCTTTCCAAAACCTCATCATTGTTCACGTGCTCGATCCATGATATCCTCAGCATCCTTCTGTAGAACCACATTTCAGTTGCTTTAAGTTTTTCCTTCATCTTTGATGAGATTTTCCAGCATTCACTGCCATATTGAAGAACTGACATTTTTTTCTCCGTACGACGTTAATCTCTTTCTTTCTTCCTTTCTTTCTTTCATAATATTCTAGTGACCTGGTCACACTGTCTATTTGAATCCCTTCTCCCTGAGCCTAAAAGTTAAAATATTTTCTTCAACCACCGGCAGAACAATGGAATCATCTCTTAAAATAGTTTTAATATTGTTAAAATGTAAGCCATTTTTTCTCTTAACTTTTGCTTAAATTTAAAAGTGTTCATGCTTAATTGAAGGATTGATTTTGTTTTTCTAGCCAAATTTTCACTGCCTGGTGGAATTTGTCTTTAATTTTTCTGCGTACGACGTTAGTCTCTTTCTTTCTTTCTTCCTTTCTTTCTTTCAGAGTATTCTAGTGACCTGGTCACACTGTCTATGGGTTAAACTATCGCCCGGTTCACACTCCACCCACGTCTATTGAACAGGGGAAGAGGCTCATTCCTTGTTTCCTGTTTAGGTTGTGGTTTCCGGTTTTTGTCTCTCTCTGTGTGTGTGTGTGTGTGTGTGTGTGTGTGTGTGTGTGTGTGTGTGTGTGTGTGTGTGTGTGTGTGTGTCCATTACCTATAGACTCCGAAACGGCTGAACCGATTTTCTTGAAAATTTACACAGTTGAACTATAAGCGTTTGCGAGTGTTCTTAGCTAGGTTTTGTGTCGAGGTACCCCCGATATTAAATACTGACATTTCTTTCCTCTGACTATAACCCTTTTTTTTCTATCATATTCAAAGCGTCTTTCTCTCATTTCTTTTTTTCTCTATTGTTCAATATATCGATTTTGGACGTTCGACCATATTTTGGCGACTTCAATTTCGCCCATGCCCTCTTTCAATCTCTTTGTTCAAACACTTCTGTCATCATCTTTTACGTCAAGTGAACAAACGTCGTCATCTGTCCGATTTGCCTATATCTATTCTTCACACCACATTTTCAATGTCCTCTCTCCAGACTTGCTAATGTTTTCGTCCAATCTTCTCCGCCATTAAAATACAAACAGACGTCATTTCCTGGCCTACTTTGACCAACATTCAACACTTTGGAAAATCTTCCCCGTTTCCTGCCACTTTCTCCTGACACCCACAAGTCATTCGATCCACTTTAAATCGCTGTCTGTCCTTTATAACACCACAGCGATGACCTCCGACCATTTCCCGCGCGAACCGCCTAACTTCAACGTAATTGTATCTACGCGCATGCGTCTCCCAAAGAATGACTGCAAACATTTCTAACACCCTAGTTAACCCTCAGTCACAATGCAAAATTCCTTTTATTCATAGTCCACATTCATCTCTTTTGTACGATATTCGGAACAGCAACTTTCCAATTATAACCAATGGCTTTTTTATGGACGGAGGCGATCGTGGCTCCCCAAAACTTATCCTTTCCTTTCTGTTCTAAGTAACGTTTGTCCCCTTATAATATCGTCCAATCACTATTCTGTCATTTAATTAGACAAGCACGTTAAGCTTACTCGATGTCAACCTCTGACCCTCTTGTTTTCAATATGTCTTTTGAGTGCACAATTCTCCAAGCTTTCTTCATTTTATCTGATTCTAACTACAAGTTTTTTTTTGTTTTTGTTTTTGTTTTTTTGTTCCTTTGTCATTAAAACTTTCTTGTTGTATCACAGTCAAACGATGGTTTTCTCATTATATTTCTGTAGAACCAGATATTTGTTAATTCAAGCCTCACCTTCATCTGTGTGGAAATTGTTAAATATTTAGGAGGATTAATATTACAATCTTTTCTATCTCAAGAGCTTCTCATTCCTCCAGTCGTCTTCTTCTCTCACTTATCTTACAGCATACCCGCCGCCAGTAAATCTACTAGACTTTTAACTGTTCCTTCTTAGTCTTATGTTCATTTATGGAACGTATAGGCGCATCAGTTCTTTTTACCCTCATTTGTCCTACTTAGACACTGTCGCTTACCTCGCTGCCAGGTGATCAATCGGAAACTCTTCCATCTAAAAAAGTATACTCCGATGTTCCACTATTGTTCCACCCTTTGGGCAACCATCCTTAAGAATGAATAACTAGTCAAACTTCCCATTCGAACCTCTTTATCAACAGCTGACACGTTTTTATCCACCGTTTTACGTCGTGTCCAGATACGGCGCTCCATTAATGTAACATCAGACTAATTGTCTGATTTTACACGTTGGTGTCGTAAATTACGTACTAGAAAATCAGCCTGTTCCGCAAGAGATTCGCTCTCAAAATCTCTGGATTATACGGGAGCAGCCAATACTATTTTTCGTGAAGGCCTCTCTGTAGAGGGTTTTTCTATTCTTCAAAGCACGCCGTCCGGCATGCGTCTTGGTGACTGAGCTGGTTAACTGATATCTAATTCTATAAGAGACGGGGTCAGTCTTTCTATCACATAATATGGCGGTCAGCGCATGTTCAGCTACCCTTTCTTATGATGGTTCTTATAAGGCACCAAATAGTCAGTTAGTCAGTTAAGTGCCATACGTGATACATGCTTTGGGCGATCATGTCTCTTTCAAGACATGACAGGTTTGGCCGAAGATTATCCCGCAGTAAGTTGCTATTGCTTTCTGCGGTAGATTGTTTGCCAACCAATGCTATAGAGCTCAGTCTATCCTGCTATTTAACTCATAACTGGAAGGAAGAAACGGATTAATACCTTTCCCAAAGGTATTTGTGCATAAGTGAATACGAGAAATTCAACTGGAATTCGAACTCGGCTCCCCGATTTGTCGTTCCGAGTCGATATCCACTGCACCACAACGCAACCAAACTCAAGCTCTACATCATTAGTCTTACTAAGGTACTTATCTAACGCGGTTTTCCTCGCTTTTTTATGTTATTCCTAATAAAGAGGCGATAATATGAGGTCATTCCAATGAAGGTTCTCACTTGCCTAACAATGGTTGGAGTAGAAACTGATTTTATTGCATTGACTTCATCGAAATCTGGCTGTAAACCCTATTCAGTAATTTTGAAGTCCAGATGTTGAGTCACTTTTTTAAGGAACTAGTTTCAACTTGGAATTATGCTTACGTAAACTAACAAGCCTATGCTTAAAGTGGTCTTCGACTGTATTCGAAATTAGCAAAATATCATTCAATAAATTGAAGAGATTGAGCATATTTGTTCACTTTGCAACAACTTCATTTCTTCCGCCAATCACCACGCATGCGTTCTTTGCCTAGCGTATTCCCTCTGCTTAATGGGTTCTCCACTGAACAAGTCATATTTCTCAACTCTATGGTCAGACTCTGAACGCAATAGAAAAAAAAAGTTATGCTCTTCCATTTAAAGCCTTTTCCTTTTTTCCCATTTTTTTCAAACTTACAAGTTTTCTATAATAAGCACAAGAGCAGAATCCATACAAGGTAAAATCAAATGTCATCTACTTTCCTTGATATCGTCTGCTATACCATGATCGTCTAGTGTTTTCGTAGAAGGTAACCAAGTTCCCTATCAATCTATGCAAAAAAAATAACACGCAGCTTGTCATCAAATCGTGTATGTTATATACTACCGTTAAATCTTAACAAACAATGAGGCACAAGTATATATAAAAATATGATTTATGTTTTTATTCTTCGATGATGATGCTTGCAGGGACCAGGAGAACAGTCGGAGAGATTTTGTGGACACGAAAGAGTTGTCGGAAGCCAGTGGGGGTCTCAGTCAGTCAATTACATGCCATACGTGAAATATACTTAGGCGATAATGCCTCAAAAGAGACATGACTGACTGGGACGAAAGTTATTTCGCAGTAGGTTGCCATTACTTTCTGCAGTAGACTGGTTGTCAGCTAAGGCTATAGAACCCAATCTGTCCTGTAATTTAATCCATAATAGGGAACGGGCAGATTAATAACTTTTTCAAGGGTATTTACGCGTAAATGAATGAAAGAAATTCAACTGGAATCTGAACTTGGCTCTTTGATTTCTCGTTCCGAGTCGATATCCACTGCACAACAATACACATCGGGGGTCTACTTCAGCCAAAATACCTACATGGATACACCTCTTTAACCATGCAATGTTTGCTTTTCCGGTTGTCACTTTATTGACTTGATCTACGGCCGAATATCTCTCAGTCACATCCGCCGGTTCATCGCCGTTTAAGGTAATATATTAAAACACGAGAGTCGAAACGGAACTTTGGATAAATGTAAGAACGCCGCTTGGTCTGTCCTGTTTGCTAAGATGAACAAAGAAATAGGTGTATGGAAATGATTTTACTATGATACACTATGAGAAAAATAACACGCTTGTGGAAACAATGTGATGGTTTTCTCAAAGCTCTGTATGGAAATGTCATATGTGAGGGCAATTATCTTCTCGCATGCCGACTAACTCATCATTTTTTATAATCGTTTCACCGCAAGCAAGGTGGTTCCGCCACTGGTACGCGGGGTGTGGGAGTTACAGTGAGAGAAAAGGAAAGAAAAAGAAACAGGAAGTAAGTTACAGGGGATGCCGAAGAAAGGACAAGAGAAATTTGGGAATCGAGAAGAGAGAAGATGGGAATTGACGTTGCACTTAAACTTTTGGAGATTGTACTTTACGGGAAGCCATTTAAGATGAGGTACACTCGTTCAATACAATAATTATTCATGATAGCAATTGCATTTTTCATCAAGTAAATTTACCCTGCCGAAATGATTGCAATTTGACCTAAGTAGCAATCGTCTAGGCTAAAAGGTCATTTAATTAGATAACAATCATCTAGGCAAAATAACAATCATTAAGGTTAAAAAAAACAACACTAATCTAGCCTACGTCGTACTCATTTAGGCTAAATGACAATCATTTAGACTAAATAGAAATCGTCTAGCCTAAAAAGTAGTCATTTAGGTTAAGTAACAATCATTTAGACTAAAAACCAATCATTTAGGTTAAAAACAATCATTTACGCTCCGCAGCAAATATCTAGACTAAATAGCAATTATTTATGTTAAATGACAATCATTCAGGCTTAATAATCATTTAAACTATATAACAATCATCGAGGCGAAAGACTCATCTAGGCTAAATAATAATTAATCGAACAAATTAGTTTTAACTCTCACCGACCTTCCTAGAAAACAGTCTAACAAAAGTATTTGCTCATGTAATATAATATGCAACATTTATTTTATTTAGATTATATTAAATGAATAAATAATATTTCATCAAAATAAAAGTTATTAAAATTTTAATTTATTACATTGCTGTTATATTTACTGCAAGATTTGTTTTCATATGAGGGAATAACACTAGACGTACTACACAATTCTTATTATGTAACTATTACTGATTGACTAAATAGAATAATTAAAACTTTTGTTTCAATTTACTGCTTTTTAGTAAAGCATGTTATCTCTTCAGGCTTTGTTACGGATCTGACCAAATTCAATGATCGTGTTTGAAAAATTGGAAAAAAAACATTGCCATCACTATAGGTGCACATATATAAAAATCTACATATCCAGTTATAATGAAATTTATATATACATATATATTTTTTATAAAATATTTTAGATTATTACACTGGGTAATACATATTTCACCGCGTCCTGATGTTATTATCGCAGCTCGTCAGACCCAAACATATATATATATATATATATATATATATATATATATATAATATTTCCCCAATTATTTTAAAAGATTGTTGCATTCGTTTTCCAGGATTGTTTTGTGTATATTTACGTATGTGCTTTTGTTTAATTCTGGCTTCCTCACTTCTACTAACATTTTATACTGAATACAGTGCAAAGAAGAAATCAAAATTTCAGGGGCTGTTGCAATAAAAGAGAAGCAGCCAGTTATTAATTAAGGTATTTTTCTTGATAGGCAGGGCATATGTTGAAGCGTGTTTAAAATATATACACATAAAAAAATCCTTTAAAAATCGTTTAAACTGCTTCATTTTCAGAGACTTGAAATTGGTTCCATAAAAAGTGATGATGGCGGAATGAACCAAAAACAGTTGCAAAAATTTACACAAAGTGCTATCCTTGAAAATGAATTTTGCAAAATTGAAAAGTTATATATATATATATATATATATATATAATGGTCTTTTTTATAATAAAGAGGACTGTTTCGAAAATTATTAACGGAAAATTCTACCACCAGAATAGAAGACTGCACATCATTGACCTCAATCTCTCAACTGACGTCAAATGTAACTAGTACATCGGAACTATAACTACATGTTGGGTCAATGTGTCGGGCCAGGAAGTTTTCCCTTCAGAATATATTTTGAACATTTATAAAACTACCATGCGTCTGTGCATTGAATACTGTTGCTACACCTGGTCGGGTGCTCCTGCTATTCATCTTTAGGTTCTCGACAAAATATAAAGAGGAATCTGAAATGCAATCGATCCTGACTTATCAGCTCCCCTTCATTCACTTTCTCACCGACCTTCTCTGTCTTTTCTACATGTATTTTCATGGCTACTGTTCTGACGAGCTCCTTTCCCTAGTGACCCGACCACGTGTCATCAAGGCCCCAGCCTTTTACCGTCGAAATAGATATTCAGTACTATGCAAAAGTATTAGGACACGAACTATTTAATCTTTTATTAGGAATATTGACAGAAAATAAACAATTTAATTAAAGTAGTTTCATTTGATTTACTCAATAAATGCTTTAACAAGAAAAAATACTTGTTACAAAATAAATTTAATATTTAGTATAATAGCCTTTTGCTTTGATCACAGCCTTCATTTTGTCAGGCATTGATATCACAAGCTTTTTCAATTTATCGAATGGTATCTCCTGCCAAGCAGCTTTTATTTGTTCCCAAAGTGTGTCTTGCGAAGTAACATTAGATTTATCAATTCGAAAGGAAGGAATAAGAAAAAAGTCAGTCATATCCAAGGATAATAGAATAAGTTGTTTCAAAATAACATGTTTAGTAGAAAATAGGAAAAATTAAATATAACTTTTTTAATACATTTCTTTTACACCTTGTTTTAAATAATCAATATTTTTTAGAAATTAAACTTGGCTTTTCACCATGTATTTGAATTTCAGTGAGGTTTTTAGGAAAATCACCCCTGTCCTAATACATTTGCACACTACCGGTAGTGTGCAAAAGTCTTAGGACAGGGGTGATTTTAAACTTTATTTTGATGCCTCATAAAAGATAAAATAGTTCTTGTCCTAATACTTTTGCACAGTATTGTATATAACTGCTTATTCTATTCTAAAAGTTTGTATTTTCCTGCACGTCCAGTTTGTGGAACTCCCTTGTGTTAGCTTGCTTCCCTGATAGCTACAATCGCCAAAAGTTTAAAGGCAACGTCATTTGCCATCCTCTCTCTCTCTCTCTCTCTCTCTCTCTCTCTCTCTCTCTCTCTCTCTCTCTCTCTCTCATTCCCAACCTTCTCATATTCTTTCTTTGACATCCCCTGTACCTTATGTGCGCCAGTATCGGTCCTGCCTTGTTTGGGGTGAAATTATTATAAAAGAATGAAAGGTTATGTTATTTTTTAATCATTTGATTCCAAGCAAACACTAAGGCAACTAAGACGCAAAGAATGATTTGGAGTGAAAGAGAATAATTGGACTTTAGTGAGGAGAGACGGCAATAAAAGTAAATGTTTCACGAAGAAAAAATCTGGCGATTGTCGTTGTATTTTAATTTTTTGGAGATTATCGATGGCAGGGGTGCAAGAAACCGGAAGATAGTTTCACAGTCGAGAAATACGGGAGAAGAAACTATTAGATTAGCACATACAGTTGCATCTAGCTACTTCAACAGTAAAACGTTGAGACCTAATTGCCAATCTAGTCAGTCAATCAGTTAAGTGCCATATGTGATACACGCTTGGGCGATCATGTCTCGAAAGATACATGACTGACTGGGCAGAAGATTATCCCGTAGTAGGTTGCCATTGCTTTCTGCGTTAGACTGGTTGCCGACCAAGGCTATAGAACCCAATCTGTCCTGTTATTTAACCCATAACTGGAAGGAAGAGACGGACTAATACCTTTTCCAAGGGTAATTGCGAATGCAATGAATTCGGCTGGAATTCGAACTCGGCTCCCCGATTTCTTGTTTCGAGCCGATATCCAATGCACCACAACGCACATCTAGTAATATGCTTAAATTCATACAATCGAGACACCAGAAGAATTGTCAAAAACATATCTGTAGCAAAAAAAAAAAAAAAAAAAAAACAGAGGGAAACCATATTATTGCGGTGGGGTAGAGACTGAAGTTACGATACCAGGTTAGCAGAGATCATGTATTCAGATCCTGCTAAGGATTTTGTCAAGAATCTCGGATCACCAGACCAGATATGGCAGCAATATTCAATCCGCGAACGAATGGTAGATTTATTAATGTGCGAAATGCATTCTGATAAGTGATAAAAGCATTAATTAGATCAAGTGACTTGACCCAAAGAGTTGTGAGTTCAATACCTGGCCATAGCAGTAGCGAACAAAAACTTAGAAAGTTAAGTGTCCCTTAAAATCTCAAGAATGTTCAACTGACCTGCCGTATGTGATACTTCGGGCACTGAATCTGGTTTGAGCCAGTGTTACTTCTCTGTTACAAGAGACAATTCAAGCAAGATGATAAACTAATTAAAACCAGGGAAATGGAATCATTCACAAAGTTGTAATTGACATCTTTGAAAAGGGCTTATGTAAGCCGAAAGCTTAGATTTGATTCTAAAAAAATATCTATCAATATTATGATTTTCTTTCACCATTTAATGATAATGTTATTAAGCTTATCAGACAATATGAAAAATATTTACATAAAATCAGCAAAACTGTCTATATTATTTAATAAACCATGCAACAATATATATATATATTTAGCCTTTGAGATTTCACTCGCCTGATCGGCTCAGTCGATTAAAACTTGGGCGATTAAAGTTTATTGCTTTACTCATCCGCGGTTAATTAAAAATAAAAGGATATCTGATTCCTTTTACAACCCAAAAGTATGCCATTGAAGATTCACAAGTTACTTAGAATGACCAACAATGAAAGAAAGAAGTAAAATACGCGTACTTTTTTCAACCACGGACTGAAAAACAAATTATATAAATAATTTTTTATAGAAAATCTTTGAGAAAATCAGATTTAGTATTTTTTTATCATCCATGAAATGGAGGTTGTAGTCAAACAGGAGAAAAAAACTACAAATTTGGGTATCTCCACTCAATTGCGAAAAAAAATAGCAAAAAAAAAAACAAACAGTATATCATGATCAATATCGTATCAAGTTTTATCATGAAAATGTTTATGCTATTATTAAGAGGAAAAATCAAATTTTGTTATTATTCTTTTAATGTTTTAAATTTTTTCTAACACCTTCGAAATTTTAATTAAAATTTCATTTTCTGTTTTCCGTCAACTATTCACGCTATGTTTACGTAAGGCGCCTATTAAGAAAATGGAATTCGAGTAAAATTATTTTGGGGAGAGTAAATTTTCCCTCTCGCTCGACCGCCGGTTGAGTGATTTCTTCTTCAAATCACAAAGGCTATATATATATATATATATATAATCTTACGTCTATATCGGAGATTCATGGACTATGGATTCATCAATAAAATGACCATTCTTGTATTTGAATTTTTGTTTCTCGAGTTGTTAGTGATAGTTTTATATTATAATTTTATAATTTAATTAGATTAATCTAATTAAATTATAAAATTCACATTATTAATTTCAAAAGTCATGAGAACCATTTCTGATTTAGCATCAGGGCAATTATCATTAATCTTTTTTCTTATTGATATCTAAAACATCCTGAAGTGACATGGCTTAGGGAAAATGAAGAGTATTACCCAGTGTTCGAAATGAAGCGTTCGGTTCCAATTTTCAGTCACCTGAAGACGTTCGGAGTGTAGAACGGCTAAAACGTCGCGAATGGGGCAAAGAAAGACGAAGAAAACTGTCCAAACAATGAAAATAATGTAAATAAATACAATGCCCCAGAAGAATAGACAATAGTGAAGAATTCTGATAAGAAAAATGTTATGGCACGACACAGGGAACCAACTTTCTTAGCGGCAAACCTAGCAATTAATTCTGTATAACCACTCATGACCGTAGGAATCGTGAGACAAATATGAAGCGAAGATTTCCTCTCCTGGAGGTTAGTATCAACCATGCTCATGAAGGCAGAAAAGACCCTCTATTCTGATTAAATGGCAAAGGTTTTATTTGGGACGCGTCAAAATTTATATATTGTGTTATGGTTTGTCGATTTGATCATATTTTCTCATTTTATTGAAGTTTTCCAGTTGAATTCCTTGCATTCACTTACGCACAAATACCCTTGGGAAAGGTATTAATTCGTCTCCTCTTTCTAGTTATGGGTTAATTAACAGAACAGATTGAGTTCTATAGCCTTGGCTGACAAGTAGTCTACCGCAGAAAGTTATGGCAACCTAGTGCGGGATAATGTTCTGCCCAGTCAGTCATGTCTCTTTCGAGACATGATCACCCAAGCGTGTATCACGTATGGCACTTGACTGATTGATGTTTTGAGTTCATTATTATTATTATTATTATTAGTAGTAGTAGTAGTAGTAGTAGTAGTAGTAATAGTAGTAGTAGCAGTATTGTTTCTTTTGTTTTGGTCTCTTTATCCGTATCGTTTTGATTTAAATAAAATCCTAAAAATGGATAAGCAGGTGCTAAACAAAACGAAATCAAAGCTTATTCTCGTTTAATGTATTCTATTTTACGCCCCTACTTTTTACTTACTCTCTCTTCTTTACACATACACACGTACATACACATACACCCACAGAGGCACCCGCACGGACCCATTTCTTTCTTTCTTCTTTTTCGTCCAGCTTCTTCTAATTCCCTCTTTATCAACAACACTCCTCAGACATTGAAATCTACTTCTGAAGAGTTTTGTAATTGTCTTCTACTTTTAGCATTGTGCGTTTGCCTCTAACTTGAACCCTGTATTTTGTATATGTCTTTTCCTTTTCTTTTTTTAAAATTATTTGCCATTGAATTCACTCACCCGTCCACTGAATACTCCACACACACACACACACACACACACACACACACGATACTATTCAGTTTATTTATCGCACTATCTCCACAGCTTCGAAGCCGCTCGAATATTCTGGTATACGGGGTCGCTGAGTGCTCTGTTTTCGACTTCGTACAACAAACTCCATAAGGGAATAGAGCGTGATATGCCTACAAGCTACACAAAAGAAACGAATAATAATCATAATATTAATAATAAACATAAAATGATGAAGAAAAATGACGGAGAGAATAAAACTATTATTAATAATAATAGTGACGATCATTCTAATAATAAAAGCAATAATAATTTAATAAGAATGACAAACGGCTCGAGAACAAGGCTACAAAATAAATAACGCAAAAAGAGATTTCTATAGTTGAAAAAGTTCATTTCTTCTTCGTAAATGAGTGCCAAAATTTGTTGTTTTTTTATTATTCCTTGCATTTTCTTTTTTTTTTTTACCTTTTTATTTCAGAATTTTGCATTGAATTCTCTGTGCAGTGTAAATATATGCAATCATGTGTATGTATGCACATATTTGAACATGGTATATTTGAGCAGTAGACCTTCGTTTAAACATGTTTTATAAAACAGAACGGACAATGAATATAGGTAGTGGCATTGTTGGACTCTGAAGGTAGGGGGAACACTTAGGGGCCGAGATTTTTCTGGGGAACAGAAGGCAAATTCAAGCAGTGTCTCGGAATTCGGTGCCGATTGTCGTCAGTAGATTGGAGAAAATTACTGACCAATTCTTTCACTTGGTCATAAGTCACTAATTGCCTATGTATCTACATATAAAGTGGGGGATATTATTTCTAATTGACGTCTTCCTTCGTATATGAAAAAATGACAATTAAGTCTCTTCACCACCCCAACGACATGTCTGTTTCTATCTTTCTGGTTGTTTTATTTTCTTTATTTTTCCTACAAACTGATCTATGTATATGTGTCCTTAAAAAGCTAAAAAACGAAAACCACAAAGGGAAAAGTGCTGAAGAAGAAATCTTATAAAAATCAGAGACTGATCAGTTTCATAAATTTTTCTTGATTATGAAAGTGTGGGAGGCCAACTGAGGGGTCAACCAAAATTGGAGTAGTGGGCCTCGCCACTGAATGCATGTTCAGCTTTTTGAATAGTTTTGCCTGATTTCGAATCAGTCAGTTAACTGCCATACGTGATAAACGTTTTGGGCGATCATGTCTCGAAAGAGACATGACTGGCTGGGCAGAAGATTATCCCGCAGTAGGTCGCCATTGCTTACTGCGGTAGATTGGTTGCCAGCCAGGGCTATAGAATCTCATCTGTCTTATTACTTAACCCATAACTGGAGGGAAGAGGCGGATTAATACCTTTCCCAAGGGTATTTGTGCGTAGGTGAATGCAAGTAACTCAACTGGAAATCGAACTCGACTTTCCGATTTGTCGTTCCGAGTCGATATCCATTGCACCACAACGCACATAAGTTTTTTGATTATTATTTTATCCGTATATATATATTTTTTTAAAACGGTCTGTATTTCGTCTGGTTATCTACTCTTTTGAGAAAAATTAATAAAGAGAATAGGCATTCCGGCAATGTTCGAATCTGCGTTACTCTTTGTAGGAAGAAAATAGAACTTTGCTTTATAACACCACAGCAAGAATTCTTGGAGTTCGCAAAATCACTGCCCTTGTCGGACTCTCTTCCTTCTGGCGGAACGGAAATCAGACGAGGCTAGGCCGAAGGGTAGAAACTCGTCTGGAATAAATTGAGAGCCCAATATTGCTAAAGCGGGATCTACGGGGAATATCTGTCTGGTCTCACTCGTTCGAAATGGGGGCCCACGTTAAAATCAGCCTCGTGCTACATCTCGCCTATGTGGGAAAGCTCGTGTAAATACGGAGTTCATTGGTTTATTTCTAATACTTTTTTTCTTTAAACGTTATTTTTAATGGCTGGCCATTTAAAAAAAAAAAACATCTGTTTTTTGTTTGTTTTTTAACAGTGTGCAGAAAATGTTGTTCTACAGAAGGATACTGCAGATATCATGGACCGAACATGTAAACAATGATGAGTTTTTTGAAAGTATGGAAACGAAAAGGAAATTAATACTGAACATCAGGAAAAAACAACTAAAGTTCATGGGACATGCAATGAGGAAAGAGAAATTGGAGAACCTGATACTAACAGGCGACATAGAGGGAAAAATAGACAGAGGAAAGCAGCGAATAACATATTTGAAGGGCCTGAGCAGGTGTATGACAGAACGGGAGTTGCGTAGTGTAAGACATTATGATACGGCGCCTGACTTGTCCATCCAATCAGTCAGTTAAGTGCCATACGTGATACACGCTTGGGCGAAGATTATCCCGCAGCAGGTTGCCATTGCTTTCTGCGGTAGATTGGTTGCCGACCAAGGCTACAGAACCCACTCCGTCCTGTTATTTAACCCATAACTGGAAGGAATAAACGGATTAATACCTTTCCCAAGGGTATTTGCGCGTAAGTGAATGCAATGAATACAGCTGGAATTCGAACTCGGCTCCTCGATTTCTCGTTCCGAACCGATATCAAATGCACCACAACGCACATCCAATCATCTCGCCAAAAATGTTAAGTGCTTCAACATGCGCTGTACAATGAATCGTAGGATAGTTTTATTCCTCCTTACGATTGATTACTCTCAGTCGTCTGTTGATACTCGTTAAGAATCTCCAGTGCATTAATCTGAATTTTACTCCTATACAAAGCATAAGGACTACTCAAAGTAAGAGTTTAGTGAAGGCGGTTGTAAGAGGGGTAAGTGTAAGAAGAGTATTTCATGCACATATTTGGGAAAGAAAATGCTTAACTCTAGACTTGAAGTGGTTAAGATTGCAGTAGTTGGGAATGCATTCTCATATGGATTCTGTTCTACAGAGCAACAGTTGTCGAAAAGAAGGTATCTCAGTGAAACGTCCTCCTTACTAAAGGAATACGAACGGAATGAGTGTGGACCGCCTCAATGTAAACGGCGTGGTTTGTCTTAGCTGAAAGTTTTAACATTTTCCATGGAAAAAATCCTTAGAGACTGTGGGAAAGAGATTGTATTGTTGAAAACAATTCATCATCCACAAGGCTTTTGAATTCTATCAAAACAGAAAAGTGAAGACCTGATGGTTATCTACTCTTTTGAGAAAAATTAATAAAGAGAATAGGCATTCCGGCAATGTTCGAACCTGCCTTACTTTTTGTAGGAAGAAAATAGAACTTTGCTTTATAACACCACAGCAAGAATTCTTGGAGTTCGCAAAATCTCTGTCTTTGTCGAAATACAGACCGTTTTAAAAATATATATATATACGGATATGGTGCAATGGATATCGACTCGGAACGACAAATCGGGAAGTCGAGTTCGATTTCCAGTTGAGTTACTTGCAGTCACCTACGCATAAATACCCTTGGGAAAGGCATTAATCCGCCTCTTCCCTCCAGTTATGTGTTAAATAATAAGATAGATGAGATTCTATAGCCTTGGCTGGCAACCAAGAGATAGAGCCATCCCAGGTATAACATTTATATTATAATTTCAACTTAATCTGAATCTTATATAGGTAGTGTATATCAGTGGGAGTCATGTACTTATCAGAGCGTTACAGAGGAACGAATGTTTTTCCAATATATTTAGCGGTTGATGTACGAGGTCTTAGGGCGTGGGATGAGCTAAAGTCTCAAGACAAAATGGGCTCCTTGAAAGAACATCCTTTCTCTGCATTAGGCGAAAGTTCAGATGCTGCTTGGTTTTTTGAGACTGAATTTGACGAGACAATTTTTTTTCTCTCCGTTGAAGTGATAAAAGCAGATCAGAGGATGACATAGCAAACCTGCAGGTATGTTGATGGAAAAATTGAGTCAATTGTTACGTCTGATGCAAAGAAAGCTGGTTCACTCTCTTGTGCTAGACAATTTTATCTCCTGAATTTGTCTAACATATTTATAATTAACTATTCGTTCGTGCAGGAAAATCTTCATATGGGAAAATTATCTGCCTGTACAGTCATGTCTCGAAAGAGACATGAACACCCAAGCGTGTATGACAATTAACTGACTGAGTGATTCGTTCATGCATTGAATATTGCTGCCACATAGGGTCTGGTACTCCTGTTATATATTTAGAGATCCTTGATAAATTCGGAAGAAGAAAATGCAATGTTATTAGTCTTGACCTGATATGTCGGGTTCACTCGCTTTCCTACCGACGTAATTTAAATTTTCTATACACTTATGGGTATTGTTCTGGTGAACTTTCGTGTATCGAGGCTTTATGGATTTAAGTACATTAACAGATTGGCGGTAAAATCCAGTTACTTCGATGGAATTAAAGAAGACAGCCTTTTTCTTATCTACTTCCTGACACCCCCTATAACCTGTCCTGCTTTCTCATCACTTTTCTCCTTACAATATAGCAACTTTAAAGAATATAGTCACTATGGTAGGCAAATTGGAACAGAGAACTATCAATGATAATGTTCTGATTTTGAATCCAACGTTATTACCCATTATTCTTATCTCAGTTTTTTTCTGCATTTTTTTTTCTTTTTAAGTCTACCTTTTATTACATAAAATTTGATGAGCCACGAGTCAATTTTCATTCTGAAAATGCTGCTAAAAATATGTTCACGAACCACTTCTTGAGGTTGGTAAATGGGGGATAACAGAATCAAACAAGTACAAGAATTTAAGTACCTAGGAAGTATTCTAACAGGATATGGAAAGTGCGACACGGAGATCCGAAGGCGAATTGGCATGGCAAAGGACGCGTTCCAGAAGATGAGCAAAATACTAACACACAGGAAAATCTCAATAGAAACGAAGAAAAGAGTGCTAGACTGCTACGTGATGTCAGTTCTTCAATACGGCAGTGAATGCTGGACAATATCATCGAAAATGAGGACAAAACTGGAAGCGGCCGAAATGTGGTTCTACAGAAGGATGCTACGGATATCGTGGACTGAGCATACAAGCAACGACGACTTGTTAGAAAGAATGGCAACAAAAAGGAAATTGATGCTGAGCATCAGGAAGAGACAACTGAAGTTCCTGGGACGTGCAATGAGGAAGGAGAGCCTGGAGAAGCTGATACTGACTGGACAGATAGAAGGAAGGAGAGACAGAGGAAGGCAGCGGATAACATATTTGCATTGACTGATCAGGTGGATGACGGAACGGGGGTTGCCAGGAGCAACAGGAGCAAACATACTGAGAGCCACAAGGGATAGGAAGACGTGGAGAGCCTGATACTAAAATGCCAGATAGAGGGAAAAAGAGACAGGGGAAAGCAATGGATAACATATGTGAAGAACCTAATCAGGTGGATGATGGAACGAGGGTTGCATCGTGTAACAAGAGAAGGCGTGCTAAGAGCCACCAGGGATAGGGAGACGTGGAAAGCCATGATCGCCTACGTCCTGAATGGACAGTGCACATAGAAGCATGAGCTGAGTAGACGGATTTACTAGTTATATATTTTTTTCATTTATTTATTTTTATTTTTATTTTATCTATTTATTTTATTTTGCTTGTTACACTCTGTACCTTCCAAAAGATAAACATTCCCACATAGTTATAAGGAGTGATATCTTCTTCTTCTGTGTGCCTTGTCCTTTCAAGACGTAGGCGATCATAGCCTTCCACGTCTCCCTATCCTTGGTGGCTCTTAGCACGCTTTCTCCTTTAACATCTCGCAACACCCGTTCTGTCATACATCTGCTCAGGCCCTTTAAATGTTTTTCACTGCTTACCTCTGTCTGTTTTTCCCTCTATGAGACCTGTTAGTACCAGTTTCTTCAAGCACTCTTTCCTCATTGCATGTCCCAAGTTCTTTAGTTGTCTCATCTTGATGCTCAATATTAATTTCCTTTTCGTTTCCATCCTTTCCAAAACCTCATCATTGCTCACATGCTTGATCCATGATATCTGCAGCATCCTTCTGTAGAACCTCATTTCAGTTTCTTCAAGTTGTTCCTTCATCTTTGATGACATTGTCCAGCATTCACTGCTATATTGAAGAACTGACAACACACAGCAATCTAGTCCTCTCTTCTTTATTTCTGGCGAAATTTTCCTGTGTCTTAATACTTTACTCAGCTTCTGGAACGCGTCCTTCGCTCTGTACCTTTTAAAAGATGACCATTCCCCCATAGTTATAAGGAAAGTGAAATAGTCTCTTTTAAATTTACTGGAATCACAAAAAATCGCTCAGTCACAAAACATGGTCTAGCGACTCACTTTCTCTTTTTCCAATCTTTTGACTTTTCTTTTTCTTATTTTTTACTTTTTTTTTCAATTGGAGTAGATAGACTAAACTATCGCCCAGTTCACACTCCACCCACGTCTATTGAACAGATGTAGAGGCTCATCCCTTGTTCCCTGCTTAGAATGTGGTTTCCGGTTTTCTCTTTTCAATCTTTTACTCTTTTCCATTCTTTTACTCTTTTTTTTTTCAATTGGAGTAGATAGACTAAACTATCGCCCAGTTCACACTCCACCCACGTCTATTGAACAGATGTAGAGGCTCATCCCTTGTTCCCTGTTTAGGATGTGGTTTCCAGTTTTCTGTTTTCTAATCTTACTCTTACGTAGCCCCCTGCGCATCAATGGCGTTACCGCCTTGCTTGGAGTGATATGATTAAAAAAAAAAGAAAAAAAAAATCCGAAATCTGTTTCGTAGTCTCTCTCTCTCTCTCTCTCTTTCCCTCTCTCTCTCTCTCTCTCTCTCTCTCTCTCTTTGTTATCAATTTGTTCGCTTTTCATTCCTCAAATATCATTAAACGACTTATTGAATCCACCTAACTATATCTATCAGTCCAACTATCAATTTATCTAAATATATATGGTGTTATGAAAACGGTGCTCTGTGTAATATAACAAAGATAATAATGTTTATATTAATAAATATTATAATCTCTCGTCTATAGCACGACTCGGAGTTTAATGCACTATGCACGAATCAGAGGTTTATTATGAACAGACTGCGTTTGTCTATATTTTAAAAGCTTTCAAAACTCTTTTTTAAATAATGTAAGTTTGAGGAGTAGGAGAAAGTGGTTTGATACATAATGCCTCTCTTATATCGAGAAGATTTTGATATTGTGATTTAAATAGTATTTTTGTATTTTTCACCAAAATGTATATATATATATATATATATATATATTGTAACTAAGTTGTTGAAATCGTAGGTTTATTTACCTTTTTGTTCATGCATTTACTTTTATAAAGAGTGCTCGATACAAATGTAGAGCGTTATACTGTAATGGTTGTTACAATGTTTTTAAATTCATAGTATCGCTACACAAAAAAATTCTCATGTTTCGAAGACAGCCCATTATGTTTTGGCTTCATCCTAAAAAATCAGCTGAGGATGAAGCCAAAACATAATGGGCTGGCTTCGAAACATGAGAAAGTTTTTGTGTAGTGATACTATGAATTTAAAAACATTGTAACAACCATTACAGTATATATATATATATATATATATATATATATATATATATATATATATATATAGTGACAATAAAAAACGGATCAGAAAGAAGAAAGTTCTCCTTTGCGCAATGATCGAGAGCCTAGTAGCCACTATGACTCGCCAGAGGCCGACTACGATCGGCCGGACCCCTTGCCTGAATACCATACTTCCGACTATCCAAAAAAATCATCTTCTCAGCGTTCGCACCTGGCAAGAGAACACCTGGAGCACTACGTCGTCGATTCAAGGATCAGCTCAAAAATACCTTCCTGAGGCTAAAACTTGATCCGGTCAATTAGGAAACGGAAGTTGCAGGATTACAAATTGTAGGAGAGCAGTCTACGAAAAAACACTTCTTTCGAAAGCATCAGAAGGCAAATTAAAGAGACGAAGCGAGGCCAGAACCCTTCTACCCTCCCAGGCGATGGCTGCAGACGTCTCTTCAGATTCAACATCGGTCTCATTTCGCAGAGATCAATCAGCACCCCAATACTCGAGTTCCGCCAGCGACGACGATATCGTGACATACAAATTATTTCACACAAAAGTTGTCTATAAGGAAACATTTGATATTTATTGACAGAGCAGCTAGTGCTACTGTCTGTTGAAGTTTATAAAATCTTCTTTTCAGAAAAATAGTTCTCTCAGTTCCAGTAACTGTTATTGCTCTTTCCAGTATCGCTGAGCACATCCTCCCTCATTTCTGGTTGAAACTTTGTGGAAAGTCAACATCTAAACTATGACATTGTTTTCTTTTCGAGTTCTGTATTTGAGTCCATTCTCAGCAATGATGAAGAAATGTTTGCCTAAATTTGTTGAACTGTATAAACGAAAGTAAATAACAAAATTGGAGTAGATAGATCTATCTATCGCCCGGTTCACACTCCATCCACGTTTATTGAACAGGTTAAGAGGCTCATTCCTTGTTCCCGGTTTACGATGTGGTTTCCGGCTTTCTCTTTTCTAATCTTCTTACTATTACGTAGCCCCCTGCACATCAGTGGCGTTACTGCCTTGCTCGAGGTGATACAATTAAAAAAAAAAAAGAACATATATCAATAAACAATGTTCAAATTTTAATCGTATATCCCAGGGGTGGATAACCTTGCGTATTAAGGCCACAGTGAAATTCATTGTCCCCCGTAGAGGCCCTATTACCAAGTGAATTTTTTAAAAGTCGAACATTTTATATCTCAGATAAATAACACATAAAACAGAATTTAATAAATATATAAAAATAAAGAAATATATTAAAATATATATATAAAAATATATGAAATATATATAAAAAATATATATATAAATGTAGGTAATATATATATATATATATATATATAATACATATATATATATATATATATATATATATATAATATAAAAATATAAAAATATTATATATGCAAAATATAAATATAAAATATTTAATAATATAAAATAAAATTATAATAATAATAATATAATATAATAATAAACTAATATAAAATTAAATATATAAATATTATATATATAATATAAAAATATATATATAATATATAATATATATAAATAAAAATATATATATATAAGATATATATATAAAATATATAAAAAAATTAAATAAATATATAACAAATTTAATAAATATATTTTTAAAAATTTAATAAATATTTTTTTATAAATGTAATAAATATATATTTAAAAAAATACTGGTGCAGTATTCAATAAAAGGAAAACAGCATATTTGGAGCTGTGGTTTTTCAGTTTAGATGTGCAATGATAGCTGGAGCCCCATCAGTTTGAGTTTTGTTTAAGGCGTATCAACCTCTGTAGGTTATTTAATGCCAAAAAGGTGGGGTCTTAAGATATTTTTTATTAATGTTTGCTTTCAGTGTGATAGTTGATTCAGTCAGATTTTAATGAAAATCTTTTGTTTTTATTTTTTATTCTTTTAATTTTAGAAAACTGAAAATGTTTTCGAGTTTTATATTCAAAAATGTTTTGTTGAGAATAATTTTTCTTTCAAAAGTGTGTTGTGGTAATAATTTTTTTCTTCAAAAATATATTGTTGGTAATATCTTTTTTTCAAAAAATGAATCTTTTTCTATAAAAGTCTATTTTTATGTACATATTTACATGAAAGTTTATTTTTATACTATCATACTGTTTTGACCCCAGTTTGGGGGTTAACTATTTGCTCATAGCTGGGACCCTTAACAGGTGCTACCACTCCGAATCAGGGTGAACCCGGGAAGAATAGCAATTAAGAGGTGGTTCTATGCTTCTCACAACCTCTCAATCAGAGGCCTTGCTGTTGGATGCAGTTTCCCGTTATGCCCAGGACCAGAACTATCAGTAAACACACTTACCAAATTAATAAGATTGAACCCAACATTATTAGATCTTTTTGAAGTTATCAAAATTATCGCGTCTTTCCTTTGCCTAAAGAAAGTCAGTCAGTCAGTTAAGTGCCATACGTGAAACACACTTGGGCGATCATGTCTTGAAAGAGATATGACTGACTGGGCAGAAGATTATCCCGCAGTAGGTTGCCATTGCTTTCTGCGGTAGACTGGTTGCCAACCAAGGCTATAGAACCTAATCTGTCCTGTTATTTAACCCATTACTGGAAGGAATAGACGGATTAATACCTTTCCCAAGGGTATTTGCGCGTAAGTGAATGCAATGAATTCAACTGGAATTCGAACTCGGATCGCTGATTTCTCGTTCCGAGCCGATATCCACTGCACCACAACTCACATCCGCTCTAAAGAAAGTACTTCTTCAAATAAATGAAAACCGTCAGTTGTTGCACGAATGAAATGCAATACTTGTGCCGAATCGGTAGAATCTGTCGATTCATCTAGAGCTCCGGAGAAATATACACTGTCTTTAATTTTTATTATGGAGCTCCTCTGTTACATTACTGGCCAATTCCTGTTGTCAACCTGTATTAATCCTTTTTGAAAAAGGCGCATTTTTATACTTTTTTTTTTTTAATCATATCACCCCAAGCAAGGCGAAAACGCCACTGATGCGCAGGGGGCTACGTAAGAGTGAAAAGATTGGAAAAGAGAAAAACCGGAAACCACATCCTAAACAGGAAACAAGTTCAACTGTTCAATAGACGTGGGTGGAGTGTGAACCGGGCGATAGTTTAGTCTATCTACTCTAATTGAAAAAAAAAAATAAAATAAAATAAAAAAAAAGGAGTGAAAAGATTGGAAAAGAGAAAAACCGGAAACCACATCCTAAACATTAAACAAGTTCAACTGTTCAATAGACGTGGGTAGAGTGTGAACCGGGCGATAGTTTAGTCTATCTACTCTAATCGAAAAAAAAAATAAAAAAAAAAAAAAAGGAGTGAAAAGATTGGAAAAGAGAAAAACCGGAAACCACATCCTAAACAGGAAACAAGGGATGAGCCTCTTCACCTGTTCAATAGACATGGGTGGAGTGTGAACCGGGCCATAAATTTTATCTGGATCTAAACATTTTACGATTTCTACAATGCATTCCGTTATGGGATCTGCATCACTAAATTGGTTACCTTTTTTCCGGACAAATATGCAAGTTTATAGCTTGATTCTCTTGCAATATTTCCTGAAATTAATACAGAATAGAATAAATGTCTCTGATTTTTCTGTTTCAGCTCCAAATCTGGCTCCAGCTCCATCGTTTTGAAATTTACTGGCTCCAACTCCAACATTATCAAATTTCAGGTCCCAGCTTGGACTTCGATTCCTAGCTTTAGCTAATCTCACAGTAATGAATGGTATTTCTTACCTCGTTCAATGCTATTCATAGGATACAATAGACGGCTAATAATCTAAATTCAAATGAATATACCTCTCCCTGTGTTAATCTCTTATTATTGATTATAATATAACAATACAAATTTATCAAAGCATTTTAATTTTTATGCATTTTAATTGTTCTTTGTTAACTATAAGTTCACTGTTTCAGTGAAAATTTCAAAGAAAAAACAACGTTAAAAATATAAAGTTAGTTTTTAATTGCAGTAGCGTGAGTTTAGTATTTGAAAAGTGATAGATAAAAAGAGTCAATGCAGGAAATGTTTATTTACTCAAGTTCATAAGTAGTAAGTAGGCTGGTAGCAAGATGGCGTATAATTTTACTACAGATGTTTTAGCGAGTCGAAGGGAATGAAATTCGTTTTTTTTTTTTTCAAATATTACAACAGTACTTCGTTTGGTCAGATTTATTTTGGTGTAGTAGAAGTTTTTCTTTGTAAAGTGAATCATAGAAATAAATTTGTTATCGATATTCTGAAAGACCACTTGCTAAGGTGATTTTCTAATTTTGCACAATGCCGAAAATATGGGATACCCAGTGAGGATCGAACACACTAGTCAATTGTAATGGTTCTAGCGAGACAAGCTTTCTAGCCATTACACCACCTTAAGTTGCCCAAAAGGACACCTGCTAAGTAGGGTTACATTTGCATCCCTTTATGCTCAAATCTCTCCCTTCTTTTTTTTTTTTTACTGTCCTCTGTTTGTTATCAGCAATTTTATCTGTTTATATATCAGTTTATTTTCTCAGACCAATTATTTTTAATTATTTTGTAAGCGATCATGGTCTTCCACATCTCCCTATCTCCCTATTCGTAATAACTGGACATTTGTTTGACCTAATCCAGTCATTCCTCTCTAATCGCACATTGAAGGCAGTATTAAACGGACATGCCTCCCAAAACTACCATACGAACGCGGGTGTTCCTCAAGGCTCTATCCTAGGTCCTACGCTCTTTCTGATTTACATTAACGATCTCCCCGATGCTATAAGATCCCAAGTAAGCTTGTACGCCGATGACACCACAGTTTACTCTCGCCTCGATTAAAAATCCAGTGTGGGCGAGAAAGCGAACCTCCCTGCCGAGCTTGAGAAGAACCTCCTATCCGTTGTGGACTGGGGTAAGAAATAGCTCGTAAATTTTAATGCTTCAAAAATGAAGCTGCTTTTTTTTTTCTTTTTTTTTTTCTTAATCATCATAGACAATCGCTCCTACCTTCAATTAGCATGGAACATGCCTGCCTCCCTGAGAGTAAAACGGTACGCCTCCTTGGCCTCACACTCTCAGCAGACCTCAGCTATTCTCCTCGGGGTCCTTGACAAAATACAACGGAGAATCTGTAATGTGATCGATGCCGACTTGGCAGCTCGGCTGCAGTCACTCTCTGACCGGCGTGATATGGCTTCCCTGTACCTCTTCTATAAATACTTAGTTCACTGGTGCCCCCTAGGAATGAATTTGCAAGAGATACTAGATTAGCAACTAGGTCTCACCCCTTTACAACGAAACAGATAAAATGTAACCGCAATTTCTACTCGAACAGCTTTTTTTCTCGCACTTCCCGCCTGTGGAATTCCTATCCATATACTTGCTTCCCCGACAGCTACAATCTCCAGGAATTTAAATGTAAGTTAAATAGACATCTATCACACTAACTCGCATCCATTCTCTCAAACACTCTACCCATCTACTCACCCCCCCATCCGCAGTATCCTCATCCATCTACCACCCTCCCTTCCGACATTCCCTATAACTAACCACTCTTTCTTAATACGTTCTCCTATGTAACCCCTGCGCAATAGTGGCAGTGTAATCTCTTGCTTGGGGTGAAATGATAATAAGAAAAACTCTTAACACGCTTTCTACTCTCATTCCTCACAAACTCCACTCTGTTATTCATTTGCTTAAGCTCATCAAGCATTGCTTCCTTTGCTTCACTTTCTTTCTATCTGACCTGTGAGTATCACATTCTTTAAGCCTTCTTTCTTATAAAAGATCACAGAAACTTCAGCTGTTTTCCATGATGTTAATTATCAGTTTCTTTTTTGTTTCCATCTTTTTCAAAACCTCGATCACGTGTTCGGTCCATCGTATCCACAGCATCCTTCTGTAGAAACAAATTTCAGTTGCTTCAAGTCTCTCTTTCAATTTTGATGAGATTTTTCAGCACTTTATTGATAAACAGACATCACATAACAATCCAGTAATTTGTTTCCACTGAAATTTCCCTGTCTGTCAATACACGACTCAGCTTCTGGAATGCATCATTGGCCATCCAAATTCGCCTTCGGATCTCAGTGCTGCACTTTCCGCCCTCTGTTAGAACACTTCCCAGGTATTTTCCTGTCTCTCAATACTCTACTCAGCTTCTGGAATACATCCTTGGCCATGCCAGTATACCTTCAGATTTCAGTGTCACACTTTCCGTCGTCTGTTGGAACACGTCTGCACCTGCTTGATTTTAGCATCCCCAGTCTGCATTTGGCATTTTGACCTTTTTTTTAATGATGACCATACATTCAGTTTTCCCGTAGTTTATATATAGTCCTTTCTTTCAGCTTTCCTCAGCTACCTTCTATAGGAGGTCATATAGTTTCTTTTCCGGATGGGCAGGTAAAACTTTATAGCAAAAAAACAAAAACAAAAAAAAAGTTTTCATCTGAGTATAATGTTTTAGTTTTCAGAAAAGAAACATTAAGCATGTTTTTTGTTTGTTATGTACGTATGTATGCGCTTGGATGTACTCGTGTATGTACTAGTTTAAGACATTATACATAGACAAGTGTATATCTGCATATATATGGCAATATATATATATATATACATAATTCAGTAATGAATTTGAACACTCTCGCCTACTGGCGTGTGTTTACATTGTATATAACACGCCAAAGTCTGCCTTCCTCAGAGGAAAACCGCCGACTGATGTCAGTTCGGTCGGGTTTCAATCCTGGCTAAAAGTAATCAAATGTCTAACCGGACTGATGACCTAGATACATCGTAAACAAGACAGTTTGCGGATGACAATATATATATATATATATATATATATATATATATATATAGTGTAAAAAAGTTGTAGAACACGTAGGTTTTTTTATCTACTGTACATGCATTTACTTTATAAAGATTGCTTGTTACAACGATCTTTTGTATTTCAACTTATCACCCGATGAGAAGCGCACGTAGCAGCTTCGAAACGCGAACATTTTTGTGTAGTGATACTATGAATTTATAAACCATTGTAACAACCATTACAATATATATATATATATATATATATATATATATATATAAAGCTTAAAATATAAAATAAACAGAGGGGTCAATGTCGACAAAGATTAAATATAATATGCTAGCTGTAAGGCCCGGCGTAGCTCGGGTGTTTTAATACTTATGTTGAAATGCTAAGGTCAAGAGCTTATTCAAAAAGCTCCATTGTGAAGGTTGCCTTGACGAGTTAATTAAAAAATGCGGAGTAAGTATTGGTTTTTGTTGTATTTGTAAAACGGAATTCATGCTTGGTCAATTTTGCCAGTAAACGGGAATGATGTATATACATTTGGAAAAACGGGATCTGATGTTGCGGGAGCCTGTAGTGTGATGCGATGAAGTTGTGACGCAGAAGTGGTTGGATTATTCTGGCAACGTTGGAGAGATTGGCACCTTGTAGAAACGTGACACTGTTATGAGATATGATAAGATAGAAGTTACAAAAAAAAAACCGATTTTTGTTGAAAAACAACTAAGCGTTGCATTCCAACAAATATTTGTTCGCAAAAAATAGTGTTCTCAAAAACAATATTTTCCGTACCCTGTGTGTCAATTGTTCGCATATCAAGACATCAGACTTTGATCTCCCAGTGACGCGATTTTGGTTAAGTGTGAGTAAAGCGTCTCGGAGAAATGCATAAAAGTGCGCAAAAGACCACCCGAAATTAAATTTTAGTAGAAATCGGACCAAAGTTTGGGAGGAGTAAGGCTTGTTAGAATGAAAACACACAGGCAGACAGATGGACATATCCATTTTCATATATATAGATTATGATGAGATTCTTAATACAATAGTATCAAAACCTGCAATCCATAGGGCAAAACTCTAAATAACGGATTTTCATAACGCTGATGGCACCTCTTCCTTACCGATAACATCACGAAGTTTTTTGGTTGATTTTTATTTAAAATTAATATAGCTTACATTGCAACAAGTAAATTCTTGTTTCGAGATTTACCAAACAATGTTTACGCTTGTGAAAATGATTTTCATTTGGTTATAAAACACATTACGTTTGTTACTTATGGATGTGGGGAGACAGAAAAAAATATGTGTGTGTTCGATTTAACTAATCAGAATGGAGATCTACTTTAAATTTGAAAGTATAGGTTATATTTTTTGAGAATACATGATTTTTTCTTTCAATATTAACGGGCAGAGTGTCAGTTGATCAAAAACCCCTGTATAGACAGCAGTTCCATTAGTGTATCCAGTATAGTTACAAGGTTATTGGCTTAGTTTTCTCTGCATCCCAGCATTTTCTGAAAAAAAAGGGAAAGAATACATTTTATATTTTTTGTCTTACTTAAAGAGACCTTTCAGTGTAAGTATACAGTTTTATTCCAATTCAGAATGCATTTTATTCTAATTTTTCATGAAATCAAATTTGTAAAAATCTTAATATCTATTTAATCATTAAAAAATTTGTAATATCAATAAAATCTATTAAAAAATCTATTAAAAAATTTGTAATATCAATAAAATCTATTAAAAAATCTATTAAAAAATTTGTAATATCAATAAAATCTATTAAAAAAATCTATTAAAAAATTTGTAATATCAATAAAATCTATTAAAAAAATCTATTAAAAAATTTGTAATATCAATAAAATCTATTAAAAAAATCTATTAAAAAATTTGTAATATCAATAAAATCTATTAAAAAAATCTATTAAAAAATTTGTAATATCAATAAAATCTATTGTATTATTATATCATATTTCAATTTTTAATAACATAATACAAATTATTAATATCCACTTTATGACTAAAAATTTTAATATCTATAATTGTTTTAATATCTACTTAATTATTATTATGTTATAATATGAAACAAATTATTAAATATATGTAAGTAATGACATTATTTAAAATCTTTTAACCCTATTCTAAGGTGGACATTTTGCAATGTTTACAAATGATATATATATTATTACATTTATTTAGTAGATATTTATTCTTAAGAAACAATATATAGTTTTTCATTTAGACACAAGGGTCATAGATTATTTAAAAACTTACATATAGCATTTTATAAAATTTTCCATTTTAATGTATGAGTATTAATTGTTTCTCTTAAATAGCAATAATATTTTAAGAGACATGTTCTATTTCTGTATTTATTATTATCAAATGAAGACGTGTTTTGATGAAATAGTTTTTTTGGGAGAGTTCTTAGTTCTAACCACATAGATTATTATATTACTTGGGGTTTCATAGAAGAAATAGTACATTGATAAACAATGAATTCTGTAAAGTACCTGTTTTCAAACTGGTACTTATAGAGTTTCTACATTTATATTTATAATTGTCTAAATTATTGATTTCAATTATTGGATGGTTTTAATTTTCAGTTCGGTTTAAATTTTTATTTAAATATTATTATTATGATTTTTTATAAATTTTCCGTATTATTAGTAGTTTCTTAATGAATTAGAGTAATTTTTTCTGCTAACTATTTTGCTAATATATATATATATATATATATATATATATATATATATATATATATATACATATATATATATATATATATATATATATATATATATATATCGAAATATATAGTCCCCTATATATTAATATACATATACATTTATATATAGTACCCTCCCAAAATGTTGGTACAGCAAGCCTAATTCTTTTGTTTTTGTTGTCCAATGAAGTTTCAGAGTGAAAAATAAACCATTAATTCTTAATAAATATTTCTTTTTTATATATATTACCATATTTCGGTCGTTGTACTCTCTGGTGTTATATATATATATATATATATTCTACAGGAGAAGAGAACCAACAGTCATACAATTAAGAGTTCTCCGCCATTTAATTTTTTATAAAGGTGCTCAATACAATAAATATTGTAGAGCATAATATAATCATACAATTAAATTTGTTTTTTATTATATTAATTAATTTAAATGTTAATAAATTTAATTTAAATATGATTTTTTTCAAATTCAAAGTAAATATCTGATCTGATTAGTTGAATTGAACACATGCATGCATTTAAGTCTTCCCATATGTATACATAACAAACTTATTGTCTCATACATTTAAATGAAAATCATTTTCACAACAATGATCTAACATTGACTGATGACAAGGCAGAAATTTCGGAACATAGAAATTTCCGTGTCGCAATTTATTTCTAATTAAAAAACAAATTTAATTATATATATATATATATATATATATTCAATTGGAGTGGATAGACTAAACTATCGCCCGGTTCACACTCCACCCACGTCTATTGAACAGGTGAAGAGGCTCATCCCGTGTTTCCTGTTTAGGATGCGGTTTCCGGTTTTTCTCTTTTCTAATCTTCTTACTGTTTTTTTTTTTTTTCAATTGGAGTAGATAGACTAAACTATCGCCCAGTTCACACTCCACCCACGTCTATTGAACAGGTGAAGAGGCTCATACCTTGTTTCCTGTTTAGGATGTGGTTTCCGGCTTTCTCTTTTCCAAACTTTTCACTCTTTTCTTTTTTTCAATTGGAGTAGATAGACTAAACTATCGCCCGGTTCACACTCCACCCACGTCTATTGAACAGGTGAAGAGGCTCATACCTTGTTTCCTGTTTAGGATGTGGTTTCCGGCTTTCTCTTTTCCAAACTTTTCACTCTTTTCTTTTTTTCAATTGGAGTAGATAGACTAAATTATTGCCCGATTCACACTCCACCCACCTCTATTGAACAGGTGAAGAGGCTTATCCCTTGTTTCCTGTTTAGGATGCGGTTTCCGGTTTTTCTTTTCTAATCCTCTCACTCCTATGTAGCCCCCTGCACGTCAGTGGCTTTACCGCCTTGCTCGGAGTGATATGATTAAATATATATATATATATATATATATATATATATATATATATATATATATATATATTGTTTAATTACTTAGTTTAAAAAGTGTTCAACACAATTACATTGTAGAACTTTTTAATATACTTAATTTGTAAACGAGTTATGTGTCCTAGGTTTCTATGAAAAAGACGCTGACATAACGTGGAGTATATTAAAAACAGGCAAGCCTCACAACGGTGGCAAAATATGTAGACTGTGATAGGAAGAAAAGTGAGCGATTATGCTATTTCCAAACAAAAATGAACTACTGAATGAAAGAACAGAAATTATGACTAAGTGTAACCATACTAAAAATACCTATTAAGTTCATACAACCATGGATGAAAACGTTATAACTTCTTTTAATTCTACAAATTGCGTGATCAAAAATTCCCCGTCACGTGAGCGTTAAAAAAACACCGTTACGTGAGAGTTCTTAAAAAGACGTTAGGCATATATATATATATATATTTTCGGCATGATGATGAATTATAAAGTCAGTAACGAATGCGATATTAACAGGTTTTAAATAATCGTCTTACACATCTCCGATGTTGTGAACTTTTGTTTGAAATGTTTTTTTTTTATTTTTATTGATAAGAATCTAAGAAACTGAGAAAAATATGCATTTAAGTCAAGAGACTAAATACACTGACAAAAAGAAGCCGAAAAAGTAACATTTGGCACCTATAGCAGGTGCCTAATTTTCTGAACGTAATGTCACTCTTTCGGATCTTCTCAGCTAGTTTTAGTAAAACTTTACTTTGCTTTAGCTTAGATATGATCACATGAAATGCGAGGTGAAGAAGTACAGATCTATAAGAATTTATAATGAATTCCGACAATCAGATGGTATCACATTAGTGCATATAATGACGGTAGCGGTAGCCCAAAAGTGATAGAAAGTCTCAGCTCTGGGAGTGTGTTAAGTCCATTAGCTGGCGGCAACAGTTAAGATTAGATACCACCCGTCTCGGTGGGCAAGGACAAATAGACAAACGCATAGGGCATGCACAACCACAATATGCATGCGAGCGTTATGGGTCACAGATAGACAGACACACTTGCAAGAAGTCATGCTACTTACTGCGCAATATCTTATTAAAATCAATTGCATTCACATACGCATACCTATTGGTGAGTACATCACGGTGATTTTGACAAAGATGCAAGATATACATTCGCTAACACGTGTGGGCACTAACATACAGTATGGCAGTTATAAACATATACGCAAACACATATATAAATATATGTTGTTTAAAAGATGCTATATTTATAAAAAGATGACGCAGAATATTGGGAATGGTGCGTTTGTAGTTATTGAGAGAAAGGACATCAGTATCAAAACTGCATGGCCGTCAGACGCCTCAAGCGGTCCTCAGATCCGATGCACATATAGATTTAACGAAAGATGCATTGGCAAAATGTATGAGGATCACTCAAGAAGCAAGACTGATAGCCACAAAGCAGTGCAGAATTGTATGCATTCTCCCCGCCCCATCTATCTATCTATCTATCTATCTATCTATCTATCTATCTATCTATCTATCTATCGCAATCCTTTTAAGATCTATCTATCTATCTATCTATCTATCTATCTATCTATCTATTAGATATAAAATTCTATATGTTAAATCTTCATCTCCCTACAAACATGTATTTATCACTTTCTAATACAACTGTTTACTGGTCTAATGTAATTTAAATCTGACCGATAAAGATTTATATTATATATATATATATATATATATATATATATATATATATATATGAGTATAAGGTATGTATGGAATAATATTCCTTGTCCAAAGAAACACTATTTTTAAAAAAGTTCTCAATACAAAGTAGAGCTAATAATATTTATTCATAAATTATAACTTGGATATGTTATATTATTTTACAAAAGTAGCTATTTTGTTTTGACACTTCTTGTGTTTTGTCAAAGTTTGAAAGTATTGCCCTTTTGTCTTTATAATCTATAAAAATAAAGTATTATGTCTTTTGTCATTATAATTTATCATGTCGAAACTATTATCCGTTTTGTCATTATAATTATTATTTATTACGTCAAAATTATTTTATAATTTATCACGTCGAAGGTAGTATCCTTTTCCTCATTATAATTTATGACAGCGAAAGTATTATCTTTTTGTCATTATTATTTATCAATTCGAAAGTGTTTTCCTTTTTGTCATTATAGTTTATCATGACGAAGGACTTATCACTTTTGTCATTATAGTTTATTACGTCAAAGTTATAATCCATTTTTGTCATTATAGTTTATCACGTCGAAAATATTATCGCTTTTGTCATTATAGTTTACTAGCAGTATAGCCCGGTGTTGCTCGTGTGTAATGAAAGCTTTAAAACTAATCCATAGTTCTTCGACTCTTTGGACGTTGGCACGAAATACTAAAAAGCAGTAGTTGTTTCCAGTTAAAGCGAAACCGTAGACTGAAAGAAAAATGAATGGATGTAAGTCAAATTTTGAAGTTTGGTGAGAATCGGATAAAAATTGTGGATTTGTATAAAAGATATACAGACAGATAAACAGACACACACACAATCATCTTGCATTTTATATACATGTATTATCGACTTTCAGCACTGTTGTAAGAACTGCAACCTTGAAACTTCTGAATATCGTTTCTTATGTCTTTGTCTATGATTGTATCAAATTTGATTAAAATCGGACCACACCTTCTATAATCCGATTTTTTGATTGTCGATTTTCAATATTTATCGGGGTACCTCGACACAAAACCTAGCTAAGAACACTCGCAGACGCTTATAGTACAACTGTGTAAATTTTCAAGAAAATCGGTTCAGCCGTTTCGGAGTCTGTAGGTAACGGACACACACACACAAACAAAGTTCCATTTATAAATAAGTTTAGATTAGATCACGTCGAAAATATTATCCCTTTTGTCATTGTCATTGTTGTTTATCACGACGATGGCATTATTATATCGTGACGAAAATATGCTCTATCTACAATAACACTGTAAACATTGATTTTACCTTATACCATATCCTCTCGAAAATATCGCTTTTGTTCGTTATGTCCTTAGCTCGTTAAAACTCCTTCTATCATCGAAGTTGACAAACGTCCCGCCTGGTCAGTATATAGATGTGCGGCTGCTTGGAAATATTAAGCTCGGTAAACTGGCTGTACAGATTGGATAATTGATAGCGGCTCTGAATGAGAATTTGAAAATTCAAATTCGAATTCCAGTAGAGTTCAATGCACACACCTCATTGGAGGAACTATGAATTTGAATGAGTTAAATACTCCTTGTTTACAATGTACTGAGAGGAAAGAATTATCTTTGAACGCGCTGCACTTTTCTCACTTGGTAATCATGGCATACCAGTAACAAGGCTTTTGTCAAGAAGTCTAGCTTTGGGATTGCTGGAGTTTCTCATATGCAAACATAACACAGGGGCAGGAACAAAACCCTTCGTTTTAATATCCAATATACTGGTATTAATGAAGAAATTACTGTTTAAGTGAAGTGTATGTTTCTGGTCACTGTTTGGATATGCATTTAAAAAATTTAAAATTTTTAAATGTTCATAAGAATTTGATATAGTTTGTAAAATCGATCACGTGAAAAATGCCTTAAACAATTTAATTAATAATGATTATCAATAGGAACATGATATGCATAAAAGATTAAACAGATTTTAGTAGAGTTTAGGATAGAGAATCTCAGAATTTGGTATAAGAATAGTCTGAACAAACATTACTTTTTTTTAAAATTAAATGAATAAAATGTCTTATTAAGTGCCGCACGTGATACACGCTTTGGGGGATCATGGCTGGGCAGAAGATTATAGCCCAGTAAGTTGCCATCGCTTTCTGTGGTAGACTGGTTGCCAGCCAAGGCTACAGAACCCAATCTGTTCTGTTATTTAACCCATAACTGGAGGGAAGAGACTGATTGATCACTTTCCCAAGTGTATATGTGCGTAAGGAATTCAACTGGAATTTGAACTCCGCTCCCTGATTTGTCATTCCGAGCCGATATCCACAACACACATCTAAAAAATAGACGCTTACAGAACCTGGTACCCCCAAGCGGTCACCCATCTAAGTACTGATCAGGATCGATTTTGCTTAACGTCGGTGATCGAAAGAGAACCAGTGTATTCAAGCGCTATATGGCCGTCAGCATTCCTTATTTCATAACGTTCCCAAATGAATCTCTCAAATCTAGTTGGCTAAACCCATTTTATTTTTACAAACATTTCTAACTAACAGCATAGCCCGGCGTTGCTCGGGAGTAATGAAAGCTTTAAAACAATCCATGGTCCTGAAGTTCAGGCTCTTTTGACGTTGGCACTAAAGACTAAAAAGCAATAGTTGTTCCCAGTTAAAGCGAAACCGTAGACTGAAAGAAAAATGAATGGATGTAAGTCAAATTTTGATTTTCTGGTATCGATATCAAATAAGTTTTTTTCGTCGTAAACTGAATTTTGAAGGCTAAATAAGTCCTCTGAGTAAATGGTATCATGGCTGAGACTAAGAATTACAATTATACCTACTTAGAGCCAAACCCGAAGCAAAAACTAAAATAAAAGAGCTGAAAAAAAAAAATACAGATATACAGGCAGATAAACAGACACACACACACACAAACATCTTGTCTTTTATATATATATATATATATATATATATATATATATATAATAATAATAATAACTAAATAGACTCTGTAAGTATTTAGGTTGTAAATTTATACTAAGATAAACCTTTAAAGAAACCATTAACAAACAGAACCTAATTCCGTTACAATCCGATGCACTGAGGCGTCGGATGAATGGGGAGAAAAAAAAGAAATCCACGGAATAAGAACAAAACATTCAATACTCCGCAGTAAAGAAAAAAAACCCAAACGGAACCAATCACAAGAAAAAGTGCTCGATACAAAGTACAAAAGATATACAACAGTAGAGCCAAGACACACAAAAAATCTCAAGCGAGCCAAAACCTACCGCGGTTTCACCCTACGGATCGTCAGGGCCAAGACGATCCGTAGGGTGAAACCGCGGTAGGTTTTGGCTCGCTTGAGATTTTTTGTATATATATATATATATATATATATATATATATATATATATATAATCGATTTTCTGCACTATTGTAAGAACTCCAATCTTGAAACTTTTGAATGTCGTTTCTTATGTCTTTGTCTATGTGTGTATCAAATCTGATTAAAATCGAACCACTCTTTCTATTACCCGATTTTTTCGATTATCGATTTTCGATATTTTTCAGGGGTACCTCGACACAAACCTAGCTAAGAACACTTGCAGATGCTTATAGTACAACTGTGTAAATTTTCAAGAAAATCGGTTCAGCCGTTTCGGAGTCTATAGGTAACGGACACACACACACACACAAAGTTTAATTTATAAATAAGTTTAGATTATACAAAATGGTCATTCAAGAGTATACCCTGTTGAATCATGTTGAGAAATATGTTGGCTTTTAGCATTGAGCAATTTATTTGATGACTTTTCCGAGAGATCTAGGCGAGTTTTGATAACATGATAACATGAAAATCAGACATAGAGTTCTAAATCCACCGAGATGACACTACAACGCTCTCCTGATTTTGATGAGAAGTAAGAAGTGGGAAAAATAAAGTAAATTTAATTCGAGTGATTAGTCGAATTTTCACTGTCAGCAAATTTAGGAAAATGTAGATGGTACTAAATTATTTACGCTGTTTTTACAGATAAATAACTTCTATAGAGTTTAATCTATAGATTAATTTATAATTCATAAAATAAAATATATATTTATATATCGAGAGACAAAACAGAGAAAGTAAGATGAGTAAATTGTCGCCATTTTATATTTTTATTTTGAGCATGCGATTTGTTTGATTTTGATTTTGTTGAATGAACAGTATAGTAGGGTCAGTTGCGCACTGTATGTGATAAAAAGAATACCATGACGCAATTTGCCCCGCCGGGAATTTGGAAAAGTCATGCTGTAATGCTTGGCGTTATCGTCGGAGGTTCCAACACAAACATTTCAGAGTGTTTGAGTGTCTATCCGTGGACAGTGAAAAGGAATCGGTAATTGAAGGAGTTTAATGATGATTACGAATGTGCTTGTATATATCACTAGTGATGGCAACGTTATGCCTCCATTCATCCCGCAGAGCCTCAAACTCACGGAGGCCTACATCAATCTTTTTAAGGAGATAGTGCTTCCCTGGATCTCGAGGGTGGCTACTTATATCTAGCAAAAGGACTCTGCTTCATGCTACAGAAACAGGAGTACCCAGTCATGGCTGTCAGACATATTACCCTTACATCTGGCCACCTAACTCCCCTGCCTGCAAACCTCTTGATTACTACTAGTAGTGTAGCCCGGCGTTGCTCGGGTGTAATGAAAGCTTTAAAACTAATCCATAGTCCTGGAGCTCAGACTCAGCCTAAAGAATATTTGTGTGAAATTTGGTGAGAAGTTTGGATAAAAATTGTGGATTTGTATAAAGGACATACAGGCAGATAAACAGACACACACACAAACATCTTGCCTTATATATATATATATATATGTTATCGATTTTCTGCACTATTGTAAGAAGTGCAACCTTGAAACTTCTGAATATCGTTTCTTATGTCTTTGTCTAAGAGTGTATCAAATTTAATTAAAATCGGACCACTCCTTCTATAACCCGATTTTGTCGATTATCGATTTCCGATATTTATCAGGGGTACCTCGACACAAAACCGAGCTAAAAACACTCGCACACGCTTATAGTACAACTGTGTAAATTTTCAAGAAAATCGGTTCAGCCGTTTCAGAGCCTATAGGTAACGGACACACACACAGAGAGACACAAACAGACAAAGCTTCATTTATAAGTTTAGATTAGATTTAGATTTGTGAGTGCAGTTGAGTGAGATACCAACAAAACTTCTTGTAACGCCAAAGATGACCTGAAAACAAGGGTTATGTCTGCATAATATATATATATACATATATATATATATATATATATGAGGGAAAACCTAGCATAAGGCTTCCTGTTTATTTCCACGGAAAACGTATTCAGGGATATCAGTGAATAGATCTAGTTTTCTGGTTCAAAACACCATTTTCTACGTAGTCATTTGGTTCTTCACCTGGGCTGGTAACAAAAATGTGCCTCCATATTGTGCCCTTAAACATCTGTCCCAGCGGAGACGATCCAATTTTTTGCAGACATTGCCGTGTCTTCTGCTAAAATGCATTAACTACCACCTAACTTTACTCATATCTATCATTTAGTCTCCATAAATGTTCGATGTAACCCCGACTATGTCAACAAGTGCATTCTTTTTTACGTGAAAGAACTTAATAGTTACACTTGTACTTCATAAAAAATCTTATATCAGACTTAATTTTATCAGAATCACGCTCATCTGCTATCCATAAGAAAGAAAACATTGTTCTGGATTATTGGTGATAAGGTTTAACCCTGACTAGCATAACTCCAACATTTATCCTTGTGTTATTTTGGGCCAACATTACAGATTAGAAGGCGTCACTTCCGGATTGATTCTCGTATAAAGAAGTTACATTGCCTTTTCTATGACGGTAGAGGTACCAGTTCATTATAAATTATTTTTTGTATCATATCACCCCAAGCAAGGCGGTAACGCCACTGATGCGCAGGGAGCTACGTAAGAGTAAGAAGATTGGAAAAGAGAAAACCGGAAACCACATCCTAAACAGGGAACAAGGAATGACCCTCTTCACCTGTTCAATAGACGTGGGTAGAGTGTGAACCGGGCGGTTGTTTAGTCTATCTACTCCAAAGCTTTTTGTGTTAACCAAAGTTTATGAAACAAAAATGTCAAAACTTAAATTCACTTTAAATATACGTAGATCGTCCTAGTAAGTACTAATGTAACACGTTCGCCCTGTTGGTAACCCTCAGGTCAAATCCTGGTCGAGACGGCATCAATTGTGACCCCTTATGCCCGGGGCTGGCCGTGTAATTGTGACGCTCGTTCACGCCGACGGTCGTGACGATACCAGTTGTGACACTGCCACACAGCTGGCCGGTTGGTTCGGTCGCTGTTGCTGGTTGTGACGATCCTGTCCGATGACGTCGCCACAAAAGCTAGTTTACAAGACGTCTCTTGCAACAACGCGCCACTGTCCCACGTTGTGAATTGATCCCAGAGGTCGCGTCGTGCAATTTTAGTAGTCGCCTTTTAGAGCCAGTCCAGACGCTGTTGTTGCACACTTGTGGTTAAAAAAAATAAATACGGCAATAAAAAAAAATAATAAAATAAAAGACCAATGTCGAACACGCCTGGAGAGCTACAAAGAATGTCTTTATTAAAAAAAAAAAACAAAAAAAAACATGTTTTTTTTTTTGTTTTTTTTTCACAGGAGCAGATAGTACAGTTGTCAAAAATGATAATACAGTTGTCAGAATGCCGGTTACAACGGAGAGAGAAAGTTCGTTTAAAATTATCAGAGCTTTCAATATTTAAATAAAAATGACTTTTCTAAGTTTCGTTAAAGTAAACAGATCTCTTCAAATTTTTACTATAGTCTTTTCACGTATTCATTAAATTTTCATTAAAGTCTTTTAACATATTCTCTTTAATCAGGGCTGTCAATTCTCAATGCGACTTTTAAAATAACAAGTCCTTTCGGGTCCTTATCGGAATTTAACGGAGTTTACCGAAGTATAGCGAACGAGGAATCAGAATTATTACAGGATTTTTTAATCACCTCAACCTAAACTAAACAATTACACCACTAAGAGAGTGAGGAATCAGTATTAAAGAGAAAGAGAACAATGAATACAACGGGAATTCAGATAATGGTTCACATTGCGTTGAAGCTTTTAATGATTAAAAGCTGCAAAAAGAATTACAACAGCGAGAAGTGCGGGAGAAGAAACTGTTAGTATAGAACTTACGGTTACATCTAGCCATTTTAACCGTAAAATGATGAAAGATTGTCGCCAATCTCGTACCGTGCCTAAATTTATGAGGTCTAGATTCTAAAGAGGAAAATTCATCAAAACGTTTACCATAAAACTATTTACAGGCAAAAGCACAACAATTCGAGATGCCAGGTCGAGAGTAAGGATATTGTAGATTCTTCTTTTGTATTTTATCTAAAATTTCTAAATACAGGGTGTCCATAGAGTCAGTGTGCACTTTAAAAAAATTATAACTTTATTTGTATTTGTGATAGAAATAATCTGTAAAAAATGTTATAAAGTTTAATGTACCAAGTTTTAAGTATAGTTATTAAATAATTCTTTACAACAAAATTTGCAGCAATTTTTAGATAAGTAAAAACTGTTTTCTGCAAAATCGTATTTCCGTTTGTATTACTAATGATGGAAGATGTGGAGACTTAAATAAGACTTAAATAAAATTTCAATAAAAGCTTTAAAAGTATAGATTTACTTTCTAATATTTTTACAAATTATTTCTATCGCAAATACTAATAATTTTTTTAAAGTGCACACAAATTTTATAGGCAACCTGTACATAAATGAAGCACTAGATCAGATGTGGCGTCAATATTCAATGCGTGGACGAATGGTATACATTTAATTGTTTAAGACGTATTCTGACGAGAGAAATTGTCTAGCACAAAACAGTGAATCCTCGCATCAGACCAAACACACTGAAAATTATTTTGATATATATTTTTTTTAATCATATCACCCCGAGCAAGGCGGTAACGCCACTGATGTGCACTGATGTGCACTGATTGGAGTGTCAAACCGGGCGATAGTTTAGTCTATCTACTCCAATTGAAAAAAAAGAAAAAAGAAAAGAGTGAAAAGATTAGAAAAGAGAAAGCCGGAAACCACATCCTAAACAGGAAACAAGGGATGAGCCTCTTCACCTGTTCAATAGACGTGGGTGGAGTGTGAACCGGGCGATAGTTTAGTCTATTGTTTTTGCAGGATGTTTTTACTATCTGGTATATTATAGATAGGTAGTATTAATAAACAATCTTGTAAAAACACGTTAATCTAGCCTGGATTACGGAAATTTTTGCACGGTAAATACCAAAATCATAAAAATAATAAATAAGCAGGTTGACTAAGTTTCCATCATACATTTAGCCTGGGAGCAGGTGTAGAGAATATAATTAAAAAATAATCAAAACCATTTTTCCTCTTAATCATAACCTCTTAGGGTGATTAAATTTGGCTACTAAATTATGTTAAAACCTTTAGCGTAAATTCCTCTTCGTTATCAATGTTTATTGCACATGATTAATTAACGCATGCTTTAAAGAAATAGAAAATTATGACGTAATTAATGTGTTCTTTCAACGACAGTTAAGCTGAGAGCATCGTTCGCCGAGCCCTGCCAATGTAGCATTAGCACTTTTAAGTGGAAGTTAATCAGTAAAGCACCTAGTTTTGCAAATTTAACCCTAAATATCTTTTAAATAAATGACGGCAGTAAATTGTATGTTGCGTACTGATGCGAAGAGATGGTTCTGGAACACCTAAATGTACCAAACCTCATCCCAAACTAATTTACTGATGAAAAACGTTTTTTTTTTGTATACTCTAGATGCTAATATAGGGCCAATAAAGAACGTCACGTGATGATATAGTTATACAGAGGTGGTCTAAGAATGATCGTTAACAAAATATCAACATTCTATACCAAGTGTTTCAAGAAAGAAAATTTGAAGTAAAACTCTGCAAAACAGAAATTACGGTTATTTTCTAAACGTAGCATAGATGTGGACAGTCACTTAACTGCCATAAATGATACACGCTTTGGGCGATCGTGTCTCGAAAGAGACATGACTGACTGGGCAGAAAATTTAACAGTTGCCATTGCTTTCTGGGGTAGACTGGCTGCCATCCAAGGCGAAAGAACCCAATCCGTCCTATTATTTAACACATAACTGGAGGGAAGAGAATGATTAATACCTTTTCTCTTTTGTGCGTAAGTGATTTGATACAAGACGACCGAAAATATGAGGCACCCATTAAGGATCGAACTCACTACTCAATCGAAGTGCTCAAATGGTTTTGTAAGCGTAGCACAGCGTTTCAAGTGTAGAGTAGCCAGTGAGGATCGAACTCACGGCTTACTACTAATTGCTCTATCGAGAAAATCTTACGATTACTCCATGTCGAAGTAGTTTATATGCGGCAACCTCTCGAAAGTGTGGAGTAATCAGTGAGGATCAAACTCAGTAGTACTTGATCTTGGATCTGCATTGATAACGAGAAATCGGAGAGTCGAGTTCGAATTCCAGTTGAATTTATTTCATTTACATACGCGCAAATAACCTTGGGAAAGGTACGAATCCGTCGGTTGCCGCTTCAGCTATGGGTTAAATAGATCAGATTCTATAGTCTACAGAAAGTAATGGCAATCCACTGCGGGAAAACCTTCTGCCCAGTCTGTCATACCTCTTTCGAGACACGATCACCCAAGCGTGTATCATATATGGCAATTAACTGACTGACTGACTGACTGCTTGATCTCGTGGTACAAGCTTACAAACAATTACACCATGTCAGAGTGCGCAAATGATTTTCTAAACGTAGCTTACATCGGGCACAAGGTTGAAAGTGTTGAGTAGCCAGTCAGGATCAAACTTACTACTACTTGATCTATCTTAGATGTGGCATAAGGCCAAAAATGTGGAATAGCCAGTGAGAATCGAACTCATTACTATTTGATTTCGCGAGACAAGTTAGCTTTCTACTACACTTAAAAAAGTGCCATCCAAATGGATGGAAAATGGACTGAGAACAGTGATGTCACCTACTCACTGATAAGAAAACTTGAAATGTTGATTTGATAAATACCAAACATATTACATACACAGGAATCTTAATCATTTATAACAAATCTTGTATAAGAGAAATTCAACACAGAATAGTTTGAGATATGGATACATTTTCCACATCGTAAGATGCTTAAAAACATAATGACGAGAAAACTTGAGTCATGTTTTTAGCCTTCATCACTTTGCAATAGTCATAAGTATTTTATCCATTGAGTATATCTGGCCAGACAACAGCAATAGCATCATTTTCGACTTTCAGTTATTCAATTTTATGTTGCCATAGTTGGATATGACAACACTAGTGCAAAATCTAATCACACTGTTGTCTGATGATCAGAGTTGTATGCAATGATTGTACAAATTCATACAGAATGCTAAAGATTAAATATACTCATCAGATTTTGATTTTTAAATGGATGTCATGACTGGCGTCCAACTCATTCAGAGATGATTAAACTATTATCTTCTCAAAAAAAATATCTGAAATAATTTCAAAATAATAAATTGTACAAGCCTTAAAGAAGAGGACAATTCATCATACCTGAAGGCTGTTGACAAACAATAATGTATGAGATAACAAAAAAATTAAACACTGGAATAATTTCAAAAGAATCAACAGAAATGGTCAGCATATGTACCTATAAGGCCAAATCATAAATAATTTCTAAATTTTCTTAAAACATAAAATATAATATTATTTTATTCAATTATATATCCACCATTATTTGCAATATATTGTTGTCACTAATCTGATAGCTATTCCATACCTTTTGAGTGAATTAATTTATACTAATGTTCATCCACTATAAGACCAAAGCATGGCCGGTCTGTGCGAATAGACAGTATTTTGTGACCCTCGTTATTTTATCAACATTTGCATTTTTGTACCTACATTTGTATATGTCGTAATAAGATGCCCAGTAAGAATAACGCAAAAACAACCAAATAGGAAAATACGAATATATATTAAATACGGAAAGAATACACTACTTGGAACTTGATTTGTAGGAACGATAATACGAGTTAGTGTGGAATACTATGATTCGACCCTCGGCTTTAGAACTGGGACTCGTAATGTTTGTTAAGGTAGCAGTGTTCGTAGACCGACTTTCGGCTGATTTCGGGCCGCTCTGAGGGCGCTCTCCTCAGGCTACTCCCTCTCACTTCTTATGAGAGGGGGTATAATTAATGGTTGGAAGAGTCCATTCAGTCTGTCGGTGATGCCGCTATGACACCAACCTCCCAAGCTTTTTTTTTTTTCTCTGTGTAGGAAGTTTTAATATTTTTCCTTTTATGGTTTATTACCAATGGTTCCATAAACTTCCTCTTCCTTCCTGACTTTCTTGTTTCAGGCACTGTCTATCGGTGATGCCGCCATGACAGTATACAAAAAATCTTAGCAGATTTTGCCGTCTTTCTGAGTGTGGGGAGTTTTCATCCAGATACGTCAATTAGTTTTGATCATGCTAATTCTCGAAAATACACTATATAAAATTCATTATTTTTTATTCATAATGTTGAATGTTGTAGTGAGGTGTTATTCAACTGCCTCATAATTAATAGTTGTAGCTATTTATGCACCTGGTGATTTCCTATGTAAATGAGTCACCCCATCTCCCTGTATCGAAGAGGTTTTATCTTCTTGTTTTCCTTGGTATTTATTATGTGAGCTTTTCCACCTTCACTATCTTCCTCCCTTTCTTTATGTTTGTTGTAGTAAAATATCCTGTTCCACCCAGGAACGGGTATGGCCCAGGTTATAAAAGACCTAGACGAGAACGAACTACAGAATGATCGAGAGATCAAGAGCCATCGGCCGTAGACGAGAGTTAGACGTCACTAGACGGAAGCCTTCTTCTCAAGACGGACGCATACGTCCTATACAGAGACATTGCCTTCCTAAATGTTATTCGTGTTGACTGTTCGTTGGTGTACTTGTATTTGGTTTATTGTACTGAGGTATAATAAATCTCTATTTATATATCCTCAGTGTTAAGAGTTATTTCTTGCACTATTCTTTCTCTGTTTATCCCCTCCCGGGATACAACAAAGATAGTTATGGAAAGATAGATATGGAAAGATAGATATGGAAAATTGTGATCTTTTTACTCTTTTCCTTGAAGTGTTCCTCCAACAACTGTTCATCTTTAGAGTCTAATTTCACTCTCGAATTCACTGTCTGGTTTGTCTGGAGTTGACATGACATTTTCGCCTTCTTTCCTTTCAGACTCACAATATATTTCTTCATCGCTATCGCGTTGTAATCTAAATTCGTCTGCATGTACGAATATCACATTTCCATTTTTATTTCTATTACGATAGTGTTATACCCGCTTTGCAATATGAATCTTGCCTCTTGTACATTAGATACACTATTCTTTTTATACTCCTGGGCATGATGGTAAACTGCATCCGGCAGCAAGGTCTCTGATTGGGAGTTTGTGAAGAGCATGGAACAAACTCTTAACTGCTGTTGTTCTCAGGTTCACCCTGACCCGAAGTGGTAGTACCAGTTAGGGTCCCAGCTATGGACACATAGTTAACCCTCAAACTGGAGTCAAAACACTATGAAACTATAAAAATACACTTTTATAGAAACATATACATAAAATAGACTTTTATAGTAAAAATGTACATTTTTGAATTAAAAATATTACCGGCTATACATTTTTGAAAAAGAATTTTTACCATAACACAATTTTTGAAGAAAAAATAATTATTCTCAGCAAAACATTTTTAATACCAAACTGGAAGACATTTTCAGTTTTCTAAAAATGAAAAAGAATAAAAAAAAATACATTTTCATTACAATCTGACTAAATCAACCTTCTCACTACAACCGAACATTTTGCATTAGATAACCCACAGAGGTTTTGCTATGCCGTTAAACAAAACTCAAACTCAAACTCTTTATCGCGTTGTACCAATTCTATTACAAGATCCGTGACTTTTGTTAAATTAAATATCTGAATAAAGTCTTGTTATTGAACAACTTGTAAACCCTGATTTGGTGCCAACCTTCTTAGTTGCAAATGCATTAAAGTCATTTGTCGGGACTCCTCATTATGAAGGCCGTTCACCAATTTGAAATAATTGTAAGGAAGAAAAAATAAAATATTATTCTGAAAAAAAAAATAAAAAGCAGGCACCCATACTTTGTTATTTCAATAAACATAAATCTCCCTCAAAAGGTGATTGCTGTTCATTTTTTGATGGGGAGGCAGTGACCTTAAACTTTTAAAATTATATGATAAATACAAAAAATAACATAAATTGTCAATCCGAAAATTGAAAATCTTTTATTTTGACATCAGTTTTGCAATTCCATTAACAAAAAAAATGTGAACATCTTTTTACGTTTAAGTTATGTCTTCACTTGCTGAGGTGCGTTGTGTTGCATTGGATATCGGCTCGGAACGAGAAATCGGGGAGCCGAGTTCGAATTCCAGCTGAATTCATTGCATTCGCTTACGCGCAAATATCCTTGGGAAAGATATTAATCCTACTATTCCTTCCAGTTATGGGTTAAATAGCAGGCAACCAGTCTAACGCAGAAAGCAATGGCAACCTACTGCGGGATAATCTTCTGCTTAGTCAGTCATGTCTCTTTCGAGACATGATCGCCCAAGCGTGTATCACGTGTGGCACTTAACTGACTGACTGACTTCACTTGCTGATAAATTAATTTTATTCATGAATTGTCAAAACTGTTAAATTTATTTACATATTATAATAATTATTTTAGTATGTTGAAAGTTTTGTTGCCGTGTTTTTTGGGGGTTTTTTTTTCTGTTTATCAGGGACTCCATTTTTCACACAAATCTGAAAACCTTTCCCTTTATTAATTTCTTATTGCGATATTATTAGGTTGTCCCAAAGGTTCGTAAACACTTGCGAAATGGCTCTATCTGGTCCAGCACAATCGAGACAAGCGATGGATTCAGAAAGGGCAAGAGACACCGTCGGTTCCAAAACAAGATCGATTCAGCAAGAAAATCATCTTATGCGTTTGGTGGAACTTTGAAGGAATCGTGCATTTTGAGTTGGTTCCGAATGGTCGTGCCATCAGTGCTGAACTTTACTGTCAGCAATTTGATTGGGTCTACGAAAAGTTGAAGCAAAAGTACCCGGCTCTGATCAACCGAAAGCGCGCTTTGATGCAACAGGACAATGCCAAGCCACACACCGCCAGGAAGACGAAAGACAAGTTTGAAGAGCTGGACGGCGTTGAGGTTCTGCCACATTCAGCCTACAGCCCTGACTGTGCTCCATCAGATTACGGCCTTTTCCGCTTAATGCAACACTTTCTGAAGGGTCGCCGATTGGACTCGTTTGATGAGGAAGCGTGTCAAGAATTCTTTGATTCGAAGCCGGCTGAATGGTACTTTGACCAGACCCGAAAGCTTGCAGATCGATGGCAGAATGTCTTGGAAAATAATGGTCTTTGTTTTGAGCACTAATTTCTGTTGCTTTTGCGAGTAAACTTTCAGTTTTTTGCAAGTGTTTTCTGGTAACCTTAGATTACTTAGCGAGTAAAATTTCAATTTTTTGCAAGTGTTTGCGAACTTTTGGGACAACCTAATATATAATGTGAATAATATTTATTATTACAATAACTTGTATTCTAAGCACAAATTAAAATATATGTAATTACTAATAAACTGATAATATTGTTACATCTTATAAAATGAACTGGTTTTAAAAGAAAGCAAACGGGTTTATAATTGATCTAGTAAATAGTTAAAATAAAATATTATTTCAAAAATTAATTTTATGATTTATACATAAATATTTAAAAAATAACAATTAAAATACGTTTTTGTTTTTTAGAGAAAATTAACTGATTTTGATTATTATTAATTATATATATATATATATATATATATATATATATATATATATATATATATATATAACTTAAACCAACGCATACAAATAATATCTTTATCCAAAATCATATTCTATAAAGAGTTACATAACAATAAACAAACACTTGTTAATAATGGATTTTCTAAATCCGTCATTGGTTAACAAACTAAAATGTATCAATAAACTTATTAATATCTCAAACAAAATTTATGATATTAATAATAATGTATGTCAGTATAAACATAACACTATTAACCTATATCATTTTAGCCAAATGCATAAAAATAACAAACACAAGGAAACAGCACTCAAAAGCATAACAGAGATGTTAAACCCGTTAATCTAGACATATGATTCTGTTGTTAATATTTTAATCTCTCACGTGGTACGACGTCATAGAACCGCATCATAAATTTATGACCTGCGTCTGCTATTCCGTCGCATAGCAATCTTCTATGTCAACATAAAAGAATATCATATTTGTTTAAACGTCCGTATAACCACTCTGAAGATGGCTCATTTGAGCCAAAAGCTCAGATCAAGGACCAGCTTAAGAAAAAATGACAAATGTTGGACAATTTCTGCCTTCATTTTCACCTGAAATTAAAACAAACATACAGACTTTAGAACAGCTCATGATCAAACATTATAGACATTCATTATCTTTTAACAATATATATATATATATATATATATATATGTGGTAGGGAGTTTGCACCCTCGGGCCTTCTCATACTTATTACATAAGTTTAAGTTTCTGATGTGCGTTGTGGTGCAGTGGATATCGGCTGGGAACGAGTTTTAACTGCAGTTGAATTCGTTGCATTCACTTACGCGCAAATACCCTTGCAAAAATTATTAATCCGCTGCTTCTCTCTCTAACTATGTGTTAAATAGCAAAACAGATTATTTTCTGTAGTCTTGATTGGCAACCAGTCTACCGCAGAAAGTAATGCCAACTGTGGGGACATCTTCTGTCCAGTCAATGATGTATGCTTGGGCGGTCATGTTTCGAAAGAGACATGATCGCCCAAGTGTGTATCACTGACTGGCACTGAACTGACTGAAGTTATTGATATAATTTAGCGGTGAACTAAGTCGATATGTTTTACATGACGTTCTCAATTTCATGACATAAATATGAATCCAAAACTGTTTGCCTGGTGTTGCTTTCTCAATTGCTGATTAGCGTTTAGGCTGAGGCATATTTTTTATCGCTGATGCCCTCTCTGGATCTGGTTTTCTGCCATGTTCGTTAATAATGTCGCCTAAATATTTTATTTCCTTTAAGAAAAAAATCCCATTTTTTTCTCTTTTACTTTGAACCCAATGTCCTGTATTCTTTTGAAAACCTCTTTAATAAATGTCGCGTGTTCTTCCATGTTCGAATTTCAATTAAATTCGTTGCATTCACTTACAAGCAAATACTCTTAGGAAAGGTATTATTCCGACGCTTCTCCCTCCAGCTATGGGTTAAATATCAGAACAGATCGGGTTCTATACCCTTGGTTGACAACTAGTCTACCGCAGAAAATAATGGCAACCTTCTTTTTCTTCTTCTTATTCTTCTTCATGTGCCGTGTCCTTTCAGGACGTAGGTTATCATTGACTTCAACTTGACTTTGTTTGTCGCTCTCAATATTTTTTCTCTTGGTATCTTTAAGCCCCGCTCCGCTATCCATTTCCTCAGACGTCTCGCGTTGATTTTCCCTGTCTCTCCTCCCCTTTATCCAACCTGTGTGTATTAAGTTCTCTAGGCCGTCCTTCCTCATTATGTGTCCCAGAAACCTCATTTGTCTCTTTCTGATATTTAGTATGAGTTTTCTTCTCGTTTGCATCCTTTCCAACGCCTCACCGTTGCACACTGTCCATGGTATCCTCAGCATCCTTCTGTAAAACCACATTTCTGCTGCCTCAAGTCTCTCCTTCATCCTTGATTAGATCGTCTAGCATTCACTTCCATACAGAAGGACAGACATCACATAGCAATCTAGCACTCTTTTCTTTGTTTCTAGTGAAACTTTCCTGTCTTTCAGTACTCTGTTCAGATTTTGAAATGCGTCTTTGTCCATGCCAATGCGTCTTTCGATCTGCATGTCGCACCTTCTATCCTCTGTCAAAATACTTCCTAGGTATTTGAAATTTTTTACTTGTTTTATTTTAGTTTCTCCGACTTGTAGTTGGCATATTGGGCTCTTCTTGTTGCTGATGACCATCCATTCAGTTTGCATGGCAACCTAGTGCGGCAAAATCTTCTGCCCAATCAGTCCTGTCTCTTTTCAGACATGATCGCCCAAGCGTGTATCACGTATAGCAATGAACAGACTGATTCCTATTTGACAAAAGGCAGTTATTCCGAACCAGCAGCGATGTTCCTCACTTATTTTATTTATTTATTTATTTTTTGTTTTTGGTCTTTTTCTGCAATTATATATATATATATATATATATATATATATATATATATATACTCTAGAAAAAATTTCAGATATTCTACAATTTCATGGGTGATACATATTTCGCAGGCAAACATGGTGCTTGTCAGATCCAAATGATACAACAGTTAATGTTCAAATTTTGAATATTAACTGTTGTATCGTTTGGGTCTGACGAGCAGCAAGGTTTGCTTGCGAAATACGTATTACCCATGAAATTGTAGAATATCTAAAATCTTTTCTAGATTATATTACTCTATTAAATTAAATAAATAAATTTAACATTGAGTTCTTTTTAGCTCGGCTCTATCAGAATTTACCTGACTTTTATACCAAGTATTCTACGTTTTATATATATATATATATATATATATGTGTGTGTGTGTGTGTGTGTGTGTGTGTGTGTGTGTGTGTGTGTGTGTGTGTGTGTGTTCGTCTCTGAATTTGATGAAAATGATTTATTATTATTTGTATTATTTATGTTTCCCCATCTTTCTTGTTGTTTTCACAACGTTTCGTCCTTTGGGCTCTCTGGCCATCCTCAGGTGTATATTTTTTCTTATTTATTTAGTTCTTATTCCTAGTTCTGCTCAGTTATCGCACGCCTGTTTCTTCTGAATCCAAGTACACAGTGCCTAATTTGTAAGTTCATTCCCTGAGTCGGACAGTAGAAACGGGCGAGAGGGTAGTATCTAGATAAGAACTAGAACAGTCTACACGCGTGGATTAAATAGATGGTTTAGTTCAGAATTACGTGTAGATTACCCCGATAAATGCACACCTGAGGAATTCGGGGAGTACAACGACACAAATATCGTATTGACAATAACAAAAATGAGGATAACCGTTCTAATAAAATAGTGTAAATAATATATGTGTGTGTGTGTGTGTGTGTGTGTGCGCGCGTGCGTGCAGCATGGTATGTCATATGTTTCCATGATCCCCTCATACTCCCTCCTTGTTGTGACGTCGCTCGATCACGTGACTGGGTTCACTTATATAGAAAGAATGAGTCGGTTGAACACGGCAGTTAGTTACTGTGAGCTGAGGGCTACCGTTAACAAGCGTGGTTACTTGCTAATTCAACCACACATATTGTTGCGATCTAGTACGGACTATTTATATTGTATCTACCAAATAAAGGTATTATTTCAACATCTGTGTATTGTTTACCACTCGACGACACAACAATTCTAATGGTGATTAAAACCACAGAAAATATTGAACTTTTCAAGAAATCAATTTTTGGGAACCAGTTAAATTCCTTGCATTCACTTACACACAAATATTTTGTTGTTGTCCAGTGGATATCAGCTCGGAACGAGAAATCGGGGAGCCGAGTTCGAATTACAGTTGAATTCATTGCATTCACTTACGCGCAAATACCCTTGGGAAAGGTATTAATCCGTCTCTTCCCTCCAGTTATGGGTTAAATAACAGGACAGATTGGGTTCTATAGCCTTGGCCGGCAACCAGACAACTGCAGAAAGCAATGGCAACCTACTGCAGAATAATCTTCTGCCCAGTCAGTCATGTCTCTTTCGAAACATGATCGCCCAAGCGTGTTTCACGTATGGCACTTAACTGATTGATTGATTCATCCGTCTCCTCCCTCCAGTTAGAGGTTAAATAACAGGACAGATTGGGTTCTATTGCCTTGGCTCTCAAGCAGCCTACCGCAGAAAGTAATGGTAACCTACTGCGGGATAATTTCCTGCCTAGTCAGTCATGTCTCTTTCGAGACATGATCGCCTAAGCGTGTATCAAGTATGGCACTTAACTGACTGTATTTTCAAGTATCTCTTTTTGATTCTAAGCAAAAAAGTCGTTTATTATTCAATTTTCCTCAAGATTCCTGAAAAGTATTCTTATCATCCTTCTGTAGATCTAGATCCAAGTTACCCTGAGTCGCTATTTCATATGTAAGAAAATAGTACAACAATCACTGCCATATCGGGAAACTGATAGTAAACAGAAGTTCAGCACTTTTTCTCTCTTTCAAACGAAATTTTCCTGCTTCTTAATAAATCTTTCAGGCAACATTCATTGTCACAATGGTCTTTCGGGTTGCCGTGTCACCTCATCTGCTATCTTTTATAATACTTTCCAGATTAATTTCTGGGATTTGGAAGATTTTAATCCGTCATCCTTACCTTATTGCCAACCTAACACAGTTTAGTTTTCTAGCATAGTGCCACACTTGCGAACGTGGTCAAATCTAGATCATAATTTATATTGTAAAAAAAATTTCTTTACAATAGACATTTAGAATGAATCAAAACCAACTCTAATAGAAACATAAGTGTAAGGGGCGTCGGTATAAAATCCAAGATTCGACACTATAAAGAAAGATTGTCAGCACGATGATTTTGAAAAAAAATCTGTTTTTATAGATATACTAGCAGTATAGCCCGACGTTGCTCGGGTGTAATGAAAGCTTTAAAATTAATCCATGGTCCCGGAGCTCAGACTCAGCCTAAAGAATATTTCAAATAATAAAATAATTGCGACATTTTACCAATCGCACCTAGTATATATACATCACTAGCAGTATAGCCCGGCGTTGCTCAGGTGTAATGAAATCTTTAAAACTAATCCATGGTCCTGGAACTCAGACTCAGCCTAAAGAATATTTGAAATAATAAAATAATTGCGACATTTTACCAATCGCACCTAGTATATATACATCACTAGCAGTATAGCCCGGCGTTGCTCAGGTGTAATGAAATCTTTAAAACTAATCCATGGTCCTGGAACTCAGACTCTTTGGACGTTGGCACGAAAGACTAAAAAGCATTAGTTGTTTTACAGTTAAAGCGAAACCGTAGACTGAAAGAAAAATGAATGGATGTAAGTCAAATTTTGATTTCCTGGTATCGATATCAAATAAGTCTTTTTAGTCGTAAACTGAATTTTGAAGGCTAAATAAGTTCTCTGAGTAAATGGTATCATGGCTGAGACTAAGAACTGCAATTATACCTACTTAGAGCTAAACCCGAAGCAAAAACTAAAATAAAAGGGCTGAAAAAAATACAGACATACAGGCAGATAAACAGACACACGCACAAACATCTTGCCTTTTATATATATATTACCGATTTTCTGCACTATTGTAAGACCTGCAGCCTTGAAACTTCTGAATATCGTTTCTTATGTCTTTGTCTATGAGTGGATCAAATTTGATTAAAATCGGACCACTACTTCTGTAACCCGATTTTTTCGATTATCGATTTAGTTATTTATCGGGGGTATCTTGACACAAAGAACACTCGCTAAGAACACTCGCAGACGCTTATAGTACAATTGCGTAAATTAAAAAAAAAACGGTTCAGCCGTTTCGGAGTTTTTAGGTAATGGACACACAGACACACAGACAAAGTTCTATTTATAAATAAGTTTAGATTTGTGTAGTCTATCTAACTGATCATCTGAATTCTGATAAATAGAAAGAGCAGTAGAATCAGACTAGGGATGGGAAATGAACAGTGCGGTTTTGTTAAGAAAACTGGAACATTTATGCCACATTTATGCACAGAATGTTATCGGAAATGTCAATACAAATGTAGAAGGACATGTACCTGTATCTCATAGACTACGCAAAGGCGTTCGACAAAGGCCACCTAGACATATCCAGTAAAGACATTAGAATCATCTAGAAACTGTAATGGCAGCGAATCACCTGCATGCTGACAGGAAATCAGATCAGCAGATATACAAAAATCGAAAGGTGTGTAAGACATATTTTTCACCATATCTATTCACCCTACACATTGACGATCACAATCTGAAAAATATAAGATACACAGATGATTCATTGCTGATAACAGACACGGAAAGGAAACTAGAAGACCTCCTACAGAAAGAAGCTAAAACATGCGAAAAGAAAGGATTAAACATGAACCACACGAAAATTGAATGCGTTATCACCAGTAAAAAAAAAGAAGCCCAAAATACGAACGACAAGTCATGGATACTGAAATCAACGAAGTACAGAAATTTAAATACCTGGATAGTGTTCAAATAGAGGACGGAAAGTGCGACACTGAGATCCGAAGACGAATTGGCATGGGCAAGGATGCATTCCAAAGTATTGAGAGACAGGAAAATTTCGTTGAAAACAAAGAAAAGATTACTGGATTTTTATTTGATGTTTGTCCTTCTCTATGGCAACAAATCTCATCAAAGATGGAGGAAAGATTTAAAGCAACCGAAATGTGGTTCTACAGAAGGATGCTGAGGATACTATGGACTGAACATGTTAGCAACGACGAGGCTTTCGAAAGGATGGAAACGAAAAGGAAACTTATACTTAACACCAGCTGAAATTTCTGGGACAAGTAATGAGAAAGGAAGGCTTGGAGAATCTGGTACTCACAAGACAGAGGGAAAGCGACAGGAGAAAGCAACGCATGATATACTTGATGGGCTGGAGCAGGGTTCGGGAGTAACATCAAGACAAGAGTTAGTAAGAACTACAAGGGATAGGAAGATATGGAGAGCCATCATCGCCTACGTCTTAAAGAGGCACGACACAGAAAAGAGAAAGTGTTTCAAAATCTTCATTAACCTTGCCTAGTCTGTTGCCACTTTCGTTGCTTGTACGTGTGCGTGTGTTTTAGGTTGTTCTTTTCTCTATTACCTCGATGTACTAAATTTGGATTTGTTCAAAAGAAAAATGTTTCAAACTTATTAGCATGAATATTTTTTTCTAATTCTTCGTATTTCTAACTGAGTTTTAATTTTATCTTTCGCTTTTTTTTTTTTTTTTTTTTTTTTTTTTTTTGATAAGTTGAAAACAAAACCTTCAAGTTATTATCCGAAACTTCAAGAAACCTTTCCAAAATTAATACCTCCATTTTATTTTCAATCATCCGCAGTCCTGGTTTACCTCAAACTTTACTGTTGATTTTTGTTCCTTTTTTTTTTTTTTTGTTCTTTTATTTTCATTTTTTTCTGAAACTCTATCTTTAGTATCACAAGTAGACAAATTGCTTTTACTAATCAGCCGACATGTTCATTCCTTCCCAACTACAACTCAGCTACAGACTTCCCTTTCTAAAAGACCCTGCCATATTTCCATCTCAAAACAACAATCATTCGTAAATTCTCTGGTGACCAAAATGAAGGTGCCACAGATAAGTTTTTCTCCTTCAAATGGGAGAAGAAAAAATATTCCAAAACTTTCCTTATCGCGAGAAACAAAAAAGCAAAAAAAAGGAAGAAAAATTTCTTCGATATCTGAAATAAATCATCTTCTAATCATACACGGTGTGCTCGTATCTGAAAAATAAAAGGAAAATACATTATGCTTTCTTTTCGATGATAACTTATTTCCTTTTCCGACTAATATCCTCATCTCACACTCATACATATACTTATAGAAACAGACACGCGTATATGAGAACTCTGGTACACACCTCGACGCACAGACCTATTGCTATCGACCAATGATTATTTTTAATAATCATAAGTATACATTTTTTTAATTATTTTTTTTAAGTCATCTCACCCCAAGCAAGGCATTCTACTGCCACTGTTGCGCAGGGGGTTACATAGGGGAAAGTGATGAGAAAGAGGGGTTAGTTATAGGAAATGTCAGGAGGAGGGTAATGGATGGATGAGAATACCGAGGATGGGGGTGGAGTAGATGAAAAAAGAGTTTTTGAGAATGTATGCAAGTTAGTGAGATAGGAGACGTCTATTGACCTTACATTTAACCTCCTGGAGATTGTAGCTGCTGGGAAAGCAAGAATGTGGAAGGGAATTCCACAGGCGGGAGATGCAAGAAAAGAAGCTGTTAGAGTAGAAATTGCGGTTACATTTTATCGGTTTCATTGTAAATGGGTGGGACCTAGTTGCTAATCTAGTTAGTTAGTTAAGTGCCATACGTGAAATACGCTTGGGCGATGATCATGTCTCGAAAGAGACATGGCTGACTGGGCAGAAGATTATCCCGCAGTAGGTTGCCATTGCTTTCTACGGTAGACTGGTTGCCGACCAAAGCTATAGAACCCAATCTGTCCTGCTATTTAACACTTAACTGGAAGGAAGAAACAGATTAATACCTTTCCCAAGGGTATTTGCGCGTAAGTGAATACAATGGATTCAACTGGAATTCGAACTCGGCTTCCCGGTTTCTCGTTCCGAGCCGTTATCCACTGTACCACAAATTCATACCTAGGAGGCACCACTGATCTAAGTTTTTTGGGGTTTTTTTATAAGCGTTTCACCCCGAGCAAGGCATGTCACTGCCACTACTGCGCAGGGGGCTACATAGGGTGGAGAAAGGATGATTAAATATAGGAAATGTCAGAGGGTGGGTGATAGGTGGGTAAGGATACCGAGAATGAGGGTTGGGTAGATGAGAGTGTTCTGAGAATAATTGGGAGTTAGTGTGATAGGAGGTGTCTATTGACCCTACATTTAAACACCTGAAGATTGTAGCTGTCGGGAAAGCAGACTTGTGGAAGGGAGTTCCACAGGCGGGAAGCGCGAGAAAAAAAGCTGTTGGAGTAGAATTTTCGGTTACATCTTATTTGTTTAACTGTAAAAGGGTGGGACCTAGTTGCTAATCTAGTATCTCGTGTAAATTCGTGCTTAGGCGGCACCACTGATCTAAGTTCATCGGAGCAGAAGCCATGAAAGTACTTGTAGAAGAGGCACAGGGAAGCCACATCACGCTGGTGAGAGAGTGGTTGCAGCCGGTCTGCCAAGTCAGTATCAACCACGTTACAGATCCTCCTTTGTATTTTGTCAAGAAGCCAAAGGAGAGCAGCAGGGGCACACGACCAGATATGGCAGCAATATTCAATACACGGGCGGATGGTAGATTTGTATATGTGCAGAATAGATTCAGGTGGGAAAAACTTCCGTTCCCTTTGATATTGTCTTTTATTCAACCGATCTTTGTTTTCTTTATACCGTTCGGAATTATACTTTTATCTGCTGATTACTAACACTTTACGTTGTATATATGTTCTTGTTATTCTAATACACTGTTGGAACTTACCATCCTGTTTCCGTGTCTTTCTTCCTGGCCCAACAGGCCACAACACTAGCTGACCGTTACGACTCATTACATCATATGCATATCTGGGATAAAGATTTAATTTGTATCACCCAAACTGTAACAATAATAGAAATAGAAATGTTTACGTCGTAAAAAAGATCTCGCCACTGATATAATTTTTAGTCAGATAACAGATTGTGGGGTTCTCCCTTTCCTTAAAGATGGACTCGTCCAGAGTATACTTATACTGCTGCTATAGAAGCGAGACTGGAGAATACCGCGTTTTCACGCCGTAGTTCCATTGACACTGTCAGCTCCCTGCCTTCGGGCGGAGAGCAGAGAGCACTAACCCAGTCGTGGTTCCGCCGAAGGGTAGAACCACGACTGGGGAAAAATAGACAGACATTTTTTGACCCGGCTATATGGCCGGGAATACCCACTATAAAATGACCATGTGTTACATCTGGCCTTGCGTGGGAAGCCTAGTAAATACAGAATACCGCGTTTTCACGCCGTAGTTCCATTGACACTGTCAGCTCCCTGCCTTCGGGCGGAGAGCGCTCTCTGCTTCCGAGCAGAGAGCACTAACCCAGTCGTGGTTCCGCCGAAGGGTAGAACCACGACTGGGGAAAAATAGACAGACATTTTTTGACCCGGCTATATGGCCGGGAATACCCACTATAAAATGACCATGTGTCACATCTGGCCTTGCGTGGGAAGGCTAGTAAATACAGAATACCGCGTTTCACAGAGAGTTAACCGGAGAATACGAGAGCCCAGAGGGAGATTAGCAGTCAGTACACAGCAGCTCATAGTAGCTCTGTGCTCCAATCATCAAGAAGATTATTACGCAGTACCCGTCAGCTTCCGACGCGGACATACTCAATATACTACGGCTTCACCTTCAGAGATTTGTACATATATTTTTACTAACCCGTATTCGTGGACTACTAATCTTCATTCAAGTCTGTGTTCTTACGTTAATACATCTATTTTATATTTCTATTACTGGTCGTTGTTCATTTATTTGTGCGGACCCCATTGCCGGGATACGCAACAATAAGTATTGAAATATTTGTACAAAATTTAATTTAATGTCATAATAAAGAAATTTTACAGCAAAAAGAACAAGAAAACATTACTGTAAAGTGGTAGTATCCAGCGGTGGCATCCTACTGGTTCGCACCGTATCGCACGAACCTATTTTTAGAATTATAAAATCTTAGAAAACAGGTTACATCACGCAACCCTCGGCCTGTTATCCACCTGCTCAGGCCCTTCAAATATGTTATATATGCTCTCCTCTACCTCTTTTTCCCTCTATCAGGTTTGTTAGTATCAGGTTCTCCAAGCCCTCCTTCATCATTGCATGGCCCCCGTACTTTAGCTGTCTCTTCCTGATGCTCAGTATTAATTTTCTTTTCGTTTCCATCATTTCCAAAACCTCATCATTGCTCACATGCTCGATCTATGATATCCGCAGCATCCGTCTGTAGAACCACTTTTCAGTTGCTTCAAGTTTTTCTTTCATCTTTGATGATATTGTCCAGCATTCACTGCTATATTGAAGAAATGACATTACATAGTAATCCAGTACTCGTTTCTTTGTTTCAAGCAAAAATTTCCTATTTCTTAATACTTTACTCAACTTCTTTAACGCGTCCTTCGCCACGCCAATTCGCATTCGGATCGCTGTGTCGCACTTTCCATCTTCTGTTAAAACACTTCCCAGGTATTTAAATTTTTGTACATGCTTCATTTTAGTATCCCCCACCTGTAGGTTGTTAGATTATCCGAAAATAATCCTATGTATTAATTGCCGTTGGTTTAGGTAAGATGTTAGTTACGGTACGTTCATGGGGACGCCGAATGAAATTCTTATAGACTACACGATGTAATCGCTCCACACCAACTCGACTGAAAGTGTACGGCCAAGAACCCGCAGGCGGTTAGTGTTATATCTTTAGCATCCACCTTTTGGATCATTTTCCTTCCTGTTTTAACATTACCGTTTTGTAGCCTGGAACAGGCTTGCCTCCCAGAGAGTAAATCACTACGCCTGCTTGGCCTGACACTCACAGCGGACCTCAAGTGGAATGACTACGTTGTATTGAGTACTGCTGCCACATCTGGTCGGGTGCCCCTTCTATTCTCCTCGGGGTTCTTGACAAAGTACAGCGAAGAATCTGTAATGTGATTGACACCGACTTGGCTGACCGCCTGCAGTATCTCTCTCACCGGCGTGACGTGGCTTCCCTGTGCCTCTTCTATAAATACTTTCATGGCTTCTGCTCTGACGAACTTAAATCACTGGTGCCCCCTAGATGTGAATTTGCACGAGATACTAGATTGGCAACTAGGTCCCACCCTTTTACAGTGAAACCGATGAAATGTAACCGCAATTTCTACTCCAACAGCTTCTTTCCTCACACTTCCCGCCTGTGGAATTCCCTACCGCATGCTTGCTTCTGACGGCTACAACCTCCAGGAGTTTAAATGTAAGGTCAATAGACACTTCCTAACACATTAACTCATACCCACTCTCTCCAACTCTCTCCCTATGTACATCCTAAGTCGTCTATCTCCCTCCTTCTGACATTTCCTATACCCAATCCCTCTATGTAATCCCCTGCGCTATAGTGGCTGTGGAATGCCTTGCTTGGAGTGACTCGATTAAAAAAAAATATATAAAACTGTTATTTAACACCATATAATGGTAAAGACAACGATTTTTACCGGTAAAAATGGTGAAAATTTAGCAACACACCCAATGAGGATTAAAGTGAATCAGTTTGTTTTTACGGTCTTTGCCTTCCTATTTACTAAAATTAGTTTAGTCTGACAGAGAACCCTTAATAATAATGGAACTTGCTGTAATGTAGATTTGCGGGATCTGCGTGCTAATCCCTTGTTTTATAGTATATGTTGAAGACCATGAACATTAATCACTGTGTGTGCCATGGTGTCGTTGCACAACTGAACACCCGACCATCACCCTTCACATGGCTCAGCTGGTTGTTAATACTTGTAGTGAAATTTGTAGAGGTATTCATTCGTATTAAACATGGTAAGTATATCTAATGGAGCCCATTCCTCTCCAAGTGATTCCACAGACGATTTCATAAAATTTGAACGTTTGCATTGATCAATGTACGAGCACGAGTTAAAAAACAGAAATAAATAAACAAAATAAAATAAAGGATAAAAGCATAATTTAGCAAATGGGAAAATTCTCATCTTTTAAAAGATCGGCAAAACACAATCTTCCGACCTCATTTTCTTCCACATGATCATGTATTTATACGACGTTTCGGCAGTTTTACGCCCCGGCCTTCTTCAGGTGCTAGGAATTTCAAACCCAACTCTTTATTACGATCACTGGGGTATATGAACATCATTCCTTTGCTCAGAGCCTCTACTGATAGCCATAAACGAAGGTTGGGAAGTAGCAATCATGACTGAGTGACTTAATAGTGTGCCTTTGATCCAGAAAAATTCCGTTTAGTATAAATTAAGCTCTTGGCTTCAGGCTTAATCTGCGCGTGGCAATCAACTACTAGCAATGTATCAAAGGCGGTGAAGACACTGTATTGCTGGGCGGAGGACTTACTATACTCAAGTCACTGGTCAGGGCAGATAATGGGAAATAATTGAGCCGTATTAAAAAAGAAAAATAATCAAGACTAGATATTTCGAGGTACAGACAACGGAATGAGAACAATTAACCCCCACAGATTAGATAAAAAGAAGTTTTTTAAAAACTTAAAGGTTACCAGAATCGACACTTAAAGAAGTCCTTAGAGCACAACAACCGAATCGTTATGAAACAGCAAAGATTAATCCAATTGTTTATACAAGGAGAGCTGAAAATTTCACAGGCTGACTATGAAGGTGTGATGCTAAAGCTGTGAAATTTTGAATTTCTTAATTTCAACTCTTCTTATTAATAACTGCATTGTTTTTTTTTGTTTTGTTTTTTTTTCAGGTATGAGAGAAGGCTGAAAATTTTACAGGCTGACTATGAAGGTGTGATGCTAAAGCTGTGAAATATTGCATTCTTTAATTTCAACTCTTCTTATTAATAACTGCATTTTTCCAGGTATGAGGGAGGGCTGAAAATTTCACAGGCTGACTATGAAGGTGTGATGCTAAAGCTGTGAAATTTTGCATTCTTTAATTTCAACTCTAACTGCATTGTTTTATTTTTCCAGGTATGAGAGAGGGCTGAAAATTTCACAGGCTGATTAGGAAGGTGCGATGCTAAAGCTGTGAAGTTTTACATTCTTTAATTTCAACTCTTCTTATTAATAGCTGCATTTTTCCCAGGTATGAGGGAGGGCTGAAAATTTCGCAGGCTGACGATGAAGGTGTGATTCTAAAGCTGTGAGATTTTGCATTCTTTAATTTCGACTCTTCTTATTAATAACTGCATTGATTTTTTCCATGTACGAGGGAGGGCTGAAAATTTCACAGGCTGACTATGAAGGTGTGATGCTAAAACTGTGAAATTTTGCATTCTTTAATTTCCACTCTTCTTATTAATAACTGCATTATTTCCTAGGTATGAGGGAGGGCTGAAAATTTCACAGGCTGACTATGAAGGTGTGATGCTAAAGCTGTGAAGTTTTGCATTCTTTAATTTCAACTCTTCTTATTAATAACTGCATTGTTTTTTCCAGGTATGAGGGAGGGCTGAAAATTTCACAAGCTGACTATAAAGGTGTGATGCTAAAGCTGTGATATTTTGCATTCTTTAATTTCAACTCTTCTAATTAATAATTGCATTGTTTTTCAGGTACGAGAGAGGGCTGAAAATTTTACAGTCGGACTATGAAGGTGTGATGCTAAAGCTGTGAAATTTTGCATTCTTTAATTTCAACTCTTCTTATTAGTAACTGGCTTGTTTCTTTCCAGGTAAACTGATATTTAACTACACAAGAACTGTTCAAAATTAACTAGTGTTCTCTTGAAAATGGACAAAATTTGGTACCTGGTATTATCTAGAATTTTGCAAGCAAAATGAGTTTTGCTGACATGGTTGCTGCATTAAAGGTTAGTGCTGCAGCTTTAGCAACAGTTCAAAAGAATTTCTCTATATATCTAAGATGAAGTAGTATTTACACTATTTACATTATTCGGACTATTGTCCTCATCTTTGTTGCCATTTGTACGACATTTCTGCCATTGTACGCTCCGGCCTTCTTCAGATGCTAGGAATTTCGAACCGAACCCTTTATTACTATCACTGGGGTATATCATCTCCATTCCTTTGCTTAGAGCCTCTAATGGCAGTCATGATTTATCTCCCTCTAACCCTGTAAGTTACTTGTTCACCACTGCTGTAGCCTGGCATTAAATTCACAACTCTTTGGATCAAGTCACAGGAACTAACCAACGTCTATATCCACTGAGCCATGTGTCCTTGCTGAACAATAACTTACAGTTTTAGAGGGTGATAACATATGGCTATCAGTAGAGGCTCTGAGCAAAGGAATGGTGTTCATATACCCAGTGATCGTAATAAAGAGTTGGGTTTGAAATTCCTAGCACTTGAAGAAGGCCGGAGCGTACAACGCCTGAAACGTCGTATAAATGGCCACAAAGATGAGGACAATCGTCCGAATAATGTAAATACAGTTCAAAAGAAGGCAGCTGGAACTAAGAGAGAGAAGGAAGAGTTTTGAATATAACCGAAATGTCTGGACGTCCTGTAACTGGTACTCGGGCAGCTTCGTAACGGATATTTGCGTCCGGCCAACTGCATATCGGACAATTGCGTACCAAGGCATTTGCATCCCTAGAAAAATTCGACTCTGGATAGTTGCGTACCTCTGATAACTGTCTGAAGCCTTTAAAGGCGATTACCATAAAGTTTGAAAAAAGCTTAAGTAGTAGACGAAAATTTTTAAGAATTTAAAGGAATTTTTTTTTAAATTACAAATTTATTTTTCTTATAAATGTAATGACATATTAACACTTTTTGAAAATTATTGTAGTTTCACAAATTAATCAAAAGTTATGAATGTTGTGAGCTATTCCTTTTAATGTATAATGATGTGCGTTGTGGTGCAGTAGATATCGGCTCAGAAAGATAAATCGGGGAGCTGAGTTCGAATTCCAGCTGAATGCATAGTATTCACTTACGCACAAATATTCTTGGGAAAGGTATTAATCCATCTCTTTTCTCCAGCTAAACAACAGGACAGATTGGGTTCTATAGTCCTTGGCTGGCAACCAGTCTACCGCAGAAAAGTAATGGCAGATAATCTTTTGCATAGTCAGTCATGTCTTTTTAAAGACATGATCGCCTAAGCATGTATCACGTATGGCACTTGACTGACTGACTGATCTTATTTTCAGGCGTCTATTTATCTAATAGTGCCATGATTTTCTTATGTGCAGTTTTGTTTTTTTGGTGGGGTTTTTCATAACAGATTTGTTATGTTAACTATCTTTTTTGCTTTTTTGAAATAATTCAAATTTGGTTTCCAATTAGCAACTCTTAAAAAAATATGGCAACTTCAAAAAATTACCAGAGATACGCAAATTTCCAGGGACGCCTTTGGCTAGGTACGCAAATATCCTGGTACTTAATTGTCTGGGACACAACTCTCCGTCCACCTCTGCAACTGCCACCACCTCGGAACGTTGATCATGTTCACAACATAGTGATGGATGACGGGCGATTGACTATAAATCACATGGCCAATATTATTAGCATCTCCTGTGAGAGAGCTGAGAATATTCTGCCCAATGAATTTGGCATGGCGAAGTCTACTGACACCTGATCAAATGCGTATATCACTGATAAATCTGATATTGCTTAAAACAAATCCTAATCCAGTGGCCCAGTGGATAAAAGCGTCCATTCGTTTACATAGCGATTGGGTGTTCAATACCTGGGCTGGAAAGTGCCTACTTGCACTCAGTATAAACTAGCGAGCAATAACGGAAGAGTACTAAATGAAATAAAGTGTGTTGTCGTGCAGTAGATATCGGCTCGGAACGACAAATCGGGGAGTCAAGTTCGAATTCCATTTGAATTCCTTGTATTTACTTACGCACAAATACCCTTGGGAAAGGTACTAATCTGTCTCTTACCTTCAGTTATGGGTTAAATAATAGAAGAGATTGGGTTCTATAGCCTTGGCTGGCAACCAGTCTACCGCAGAAAGCAATGGCAACCTACTGTGGGATAATTTTCTGCCCAGTCAGTCATGTCTCTTTTGAGACATGATCGCCCAATGCGTGTATCCCGTATGACACTTAATTGACTGCCTGACTAAATGAAAAGAAGAACTAGACGAGTATCACCAGACATGGAGAGTGGAAACAGAATAGACCATCCTCGTAAATTAAATAAAGTGGTCAATTCACAATTCCCTGTAGGTTAACCAAATCGATATAATTCTGAGGAAGGCCGCGGGACACAACGGCTGAAACTTTGTGATAACAACAAATAATGATCCGAATATAAAAAGTGTAAATAATAATAACTCCTTATGCCAGAAACTCACACAGAAAACAGGATTCTTATTTACATATCCTTTTTTTTATGATCACTTGATTCCCGTACACTTCCGAGACGAAGACAAAAGGTTCCTGGAAAAGATTTATTTTGTCTGTAAGCTGCATTCCATAAGCACTTTTCATTCCAGATATTTATTTTCGACTCTTTCCCTATATCTATTACCCGCACCAAATTTTTCTTTCATTGCCCAAATTTTAGAGATTTTTTTTTTTTTTTTTTGGCGTGGGGGTGCTTATTTCCTAGGGATTTTTAAGGGATAATTTCCTCAGCGTTCATTAATTATACCCGAATAAATAATTTTCTCCGAGTCAGCGAAGAAGTTCTCAACTTTCTTACGAATAATATTCTCATTTACGCTCATTTTTCAAATTAAAATCGATCTGGAAAAAAGCTTCCATCTTAATTTCATCAACATTTTCTGTCATCATTTTTTTATTTTCTATTTTACGTTTATTTTCTTATTTAATTTTCCTGTTATTTTTTTATTTTACCTTAAATTTTTATTTAATTGCCATATTTTTTACGCATGCGTGCGAATAGTGACATGCGCATATGATTGTGTGCTTCATAATACCGTCATGATTGGCCTCAACTCCCCGTGAATACCGGTGTATAAAAAGCGTGCGGCTCATTGACCGGTTTTAACGTCTTGTTTTTAATTTCCTTGTAAGTATATCCACTTAAGTTTTGCATATATTCGATAGATTAACTTAAAAGCCATGCATATAATACAATTCTTTCACTAAAGTGTTTACGTGAATGTATGCGTCTGTCAGTTCATACGCACGCTGAAAAATATTTAACATTTCTGTTGTTATTTCTTTCTTTTTAGAATTTGAAATTTAAACAAATTCCCTGATTATCAGCCCTTCTTCCGAAACTCTCCAGAGAAAATACGAAAGGATATTGTCCCCATTTGCCTTCTAGAATAATCAGCAATTTTAATGGCGATCAATGTTGTAATTCAATAGAAGAAGAAAAGCCAATAATAAAGTAAACTTATAAAAATATCAAGGGATCCCATTAAGTATTATAACTTTCTTTTTTTTTTAGCTAGGCATCCAATCCACTACATTTCTGTAAAAGTGAAAAAAATTAAATATGTTTTATTTTATTACTGTTTGAAAAGAGAAATTTTAAATATTTTCTGAAAATCTTATGTCTAAAACATGACAAACTTCATCCTGAACAGCAATAGGTAATATTTCTTTATAGGGAAACATTGGTCATCCATTCATTAAACAGTCAGTATTACTTGAGGTAACCTTTTTATTTCACTCCCTGGCTATGAGGCTGAAATCAAAGCGTAATACATGTTCTCCTAATCTCTAATTGAAAAGGTAATATTAACCATTTCCTTATAAGGACTGAGCAGCCAATTCAGGCTTTTCTTCAGTCTCTTGACATAAATCTGGGATCAAAACGTTATACTATCTGCTCTCCTTATCTCTAATGTTAATGATAATATTAGCCGTTTCCTTATAAGGAAACATTTTAAATTCACTGAACCGATCGGCTAGTACTACATTTGGTTGAAATTTATAAAATCCTTCTATTAACATAATTGTTTCAGAAAATATATTTCACATATCAAGTGGCTGTTATCCCGGTTTCTAGTCATGATGGCTGCTTCTTTCGGAAACTTTTGCTTGTGAAATGTCAGCATTTTTATTATGACATCATTTTTATTATGTCATTGTTTTTATTCTGACATCATTTTTATTAAGACATCATTTTTATTATACCATTATTTTTATTATAATATCATTTTTATTATGCCATTATTTTTATTATGCCATTATTTTTATTAGGACATCATTTTTATTAAGACATCATTTTTATTATGCCATTATTTTTATTAGGACATCATTTTTATTAGGCCATTATTTTCTCTTCGGTTTACATGTGATACTCATTTTAGTTGTTGCTTTTAAAAATCCTCGCGTAATGTTGTTTCTGATATTTGGTACAATTCTCAGTATGTGATTCTATAGCGCCAGCCCAGAAATTTTGAAGAATGATGATATTCGCTAAATGATTTTCGTATAGGGTGTTAAGTGTTTTTATAAAAATGGAAGTAACTCTCACGTCAACCCATCCGTGCATGGGAACGGACTGCTTCTAAATGACATTCTTCTACAAGAATTTTCACGCAGTAAAAAATACTATGTAGCAAAACACACGGGGAACAGAATGAGACACACTTGAGAATTCCTAAAGCACTGGCCGAAAGCGCTCGGAACGATAAAAATTAGGGCGATTTTTATATTATTTAACTCTTGAAAAACGGAAAAATTTTAGAATGCTGGAAAAACTCAATAAAACATTGATCAAATCACCCTCGGCCTTATTAAAGGAAAGTTGCTTAAAAGAAAGGATACTACCCAAATGTACATTAATATTACATATGCACACATACACACGCGCCCGCCCGCCCGCCCACGCGCGCACACACGAATAAAGAAAAAGAAACTTATCTCCATGTAACATTAACGCCACTTCAGCGACCGAAAAAAAAAATGAAAAAATAACAAAGACAGTATATTGGTATGTTATGATTTGGGGATAGGGTGGGCCAAATGTAGGCTCTCACTTATTAGATATGCCGAACCGAACGTGCTCTGAGGAAATTCGACAATTTTTCTCCGAAAACCGGACTAATGTCGGAAACCGTAGCAATATAATTTAAAAGATATTCTTTTAAAATAGCAAAAGCCACTAAAAAACAAATAAAAAATTGCTACTCTACTTTACCCAAAATATATATATATATATATATATATAGCCACGTGTGGAAATTAAAATTAAAGTGTGGAAAAGACCCCAATATTAACTTGGAGTATAGTAAAAGCAGCCAAACCTTACAACGGTGGTAAAATATGCAGATTATGCCTGGAAGAAAAATTGGTTATTATGTTGTTCCCAGATAAAAAAGAGTTACTAAGTAAGGAATGAATTACTATAAGTGCCATATACACGTTTGTCCCTGTTTTGGTGAGAGAAATTTTGATATGACGTCTCAAAAGGTACACAAAAAACGGCTGACAATGTGCTGCATTTAAGCATTTTATTTAATTTTTCTTGTTTTCCAATAAGAGTTTCTTTTCTGGATATATATATACGAACACAAAATTTTTTTTTAAAAAGCCTAACTGCAGTACCTTGCCAATTGTCTTTACTGAAAATTGTATAAAAGAAAGATAATTATCCACATACAAAATTGTATATATATATATATATATATATATATATATATATAAATTAAAAATCTCTGCCGATTACGCTACCTTAGTTTCAATCTTTTGGTATCGTCAGGCGTTGTAGACGAATTTATTTCATAATGTTTATTTTTGAACACACAACATGAAGTTTAGATTAAGGGAGAAGCAAGTCAAGAACACCGAAATTGTGTTCATACGCTTGTAAATAAATTATATATATTTTCATCCGGGTTTTAACTAACCCAGAATGTAATTTCTAATGTGTACACCGCCGGACCTGATTTCAAACCTTATATTTAGCAACATTTTTTTCTTCTAGAAATGTTATTATAGTTAATATTTCTTGATACAACATGCAGATATCACACACACACACACACACACACACACACACACACACACACACACACACACACACCTATAGATTCCGAAACGGCTGAACTGAATTTCTTGAAAATTTACACAGTTGTACTATAAGCGTCTGCAAGTGTTCTTAGCTAGGTTTTGTGTCGAGGTACCCCCGATAAATATCGAAAATCGATAATCGAATAAATCGGGTTATAGAAGTAGTGGTCCGATTTAATCAAATTTGATACACTCATAGACAAAGACATAAGAAACGATATTCAGAAGTTTCAAGGTTGCAGTTTTTACAATAGTGCAGAAAATTTGATATTGATACCAGGAAATCAAAATTTGACTTACATCCATTCATTTTTTTTTTTCAGTCTACGGTTTCCCTTTAACTGGAAACAACTATTGCTTTTTCGTCTTTTGTGCCAACGTTCAAAGAGTCTGAGCTCTAGGACCATGGATTAATTTTAAATCTTTCATTACACCCGAGCAACGACGGGCTGTACTGCTAGTACAAACATATAAATATAATTTAAATGTAAATATACAAATCTAATATGTATTTTCAAATATAATGCAGATATGCTCACAAATATCACTCACATATACAAATATATGAATATATACAAATTTGCATAAATATACAATGGTACATACTAATCTTTTATTGCACTTTCTAGCTACATATTAACATTTACGCAACTACATTCATATAAAAATACAAATACACACACATATAGACGTGCATATATATACTACAATTGTTTCAAAACAAGGGTCCTCCATATCCTTATAGTGTTCACTATACTTACACTCATATCACATATCTCATTCAGAAACAGCTCTACATTTAGTGACTCTTGGGCCTTGTATTGGATGAACTTCAAATAAAAAATACCCCATGAATTCTCTGTACAAAGACATGCTATGATGCGATAATTAAAACTGAATCTATAATATCTTTTTTAAGAGAAAAATATTGTTTTGGTGCCCTCTTACGAAGAATGGACTCGTCTTCTTACTATATATAGCTACCTGCGTGACTTCCGGAAGCAGTTGACAGGAGTTAATTGACTTGGGATTTCTGTCTCTGGATTAGTCTCCTGAATCAATCCCCCACGGCTGTGGTACAGGTGAATGGAATGTTGTCGGGCGCTTTTTCGCTGTCACGGTCAGTCTATCAGGGTTGTCCACTGTCGCCCTTGCTTTATGCTTTGGCGTTGGAGCCTCTCCTTCGTCGGCTAAGAGACAGTCATGCAGTCCGGCCCTACGTGGGATCGCTGTCCCTGGTAGAGCTCGAGCCAGGGTTTCCGCGTACGCCGATGACTTAACTGCTTTTGTGTCGTCCCGGGATGACATTGAGGCGGTACTGAAGGCGCATAACAGTACGAACAGGTCACAGGGGCCAAGATTAAACGCGATGTCTTCCGGCTTGCAGTTAGATTCCTAGAAAGGTGCTACTCTCCCGGGACCCTTTAGTTGGACTTTGGTTTAGGTCCGACCTCCAGCTGAAGAAAATTAGTCTGAAGTACAGGCAAACATCGGTGCGTCTGTCGAGATATGGCGTCGAATGAATTTGGCCGTCTATGGGACCGTGTCGGCGAGTTGAGTGCTCGTATCGTTCCCGACGAACTTCTGATCATTGATCGTGCATACACCTGTGACAATGTGTCGACCCGTTCTCTGGGGTGAGCGGATGGTGTTTCCGTCTCTACTAGCCACGACTCTAATGGTGATATTGATGACACGATTGGAAGGAGTCATGCGAGGGCAGCGCCTTTTGCATCATGATTTTATCCGATATTTTGAGCATCAACTCAAAATGAAGATTAGAACTGATAGAAAGCGTTTGACTTCGACAGGCATCAGCAAAAGGTTTGTGGCGAGCCTGTTTCGCATGAACGGGGTTAACCTTGATTTTCTTTTTTAAGTCTCCTTAGTCGCATCGGGGTGGATTCCTGTGAAATCCTCCCCTGGTTAAGGTAGTTCTTTCTTGTGTGCTTAGTTAATGTGAGTAAGTTGTTCCCAGCCTGTTCCCGGCTTCGTCATTTGTTACGATCCAGGTCAAGATTCCCATCGCCCTCAGTTTTTAAATCACGTATTTCATCTAGTCTGGGTCAAAATTTTATTTTTCCCTTTCTACTCTCTGTAGAAAGAGCGCCCTTTGATTTTGACATGAAGGCAGAATACAGCGACCTCTTTATTTTGTGGGATGGACGGGTCCTACTAACATTAATTGATATATTTTGTATGTTAAGTAAATATTTTTGTTTCGGTTTTTTTTTTTTTCATGTACCTCCACCCTTTTCATTTCACGTATAATTTTTTCTATATTTTTCAGTATATATTGTATAAAGAAATTTATATTTTCGTGGGGATTCTTTTGTCGGTTCCCTGGGCGGATGTGGCATTTTGATTGCGTGATGATGAATGGGCCCTTATGGTAAATAGAAAATTGTAAAGAATGTTTAGGTCTTGATTCTGATTAGCTAGGTATAGGATAGTTATTGTTGACCAACCTCATTTCCCCCCCACCAAACACTGGCCTTGTGCCATAATTGTATTTTTCAATACAATAAATATCGTTAACTGACTTGCGCATTGTCGAACTCTCTGCCTACGAGCGGCGAGTAATAACCCAGTTGGGGTTCCGCCTAAAAGTAGAGTCTCCTCTGGGGAAAATTAGACAAAAATTTTTGCCCGAATTACCCACATTAAAAAGTGCCGCATTTTCTCTTAAGTGAGAAGGCAATAAAATACTGCAGTTGGCATCAGTTAAGTACGCAGTTAAAGACAGCTAGTAGTCAGGCAATAAGCAGCCTAACTGTACCGTTCGGACGTACTTATTTCTTTTACTGGTTATTAATATTTACTTTGTATATATATTGTTCTTGTTATACTGATACACTGTTTTGAACTTAGCTTCTGTGTTCCGTGTCTTACTTCCGACCAAACTGGTAACTACAACTTCGCCACAACAACTCCACAAAAAAATTGGCGACGAAGATCCAAAACAAATATGAAGAAAACTATTCATCGGGGTGAAAAGTATGGCATAAGGAATATCGGCCCAGATAAAGAAATCGGAGAAACTAGTTCGAATTCCAGTCGGATTCGTTACATTCACTTCTGCTCAAATATCCTTTGGAAAGGTACGAATCCATCTTTTCTACTATTTCACCTCTAGGTTGAATAGCAGAACAGACTAGGCAACACAGCCTTGGCTAGTAACTAGTCTACTGCAGAAAGAAACCGCAATCTATTGCGCGAACCCTTCTGCCTAGTCAGTCATGAATCTAAAAGGGGCATAATCGTCCAAGGGTGGCACGTGACAAGTCACATCTCAATAGTTATATTTAAATTGCACCCAAAACAATAGTTCGGAACAAGATGACACAATAAAGCAAAGCAAACCACTTTCGGAAAAAAAATAGCGCATCGTAATTACTAAAATTAACCCGAGAACACTAACCATGGGTATAAAGTACCCAGCGCAAATGGCGCCATTTTAATTACATTTAATTAAATTTTCAGTAACTGATTTTCTTACTTAAATGATATGTTTTTCAGTTCCTATTAATGTTAACTCAAAGTACAAATTTTGAAGTGTCTGCATGTAAAATAGTTAAAATACAGATATATATTTAATTTTTTTTTTTTTTTTTGATATTTTAAAATCGAGTATCATTTAGCCACGGTTAATAGTGGTGTAACCTTAATTGATGGTTAATGTTTCAGTTTTAAAATAGCAGACACGGAATCGTACTAGAAAGGGCATTATGGGAGAAAATAAGCAGAAAAAATTATTTACTTAAAGGAGGTTTGTAAATCCAGCAACGGAAAGATTACTAGATTGTTATGTGATATCTGTCCTTCTATATGGTAACGAATTCTGGACAATTGCTTTAAATTAAAGGTGAAACTCGAAGCAACAGAAATGTAGCTCTACTGAAGAAAACTGAGGAAACTATGGATCAAACTCTTTCGAGACATGATCGCCCAAACATAGATCACGTATGGCACTTAACTGATTTAAATAAAAGTATAGGGCGTATTTATTTTAACACCAATGATTGTTGATTTCTATCTTCTTTTTTTTCTTTTTTTTCATCCCGAAACTGTTCAGTAAGCAGCCAGCCAGTTATGTGCCATATGTGAAACACGCTTGGATGATCATGTCTCGAATGAGACATGACTGACTGGGCAGAAGATTATCCTGCAGTAGGTAGCCATTGCGTTCTGCGGTAAACTGGTTGCCAGCCAAGGCTATAGAACACAATCTGTCCTGTTATTTATCCCATGGAAGGAAGAGACGGACTAATACCTTTCCCGAGGGTATTTGTGCGTAAGTGAATGCAATGAATTCAACGGGAATTCGGACTCGGCTCTCCGATTTCTCGTTCCGAGCCGATATCGACTGCATCACGACGCACATCAGTAAGCAGAATATGAGAAAATACAGAAGCAACCTCCGGAATAATTATATTGATTGTAATTTAGAATTTTCACATTTAATTTTTTGGCCATTTTTTTTAGTAATAGACGCATGTACATAACAAAAGATAATTCTCAGTCTTAAAACTTCTTGCAAAAATAAAATATGGATCTCTAAGACATTACCTATTGAAAATTAGCAAATTTAAAATTAAATTAATTTGACTTGAAAGAAATATTACTTATTTCTGGCATGAAATTTAGAATTAAAGTATTTCTTAATCACAAAGGTCTAACAAGCTGATCATTGAAGTAGGGGATGAAAGCCCTGTCATCAATCACGTTTATTTACCTAGCCAAGTTTTTGTTGACTAGAATTGGCATAAATTCGTAAAAGAATATGTGATCGTTTTGTAAGTGGAACAACCCTTGAAACACGTGACTTTTTAATGATAGGGCTTTTATGGACTATCATAGAATTGAAAAAACAAGAAAGATAGACAGATATCTGAATACAAAAATATGTTTTAATTTCTTCAAATATTTGGTGCGGCAAGATTTGTATTAACATTTTCAATTTTCGATTAGCAAATATAGTCTTCGCTTATTGACTTAATAACCTAACTGGAACAATAATAAAAAAAAATTTAAAAGAATTTTTTTTAATTTTATGAATATTTATAAGTAAAAAATAAAAATAAAAACAATGATGTAAGAATTTATTATTCATCGAATTTTTCTCTTCAAACTATAATATCCTTAATATATATTGTTTATAAAAGCAATTAAAAATCGATCTAAATATAAAACGGCATACTTTTACTGCATTTTTGTTTTCACTATTCTGAGCAGATTTTTTGAAAATGAACAACTTTTAGGCAAAAAAGGTAGATTTACATACTCCAAAGAGTTCTGCATTTAACTAATAAAACAAAGTTCTGAAACTAATTTCTAGAAATTTAAGTAAATTAATTTAAGGTGGGGTAGCATATGTAAAAATGAAATTTTACCAAGATTTTATAAAAGTAAAGATTTCAAAAATAATTTCAGTCACTTGTTAAATTTTCCTGAATCTTTCATCAAAATCCGACTATTAATTTCCAAATTAATGTTTTTCACCTGCAAAAAAGTGAGTTATGCAATATTATGTTTGCTATAGTAAACTCTTGTAAAAAAATCTGCAATCGCTGACGAAAAACAAAAGGTTTTTAAACAAAATTTTGAATGTGTTAGAAAGGCTTAAATATTTAAAAAAATAATTAGCTCTTTCCTCTAAATAATAGTCAGTCAGTTAAGTGCCATACACGATACAATCTTTGAGCGATCATGTCTCGAAAGAGACATGACTGACTGGGTAGAAGATTATCCTGCAGATTATCATTGCTTTCTTTGGTAGACTGTTTGCCATTCTTAATAAAAACAAATATTTTAATGATAAAACTGCTTTTTATTATGTTTGGGGCATTTTTTCTTCATGCTACGCTATTTTTTAGCCAACGAGTTGAGATACCAATGTTTATGTAACCACATTAGTCCTTACTGTCCTGTATTTAATAATTCAGAAAACATTTTTTATTTGTTTCGATGTTTTTCACCAGCTATATCTATTATAGCGATATGGACGCTAAAGGATGTGCGTTGTGGTACAGTGGATATCGGTTCGGAACGAGAAACCGGGGAGCCGAGTTCGAATTCCATTTGAATCCATTGTATTCACTTACGCGCAAATACCCTTGGGAAAGGTATTAATCCGTCTATTCCTTCCAGTTATGGGTTAAATAACAGGACAGATTGGGTTCTATAGCCTTGGTCGGCAACCAGTCTACCACAGAAAGCAATGGCAACCTACTGCGGGATAATCTTCTGCCCAGTCAGTCATGTCTCTTTCGAGACATGATCGCCCAAACGTGTATCACGTATGGCACTTAACTGACTGACGTGTTAAAACTTAAGGCGCTAACGGTACCAAATTGTTTTAACCCCCGCTAAATTAGGAATCCGCAACAAATTTCAAGCGCCACCCCCAAGTTATTAGACCCGATTCACTGACTCACTAGGCACAGAAAAATAGCAGTCTTTCTTTTTACATGTTGTGTCTATGTATGAACAACCATGGATCTAAACAACCATGGATCTCTGAGTAATGTTTGTCTTTTCGTTATCATTTCTAATCGCTGTCCTGTCATCCATTTACACGTTAGGGTAGGTGATCATGGCTTTCCACAACTTCCTATCCTTTGTAGCTCTCAGTAATATTTTTGTAACTTTTTCTTCCAATCCTTATTCTGCTATCCATTTGCATAGACTCGTTCGGTAGCAGATGGTTCTCCACATCTTTCTATCATATGTACACTACCGGCTACAATTATTAAAAGATGTGAGAAGGACAGAAAAGACAGAAGAGACGGATTAATACCTTTCCCAAGGCTATTTGTGCGTAAGTGAATCTAAAAAATTCAACTGGAATTTAAAATCTGCTCCTCGATTTCCGAGCCAATATTCACTGCACTACAACGCACATCCAACTTACTAAAGTAGGGTGACTATATGTACTGAAGATATCGCAATCATTGGGTGTCTTCGACGAAAAAACCTGATATTTGAATTCAAAGTTTAATTTCTCCTAGATTGGTTGCTACCTCAAAGCAAGAGAACATGGTCGGTTCTGGTACATAAAACAAAGCCGTAATATGGTAGAGTCATGACTTGTCTAAGTGATATAGAACTGAGGGGGAATTGAACTCGGCAAGTCGAATTCACTTTCCGCACCGATAACTAAATTCCTGGATATCTTTATACTGACCTTAGTAAACTGTTTGAATAATACAAACTTTTGAAAAGAAAATTGTGTAGACATCCAGGCGTTGACTGAGTAGAGTCATTTTATCCCTTTGTCTCTTGCAGAGTAGAGAGTAGCTACCCATACACAGTCTCTGCGAAAACAAGCCGGGCGTGTGTCGAATCCGAGCTTACTCTAAACTACACCACCCTTTTCTTTATTTACTACTGCTTACATTACCGATTGTAATAACATCCATCGCTTTTCAACTGGAAGAAATTGCGTCAAGTCAATTTCGGATTCTTTTTCGGGAATTTTTACTCTTCGATAACTTCGAATTGTCTCGTTCCATTTAAACTTTTTTATTTCAATGTTCTTCATGCCATATTGGGTGAGAGAATAATCCGAACTTGATATTATGGAGTTTGTTTACATAGAATCAAATAAGAAGTCAATATCTGAATTTCATTGCAAAATCATAAAAAGAAAGGCTACTCATCTAATATTGCAAATATCTTGGAACAAAAAATAAATTAAAAAATGAACAAATAAATAAATAAAATGATTATTACATATTATTTCCAAATCAGAGGTTTTGAATCACTGATTTAGAAAAAATGACCTTTGCAGATTAATCATTGAAAAACTAAAGACATGTTATAATGTAAGGAATATCTAAACTTATTTATAAATGGAACTTTGTTTGTGTGTATGTGTGTGTGTGTCTGTGTGTGTGTATCCGTTACTTATAGATTCCAAAACGGCTGAACCGATCTTCTTGAAAATTTACACAGTTGTACTATAAGAATCTGCGAGTGTTCTTAGCTATGTTTTGTGTCTAGGTACCCTCGATAAATATCGAAAAACGAAAATCGAAAAAATCGAGTTATAGAAGGAGTGGTCCGATTTAATCAAATTTGATACACTCATAGACAAAGACATAAGAAACGATATTCAGAAGTTTCAAGGTTGCATTTCTTACAATAGTACAGAATATCGATAATATATATATATATATAAAAGGCAAGATGGTTGTGTTTGTGTCTGTTTATGTGCCTGTATGTTTGTATTTTTTCAGCTCTTTTTTTTAGTTTTTGCTTCGGGTTTGGCTCTAAGTAGGTATAATTGTAGTTCTTAGTCTCAGCCATGATACCATTTACTCAGAGAACTTATTTAGCCTTCAAAATTCAGTTTACGACAAAAAGAACTTATTTGATATCGATACCAGGAAATCAAAATTTGACTTACATCCATTTATTTTTCTTTCAGTCTACGGTTTCGCTTTAACTGGAAACAACTATTGCTTTTTAGCCTTTCGTGCCAACGTCCAAAGAGTCTGAGCTCCAGAAACATGGATTAGTTTTAAAGCTTTCCTTACACCCGAACAACGCCGGGCTATACTGCTAGTTTAAAATAAAACTGAACTGGAACCGTCGTTATAATTGAGGTGGAAATACAAGAAAATGCAGATGGCAGAAAGAATATTAAGTTTTACTTGGATTGAGAGTAAAAAATGAGAAGATGGTGAAAATTACACGAACCAATGAATTGAATGATTCCTTTTCTAAGTTTTATCGAACCGTTTTAGGTTATTTAAAGATAAAAAAGATTTTTAGATTGTAAGATAATTTTTAGATAATAATAGTTTAGTTATACAAATCTTACTAAGTAACCCATAGCTGGTTGGAGAAGAGAAATATTCATACTATTTACATTATTCGGACTACTGTCTTCATTTTTGTTGTCATTTGTACGACATTTCGGCCGTTGTAAGCTCGGACCTTCTCCAATTGCTAGGAATTTCGAACTGAAGCCTTACGGTTACTGGGGTGTATCATACTCATACTTTTGTGTGAAGCCTCTTTGGTAGTCATGAGCTATCTCCCTCTAACTCGACTCTAAGTTACCTTTTCACCACTGCTGTAGCTTAGTATTGAACTCACAACACTTTGGGCCAAGTCACAGGAACTAACCAAAATCTATATCTACTGGGCCATGTGTCGTTAAGGCCAAAAACAAAAGGTTTGAAAGTTGAAAGACACGAACTCGGACGCAAACTCCGCTGCCATTCTGAAGATGAGATTTTCATCTCGAAATATTAATGTATAATAAATAGGTAATATCCAGAAATTTCTTTACCTTCCTTTATTTTACTAAACGCATTGTGACAGCCTTCAAGACCTAACCATACATCTAATATACAAAATGCTTGAAGCAAATTACAAAACTTTCCCATATATATATATATATATATATATATATATATATATATATAAACTTCTTTATAAATGAAACTTTGTCTCTGTGTGTGTGTCTGTGTGTGTGTCCGTTACCTATAGACTCCGAAATAACTGAACCGATTTTCTTGAAAATTTACACAGTTGTACTATAAGCGTCTGCGAGTGTTCTTAGCTAGGTTTTGTGTCGGGGTACCCCCGATAAATACCGAAAATCGATAATCGAAAAAAAACGGTTTATAAAAGGAGTGGTCCGATTTTAATCAAATCTGATACACTCATACACAAAAACATAAGAAACGATATTCATAAATTTCAGGGTTACAGTTCTTACAATACTGCAAATAATCGATGATATATATGTATAAAAGGCAAGATGTTTGTGTGTGTATCTGTTTATCTGTCTGTATGTCCTTTATACAAATCCACAGTTTTTATCCGATTCTCACCAAACTTCACACAAATATTCTTTAAGCTGAGTCTGAGCTCCAGGACCATGGATTAGTTTTAAAGCTTACATTACACCCGAGCAACGCCGGGCGATACTGCTAGTATATAATATATATATATATATATATATATATATATATATATTGAGATAGATAGATAGATAGATAGATAGATAGATAGATAGATAGATAGATAGATATGGGATAATGATATATCAATATTTATATGCCAAAAACAAATTTAGAAGAAAGATGTATAACAAAATGAAAAAGTTTACGTGTGAGGCGTTTCGTCCCTTCGGACTTCACCTGACTAGTTTTTGTTTCTGGGGGATGCATCTACACATGCACGAGGGAGAGACGCTGGGAATTTAGAATTTCGATTGGGAGCGAATATGTGTCTCCGGTATATTATTTTCTCGATTTCATTTATATTCTTTTTCATTTCTATTTTGTTTACATCATCTTCTAAATTAAATATTCCATACTATGATAACAGAATAGTGAAACGTTTTCATAACATGGGCGCAAATTTACTGTGGATAACGTAGCGATTAAAGCACTTTCTAAATATTTTGGTCTTAATAAATTATCTAGTTTTTAATTAAAATAGAATTCTGTTTGTTAATATTGGGTTCAAACTCGTTGAGGTGTTTAATATTTCTTTATTTTTTCTTAAAATATCTTTTTCAGTTCGTGTTCCCTGTTTAGGATGTGGTTTCCGGCTTTTCTCTTTTCCATTCTTTTCGCCATTTCGTAGCCCCCTGCACATCAGTGGCGTTACAGCCTTGCTCGGGGTGATACGATTAAAAAAAAATGTAATTTTTTTATCCAAAGTTCTTCAATATATTCTTTGTGGCAATCATTGCTAGTTATAGGGTAAATTCCTTCTTCATGTTTTGATGCGTTGCTATGTTTTGTCTTGCTTAAGTCTTTTATTGCTTTTTACGTAGTTGTAACAAATTTTAAAGTTTAAATAAATTCTTTGTAATAGAGTTAGTACGTAGAACAATATATTTTTATTATTCGTAGAGTTTGTCAGAAAAAGCCGCTTTTCTTTTTGGGAATATTTTATGAGCCTTTTGTTTCGCGCTGAATATGAAATAATTACAATATATATATATATATATATATATATATATATATATATATATATAAACTACCGGCCATAATTATTAGGCCACCCTAGTGTTTTAAAAAATGATATATTTCATACTATTTTTAATATCTATTGCCAAGTGAATAATTATAAAAGAAAATAGAATGGTTCTTTTGTTAATATTGCACTATAACATCTCCATCAAATGAATTTATAAATATTTAATAATTACCTATAATGCAGTTTTATCAATGAAAGAATGAAGAAAATTTAGGCTGATTCGAACGAGTTCATCTTTGCTTTCTTGTCTTGAAAAATTTTGCAAAGTAATAATAACAAAAGAACCATTCTATTTTCATCTGGCAATAAATACAAAAAATAATATGAAATACATCATTTCTTTTAAAAAACTGGGGTGGCTTAATAATTATGGCCGGTAGTATATATATATATATATATATATATATATACTACTATATATATATATATACTCCTATATATATATATACTACTATATATATATATATATATATATATATATATATATATATATTAGTCTTTCACATACAATCCTGTTTCGCTGTATCACAGCTCATCAGTGTGGCTAGACATATCCACTTGCTTCTGGCCGGGATCGATATATATATACGAGTTGAATATATGGATTTAAATCTGACGAGATGAATAGAATAATTATAGTACACGTAGGAAAATGTGTCATTAATCTAACATATTTCACTTTAATGAGTTTCTTCAGAAATATTTTAAAGACGAATCTTTCAGATGCTTCCATATAATACTCATGTAAATCTCCGTTAAAGGCTCTATAGATTCTAAGCTTTTTAAAAGTTTTCTATTATTTTATATTTATAGTATTATTACTCTTATTTTTATGATTTAAATTTCAGTTTTTCTAACTATTATTTTTATAATATTTTTTGATTATTTTTATTTTTATTACTATTAGAAATAATAATAATTTTTATTATCGCTATTGTTATTATTGTCACTAATAATAATAATAATAATATTTTATTTATTTATTTACTTTTTAATCATCATAAATATTGTTATCATACTACTATATAATGTAAGTGAATTCCTTGCATTCACTTACACACAAATACCCTTGGGAAAGGTACTAATCCGTCTCTTCCCTCCAGTTATGGGTTAAATAACAGGACAGATTGGGTTCTATAGGCCTTGGCCGGCAACCGCAGAAAGCAATGCCAACCTATTGCGAGATAATCGTCTGTGTAGTCAGTCATGTCTCTTTCGAGACATGATCGCCCTATCGTTTATCACGTATGGCATTCAACTGTCTACTATATTCTAAAGATTAATATTAATATTATTTTCATGCACTCGAAACGATTATATCTATAAGACGAAGATATTATTATTGCTGTCGAAATTAATATAAAAATTTAACGATTCAGTTTATCTATTTAAACTATGACCTCTAAATGTACTGTTCTGAATTTGAAAATGTATAATCCAAAGTTCAATTCAACGTCATCTTATTATCTGATTTTTAAATGCAACATTCAAGCCATGACATCCATGTCCAAAAATGAACATTGTATATCTGACTCCCTCTCCCGACAACAATTTTTTTCCTTTTTTCCCATTTCTTTCACTATATCTTCAGTCTGGATAAATCTAACCCATTCATTTTTGTAAAAAAAAATCCATCTGATGAGTTAAATATTTAAAACAAAATTATTCATGAAATAAATCATCACCGACAGATTTATAACTTTGTCCAATTATGTATATATATAACCGTACTGATGAGCTGTGATATAGCGAAACAGATCTGTCAGCGGATATATATATATATATGTTTTTACTCATTTCTCCCCAAGCAAAGTGGTCCCACCACTGATGTGCAGGGGGCTACATAGGAGAGTTAATGTTTTAGACAGGAGGAGAGTGAAGACAAATACGAACCAGCATTTGGTTGATTTAACAGTAAAAGAGTAGGACTTTGTTGCCACTCTGGTTGCCTGAGTGAATTCTTGTGGAGGGGGCACCAGTGACCTAAGCTCGTCAGAGCAGAAGCCATAAAAATATTTATATATATATATATATGTGTGTCTGTGAGAGAGAGAGAGAGAGATAGAGAGAGCGAGCGAGCAAAAACGGAATATTTGCATTGGATTAAACTGGATTAATTAGTGAAGAATTACAAATAAAAAGTTAATTTTATTAATCCTGATAAATGAATATCAGACAAATAGAGTAATGACGCTTTTCACGACCGGGTTATCACAGATATACGTTTGTTTTCTAAATGAGCATTAATTAATGACCTTTGAGTAGAACCGGAAAAGTTTTCAAGAAAAGTGGCTCAAATGTTCACATATTTGTGGATCGGGAATAATGTTTTCGACCCTCCGTTCCTTCATTTACAAGGCACACATTTGGTGAAACTCGGAGGATTTGAATCCAATTAGCTGTTCGAATTCCGGAAGTTTTCACATCTTTCCGAGCAAAAGTTCATCTCATTATTCCCCGATGTCACCCTTGTATGAAATGCAGTAATTTGGAGAGTATTATGATCCTCGGGGCTGCATTTAAAGAAAGAAAGAAAGAAAGAAAGAAAGAAAGAAAGAAAATGGGATAATGAATATATTTAGAGAGAACCTGAAAAGAGAAAGATAATGAACAAATTTAGATAGATAGATAGATAGATAGATAGATAGATAGATAGATAGATAGATAGATAGACTGACTGAGTGAGATGGAGAGAGAGAAGCGGTGCGATAATTAACAGAAGTAGATAAATAGAGAGAGAGCGCAAGAAGAGGTGCGACATTAACAGAAGTAGATAGATAGAGAGACAGAGAGATAGATAGATAGATAGATAAATAGATAGATAGATAGATAGATATGAACAGACGGAGATAGATAGATAGATAGATAGATAGATAGATAGATAGATAGATAGATAGATAGATAGATAGCGAAAAAGAGGTGCGATATTAACAGCAGTAGGTAGATAGAGAGAAAGAGAGAGAGAGAGAGAAAAGATGCGATATTAACAGAAGTAGATAGATAGATAGATAGATAGATATGAACAGACGGAGATAGATAGATAGATAGATAGATAGATAGATAGATAGATAGATAGATAGATAGATAGATAGCGGAAAAGAGGTGCGATATTAACAGAAGTAGATAGATAGAGAGAAAGAGAGAGAGAGAGAGATAAAAAGATGCGATATTAACAGAGATAGATAGATAGATAGATAGATAGATAGATAGATAGAGCGTGAAAAAATGAATATATCTACATAGTCAGATAGGTAGACTAAGACAGAGAGTGATATAAATATCGAAAAACCGGCGTGATAATGAACACAAATAGATAGATAAATAATAAAGTGACAAAGAGAATGAGAGATATAATTAGTAGATTTAGATTGATATCCCCAACGATAGATAAATAAATAACAAAATCACATAGCGAAAGAGAATGTGTAGAGGTGGTGAAAATGAAAGAGAGAGAGAGAAAAGCATCGGATATGAACACAGGAAGGTAGATGTGAGCAGAGTGAGTTAGATTGAAATAATCTGACCAAGACAGACTGCAATTGAGATACATATATTTTTTTTAATCATTTCCCCCCAAGCAAGGCATTCCACTGCCACTGTTTGGGCAGGGGGTTACATCGGAGAAAGTGATGAGAAAGAGTGGTTAGTTATAGGAAATGTCGGAAGGAGGGCAATAGACGGATGATGATAGCGAGGATGGGGGTTGGGTAGATGGGTAGAGTGTTTGAGAGAATGGATGCGAGTTAGTGTGATAAGAGGTATCTATTGACCTTACATTTAAATTCTTGGAGATTGTATCTGTCGGGGAAGCTAGTATATGGAAGGGAATTCCACAGGCGGGAAGTGCGAGAAAAAAAATCTGTTAGAGTAGAAATTGCGGTTACATTTGTGTAGTTGTAGAGGCTCATCCCTTGTTCCCTGTTTAGATGTGGTTTCCGGTTTTCTCTTTCCAATCTTTTACTCTTTTCCATTCTTTTACTCTTTTTTTTTCTCAGTTGGAGTAGATAGACTAAACTATCGCCCGGTTCACACTCCACCCACGTCTATTGAACAGGTGTAGAGGCTCATCCCTTGTTCCTTGTTTAGGATGTGGTTTCCGGCTTTATCTTTTTCCAATCTTTTCACTTTTCTTTTTCTTATTTTTTACTTTTTTTTTTCAATTGGCGTAGATAGACTAAACTATCGCCCAGTTCACACTCCACCCACGTCTATTGTACAGGTTAAGAGGCTCATCCCTTTTTCCCTGTTTAGGATGTGGTTTCCGGCTTTCTCTTTTCCAATCTTTTCACTTACTTTTTTGTTTATTTTTTTCAATTGGAGTAGATAGACTGAACTATCGGCCGGTTCACACTCCACCCACGTCTATTGAACAGGTGTAGAGGCTCATCACCTGTTCCCTGTTTAGGATGTGGTTTCCGGCTTTCTCTTTTCCAATTTATTCACTCTTACGTAGCCCCCTGCACACCAGTGGCCTTACCGTCTTGCTCGGGGTGATATGATTAAAAAAAAAAAATCTCACCAAACTTCACACAAATATTTTTTTGGCTGAGTCTGAGCTCCAGGACCATGGATTAGTTTTAAATCTTTCGTTAAACCCGAGCAATCCCGGACTATGCTGCTAGTATATACTTGAATTTAAATTTAAATTATTATCTACATGTAATCTTAGAATTTTAAAATTTTTAATCTTAAACTAATCTCAAAAAAGCAGTCACATAACTTTATAAGATTTAATTCCCATGAACATCGAGTGAAATTAAATTCAAATCTATTGAACTGTCAGTTTGAAATACGCTTTGAACTTTATAAACAATACTTCCGGGTATATATTGGCCATTCAATGGCCAGGTTTTTTTGGGTTTTTTTCAGTTGCAATTATTTTTAGAAGGGCTATTGTTGCTATTAGTTGAGTGACTGATGATATTTATGTGGGACAAGTATTTGTTTGATATCATAGTATTATGTTGTGAAATGTATTTATCTATGTTTTTAAAACAACTACAGCTGACTTTAACCCTCTAGGGCCATTCGTATCATATTTGATACAGTATTTCGCTATAAGGAAACATTTGGTATTTCCCTATAAGGAAACATTTGGTATTCATTGACTGAGCAGTCAGTACTGCTTTCATTTGAAATTTATAAAATATTTCTCTTAAAAAAATTTTCAGGAAAATATTTCTTTCAAGGCTTGTTTTCATACTGTATCAAATATGATACGAATGGCCCTAGAGGGTTAACATATATGTATATATAATTATGAATTAATTGTTCATTGCGACAAGGAAATTTCTGTGGTTCGAGATAGATTCTTATCATCAGGCAATGTTGTTTGTGCAAATGATTTACATTTAAACATGGATATCTATCTATCTATCTATCTATATATATATATATATATATATATATATATATATATAAGCACTTTAACATTTAACTGGTTACAAACAGACTTGACGAGTGAGAACATCATAACGATACCTCACATAAATTCGAAGTCGGCATGAACCTGCTCAGTTAAAGTGAAAAACTCTTTGTGCTTATTAACAATTTATCTCCACCCTGATATCGAGCACTTTACGATAAAAGAAACTGCTTGCCAAAATATATTTATCAGGAAAACCACTTAAAAACAACAACCTTGGCGCTAAACATTATCACAACTCAACACGATACATGTGTGTGTGTGTTCACGCAAAAAATGGAAGCTAATTGATCACAGAACTTGTCCATGAAAGAATTACATTTTGCACCTAGATACCTTGCATGTAATCCCTTTAGGCATGTATCTCCAGATTCACAAAAGCGACTAACAAAAGTTCATTTTAGTTCAGATTAATGCTTTCCTTTCTACGCTTAGACATGAATAGGTTTTCTATCCAAAGACACTGACATGCAAAAGAAATGAGCGACCAAATTAAAAAAAAAACAAAAACAATTCGATTTATTTAATCTTTAATAAGAAACTAATTATACGACAATATAGTTTCAGGAGGAATGTCTGGTCATTCACGACTGTAATGCAAGTTGTCGTAATTTCGTGAACGCGATATGGGTTGAGGAAACCTGAACACATCGTCACAGTGAAAATAAGACAAGCAAAATTCATGAGTCGCTTGACACCCGTCAATTTTACCATGAACACACACACACACACACACACACACACACACACACACACACACACACATATATACATATATATATATATATATATATATATATATATATATATATATATATAGCATCACGCTTCAGAAATTAATTGAATTCTTTCGGCGAGTGGTGTGTGTATACACTGCTTATATACAACACGTTCAAATTTCCCTTCTCTGTTTCCATACACCTCTGGATTAGGGAGTAGCGACTCCGAATAACACCAAATCGGTCTAGTTTCGATCACGGCCAGAAGCAAGTGGATGTGTCTAGCCACACTGATGAGCTGTGATACAGCGAAACAGGCTTGTATGCTTTTTCAGTGTAATTTATTTTGTGTTTTCAATGCTATATATCAAAGAATTTACCCTTACTATCAAAATTATATTATTTCATAGTGGAAATGGACTATTGACGGTTTTTTAGAATAGAAAGATACTCACGCGATTTTCAGTCTCGTGCGGCACGTGAGAGCTTTGAAAGAACGCTCCTTTTCAAAAACACAAAATAAATTACGTTACACTCAAAACACCAGGAAAAAATAACAATATCGGAAATATAACACACTTGAGAATGGCCAGTGAAGTAGCTGAAAGTGCTTTGAAAAATAATAATTACGGAACATTTTTATATTCCTTATCTCTATCAAAAAGGGAAAAAACATGTAAGAACACTTTAAAAATTAATTCAAACGTTAATAAAATCTCCCTAGTCGGTGGTTTTCAACAAAATATTTTTCATCATCATTTCACCCCAGGCAAGGCAGAAATGCCAATGGTGTGCAGGGAAATACTGTGAGAGAATAAAAAAAGGTACAGGGGATGTCGAAGAAAGGATAAGATATGGAAGGAAATCAAGAAGATTGAAGATGGCAATTGACATTTTATTTAAACTTTTGGAGATTGTAGCTAACAGGGAAGCAAGCAAATGGAAGGGAGTTCCATAAAAAGAAAGTCCGAGAAAAGAAACTGTCAGTTCATTTAACTATTTCGACTATAAAAGAATGGGACCTTGAGCGAGAGTAAATACATATGGTCCGGGTACCATGGAAAAGGCTCGTCAAAGCAGTAACCATAAAAATTCTTGTAGAAAAGCAGAGGTAATGCACATTATGCCGGTGAGAAAGTGACTGAAGGCGGTTTGCCAAGTCACGATCGATTATATTGCAGATCCTTCTTTGGTTTTTGTCGAGAACCTCAAGATGAATGGCAGGAGCACCCGACCAGATATGGCAGCCGTATTCAATGCATGGACGAATGGTAGGTTTGTAAATGTGCAAAATTTTTTCTGATGAGAAAAAACGTCTTGGTCCGACACAGTGAATCAAGCTGTAGATGCAGCATATATATATATATATATATATATACATATGAAATCTCTACAAATAACTTTGAATGCCTATAATTAATAACAGAATGCCTATCATAAATAAACTTGAATGCCTATAATTAATAACAGAATCCATTGATTTATTCCAACGGCTTCCAATATCTAATATTTCTTGTTTTCACTCTCGCTTGGTCATGTGTGACGTCATGAGCTTCCGGCGTCTTAAATGGACGATGTTTGTTGTTGCTTGGAAATCTTCCATGTAAACAAAAACAGTTTGTCATTATCGTTTGTCCGTGTTTATAATATATAATGTAATTTGACATCGTTGAAAATGGCTTATCCAAACCGAAAACTTAGATTGGATCATTAAAAAATTATGTATCAATATTGTAATTTTCTTTCTTCATTTAATGATAATGCTATTAAGCTTATCAGACGATATGAAAAAAATTTACATAAAATAAATAGACAAAACTTGTCTATATTATTTAATGAAACATGCATAAATGAAAAATGCTGCTTAAATACACACACGATATATATATAAAGCATAATCCTTGAAAATTGGTAAGACAAATTCCAATAGAAACAAATTCCAAAGAGAACTCAATGTTAAAATTTATTGCTAAATTTAAGAGAGTATTATAATCAGGAAACAAAAATTAGATATTTTCACAAATCCATTGGTAATACGGTATTTCGCGGTTCCAGCCACTTTTCAAAACCAAATTCATACAACAGTGAATGTCTTAGATTTAAGAATTCAGTTTAAGAATTTAAGACAGTCACTGTTGTATGAAAGGCATGAAAAAGTACAAAAACTTTCGTGTAGCGTGTTTCGTTCATTATGACTTCATCGGACTAACTTTATGTTTTTGTTGATAATGGAAGTCCCGCCATGAAATGTGACATGTGGATCGCTTGAAGCGGGAAAGTGATACTGATACTTCTAAGCAATGTTTCCCCACTTTGTTATTCTCTAATCCCTCTTCTGTCATTAATTTCATTAAGTTGGTTAATCTGTTTTCAATTGCTTTTCATTTTTCATTATATGCCGCGAGTCTCAATTTCACTAAGTCCACTTTCCAAACAAACATTTTACCTCTATTTCTCATTCATTCGCTTTTTCCTCAAAGTTTTCTCGTTTCTCATGTTGCTGATCTTGGTATTCTCATCCAACTCTTTCAAAAGAACCTTATCACAGTTACCTCAATAGCCACATAGGACGTTTGATATGACATGGAATTTCCATACTTTTTTGGTTCTAACGAATATCTGATACCATTTACTATACAAAGTTTCTAAATATATATATATATATATATATATATATATATATATATATGTTTCGCCTTTATTTAGTCTGGTAGATGTAATCATGTCAATGAATAAAAATTCTGTGTGTGTGTGTGTGTGTGTGTGTGTGTGTGTGTGTGTGTGTGTGTGTGTGCTTTATATTAAAATCATTAAGGTGACACAAAGAGTCTTGTTTGTTCATTTCGGCCAAAAAAGTCATCTTGGCCGAAATGAACAAACAAGACTGTTTTCTATTAAAGCCGTTCACGAATGTTAAATAGTCGTCTTCAATTCAGAAAGAAGTCAAAATGCGTAAATCAATGTTCCATTTTTTTAAATTTTGATATTCTTGTTCGAATCTAACTATGAATATATGAAAAAATAAAAAATCCACATTGAATAAAATACGACTCTGCAAGAAATGGCACACACACACACACACACATATATATATATATATATATATATATATATATATATATGCTATTACTTGTAGAGAGTGGTATTGTATATATATATATATATATATATATATATTGTATTGAGTTGTAATGATGCTTAGTGCCAAGATTGTTGTATTTTTAGTGGTTTGCGAATAAAAAGATATTTTGGCAGAGGACTTTTTTGTCGTAAAGTGTTCGATATCGAGATATAGATAGCGCGTTGATAGAATTGATGTAGAGAAGTTTGCTACTTAAGTGAGCAGAATTATGCCAACAAGTTTCCAAGTTTTGTGAAAACACCACTTTGATACGCTCATTAATCAGGGCATTTTCCACGCGTGCTTCAAAAAAATGAACACAATAAAAACAGTAAAAACAAATAAACCATCTTCAAATAATAAAACATTAAAAATAAGTCAACACCAGAAAAGCAATCAACTGTAGAATCACTGACATACGAAAATATCAAATTACGCCAGTAACAATTTAAATGAGAATAAAAATGGAACACGACAGCAGATGTAAAAAAATACACTGATGAATGACTAAAGACAAGTGACAAATTCCTACATACATATATATATATATATATATATATATATATATATATATATGTATGTATGTATGTATATATATACATATATACATATATCTATACACACATATATATACACACACATATATATATACATATATATACATATATATACACACATATATATTAATATATATATATATACACACACACATACACACACACATCAAATATATATATATATATATATATATATATATATATATATATCGGCTAGTGGCGTGTGTTTGCATTTCATATAATAAGCTAAAGTCCGCCGGTCTCTACCGTGCGCCCATAGCTCAAAGGTAGAATCGCCGACCGATTTCAATGCGGTCGGGTTTTTGTCTTGGCTAGAAATGATACGATATCTAACCGTACTTATGAGCTGTGTTGACTATTTATATAATTTGTTTTAGCGATTATTTTTAATCGTTACTCGTATTTAAGTAAATATATTGTTGTTGTTATAGACAAGGTGGTCAAGAAGTAGTTGGACAGTGATCTAAAACAGGTGTATAGTGGTGAAAAAGTAGGTAGACAGTAAATGATAAGGTTTACTTTGAGATTACCCATATAATTCTTCTTCTTCTATGTGCCCTGTCCCTTCAGGACGTAGGCGATCATGGCTCTCCACGTCTCCCTATCCCTTGTGGCTCTTAGTATGTTTGCTCCTGTTGCTCCTAGCAAACCCCCGTTCCGTCATCCACCTGATCAGGCCCTGCAAATATGTTATCCGCTGCCTTCCTCTGTCTCTCCTTCCTTCTATCTGTCCAGTCAGTATCAGGTTCTCCAGGCTTTCCTTCCTCATTGCATGTCCCAGGAACTTCAGTTGTCTCTTCCTGGTGCTCAGCATCAATTTCCTTTTTGTTGCCATTCTTTCTAACACCTCGTCGTGACTTGTATGCTCAGTCCACGATATCCGTAGCATCCTTCTGTAGAACCACATTTCGGCCGCTTCCAGTTTTGTCCTCATTTTCGATGATACTAATACAATTATAGTATAATGGATACACAAACCTTTTCTACCTTTGCTATGCTGTTTTAAAAGTAGGTGGACAGTGGGTAGAAAAAGTTTAGTGTATCCATTATATATATATATATATATATATATATATATATACGTGTGTGTGTGTGTGTGTGTGTGTGTGTGTGTGTGTGTGTGTGTGCTTGTGCCTCCATTATATATATATATATATTTATGTGTGTGTGTGTATGTGTGTGTGTGTGTGTGTGTGTGTGTGTGTGTGTGTGTGTGTGTGTGTGTGTGTGTGTGTGTGTGTGTGTTTGTGAACAGCAGAAATAAACTAGTAAGGCATTTACGGAGTACACTGTATTTGTGAAGATAATTTTATTTGAACATGAATGTGGGTGTGCTTGTGTACGAGTGTGAACGAACTTAACGAAGCAATGATATATTTAATTGCACACTCCCCATTCTCACTTAAACAATTGCATGTAAGGACAGACATTCGCAGATAGAGGTTTCTTTTCGAGCGATTGTGGTGTAGATAGCGGCAAACATTTTGTGTCGCATTTCAGAGAATGCAACTGTTTCACACACCCCAGAATATCTGATCTCGTAGTTTAAAATATCACTCGTCCAAATCAGCCCCAGCCTAAAATGCTTTCAGAAATTATAGATCAGATTTATTTTCTGTTTGCGTATCTTCTTACTTCGCTCGCCCTCAATTGAACGGTAGTCTATGTTTCTTCATTACTGCTGCGCTAATCATTTACATCGTAAATCGGGTTATTTCACATCAGAGAGCATGCGTATGCTGGAACAATGACAAACTGGGTTTATGGAAAAATCGGAATCAGGTGTCCGAATGAAGCCCCGAAATTTCTTGATCTATCAAAAAAAAAAAAAAAAAATGAAAATGCCTATTTTGAAAACAAGTATTTACATTTTGCTTGAGTTCACATAAATTTATTTTGTTATTTTTTAAACTGTTTGTGAGAAAAATTACCTTGAGAAATAAATAAAAAGGATAAATCAATGTCTTATCATTCTCGCATTATATATATGTGTGTATTTGGACGGCAATCGCTCTTTCATACAAGTTTCATTAAAGATGACTGGCAAGGTACTGCGATTAGGCATTTTATTTGATTTTTCTTGCAATTATACAAGTGTTTTTTGGGGGGGTTTTGTACATTAAGTATATAAAACTGTCCAAATTTTCTATATATTCGAGCACTTTTGGGTATTCTATTAGCAATTATCAAGAATATATTTATTCTTGAATATGTAGATTTTTATACATTTTTATCTTTAGTGATGGAAACGTTTTGTTTTATTTTCCAAATATGGTCAGCACAAAGTGGCCGTGTTCATAGTTGATATTATCGAGCGTTGGCTTTTGATTTTTTATTACTTCATGTCTATACGTATATATGCGGGTGGCGTGTGTGTGTGTGTGTGTGTGTGTGTGTGTGTGTGTGTGTGTGTGTGTGTGTGTGTGTGTTTAAAAAATGCATGACATTTTATTTATGTCATCGTATTTTTCTTGTGTGTCAACAAGCCGGTTCTTTTGTTAGACACAATCAAAATGGTTGCTCGTTTCGAGCATTTTTTCGCTCATCAATTCCCGTTTCCAAAAACTTAGCAAACAATGTGTAATTATCAGAGATGAAAATATGTATTTAAATTCTAGACACGGCCAGTGCATTATGGTCGCATTTGTAGTTGATGTTATTAAGTGTCTTTCTTCCTCTATGATTAAGTGTCTTTCTTCCTCTATGATTAAAAGTATGTATTATTTTAATCTATTATCTTTTTAAATCACTCTGAATAAACAATCATTTTTGTAATTTCTACAAAAAATGAAAAAAATGAAATCTCTTGTTTGCACACAAGAAAAATACGATAAGAAATGTTAACAAAAGTTCGTTGACATTTTTTTCAATGAAACATAATATGAAACATTGCTTGATGCCTTAAAACCGAAGTATGTATAATTTTATTTTGAAGAATATAGTAGTAAAAAGAACACTTGTATTTTGAATCAGAATACGATATTTGAAATATGAGACACATGACGAAAGTGGGATTATATAATTTGTAGGGATTAAATAAAAATATGAAATAAAATAAAAACTACGAAATAAAATAAAAATACAAAATAAAATTACGAAATAAAATAAACATAAAAATCTCCCAGGAGTCCTCTTACAGGAAAGACAATTAACGCATGCGCAAAAAGAGAGGCCTGCTGGTGCTAAAAATAAACTCGATCTCTTCCTCTGTTGGACTTTGGATGGTAAAGACGTGCCTAACTGTTCGGGAAGGAATTTCCCCAACAAGAGGTCGTTGGAACCAAAACAAAAATAAAAGCAGTGTCCAAACTGTCCTTCTAGTGTCTTTGTATATTTCCTTTTCTCTTTGCCTATTTATTTCAGCGGTGAAAGCTATTCAACAAGTTTTGGATGTTTAGGCGAAAGAATCAACCCAGCAGTAATAGCCATAAAATTTCATAGATTTCACACTTGCAAGAAGGCATGAAGACCGTAAAGAAAAGGTTCTTAACGAACCTCTGTGAAAAGGATGACGGAACAAAACAAAATCACTTAGAGTTGAAAGTATAGGAAATTGTAGAGAGCCATGATCACCCGCTTTCTCAAGAAACATAACAAGAAGAATCTATGTAGTATTATTCTTGTGTGGATTTTTTCTGTGATAAAAAGCAATAAATAAATAGGCAAAGAGAAAAGGAAATCCCAGTTGGTGGGACGCAAAAAGCCGTCAGTACTGCGTAATATGTTTTGCGGCTTGGAAGGTTGCTCTCTATATAATCTACTTAAGCACGTATATTTATGTTAATATAACAATGTTCTTTTAATCTCTATATATGAGTAAGTGCATTTTTTTAATCTCTATATATGAGGATGTGCGTTGTGGTACAGTGGATATCGGCTCGGAACGAGAAGTCGGGGAGTCGAGTTCGAATTCCAGTTAAATCCATTGTATTCACTTACGCGCAAATACCCTTGGAAAAGGTATTAATCCGTCTCTTCCTTCCAGTTATGGGTTAAATAACAGCACAGATTGGGTTCTATAGCCTTGGTCGGCAACCAGTCTACCGCAGAAAGCTAATGGTAGCCTACTGCGGGATAATCTTCTGCCCAGTCAGTCATGTCTCTTTCGAGACATGATCGCCCAAGCGTGTATAACGTATGGTACTTAACTGACTGATATGAGGAAGTGCTGAAGAGTTCAAAAACCTTCCAAGATGCGATACAAAATGTCTGCTATTAGTCAGATTTGGGCAAGTGTTCGAGTCGGAAACAACGCATATATATTTTCTTTCCTTTTTACTCTATTGAAGGATTTATTCTCCTTTTATTCTTGAATTGTTTTACTAATAAATTGTTTTAATCGAGAATCAACCTTTGCCATCCTCATTTACTAATTTCCTATGAAAAAATTTTCATTTGTCATCGAGATTTGCCGAGGTTTTCTTACGATGAAGTGTTTGCACGAGAAGATTCCTTAAAGAAAAGAAGAAATACATTCTTGCTTTTTCAAGTCGGTATTCATGCTTTGTGTTATCAAGTCTTTGTTCAAATATATAAAAATTAACTTATCCATAAATCTGACCTGTTGTTTAAAATTACTTTGAATACATCTGAATAATAAGTGTTCCCGATATGTATCTTCCCCAGACAAATAAAGAGTGTAAAATTTATCATGACATAATTCAACAACCCACTTTCATACGACATCAACGTTCAACTTTATAGTTCAAGCTAATTCTCAGTTTTGACTAAGTAATACCTACGCACCCATAATCATATTGCTCAACGTCCTTCAACTAATCCTTCTTAACTTTCTAAATAATCATGAATTCGTTATATATTTTCCAAAATTAATCATTTTCACAATTTGCTTTAAAAAGTCATCCGAAGAACAACAACGTTGTGAATCAAGAAATTGTTTGTGTAGTGAATATATGCTTTTATAAACTATTGTAATAACAACATTACAATATTAAGCTTACTCAGTATTGAGCACTTGTTATAAATGTAAATGCAATGAACAGTAAGTTTTTATCTATCTGTTCTTTCACTTTCTTGATATAGGTATGTATGTATCTTATGGCGCCAGTGTTGTTGTTTATCCGTGGTTTTACTGATAAAATATCTTTCAGCAGGTATGTTTTTACGTAAACTACTTGATATCGGGGTAAAGATAGCGCGTTAAGTTCAAAGAGTTTTTCTCTGTAACTGAGCAGATTCCTACCGACTTCGATGTTTCGTGAGAATTCCGTTAAGATGTTCTCACTCGTCTGAGCCACACACACACACACACACACACACACACACATATATATATATATATATATATATATATCCGAGTGAGTATAGAATGAGGAGAGAAAAAAGAAAATTTTTTTCCGTCCAAAACATTAATTTAAAACAGTGCTCGATATATGATGTATAGAACAGTGAATATTTTATTATGAATTATGTTTTAGATCATGTACATAATTTCTTCTATATATGTCGTCTTCCCTACAATCATATGGCTGTTTCAGTGTTTTGATTTAAACACTGTGTTTAAATCCAAACACTGAAACAACCATATGATTGTAGGGAAGAGGACATATATAGAAGAAATTATGTACATGTTCTAAAACATAATTTATAATAATAATAATAATAATAATAACAATAATAATAATATATATATATATATATATATATATTTATTTATTTATTTATATATATATAAGTAAATGCTACGATTTGTGGATCTTTACTCTATTTGTTCTTACTCAGATAGATAGATAGATAGATAGATAGATAGATAGATAGATAGATAGATAGATAGATAGACCGTAAATAACTACAAATAAGTGCTGACGCGCGAATCATGCGTGCGCATGGGATAATGAGTAGCTAGCCGCGTGCAGCATTCAATCGTTCAGTCGAGTAGGAGGGAGAAACGTCCTAAGAACTATCCACTCCACGATTTTACCATTGTGGTACAATGCACCGTTATGCAATTTACGTGGACAGAGGCGTCAAATTTGCGGAAATCCATCGCCGGATGTTGGACGCACCATGAATCTCGAAATATGTAAAGCGTTAAAAACAAGTGTAGCAGGCAAACTGGTCGCCCATCAACATCGCGCATCTAGAAGATAGATGCCTTTATTAGGGAAGACTGACTAATCTCGTTAGCGCAAATAACGATAATCTTGAGCCCCAGCTACGGATATGCACGAGTATGAGGATTTTGGTTACTGTGGTAAAGTTTGTGCGCGCTGGGTGCCCATATAAGCAAGCCTCGTGAGGAACCGAAAAGTTTATTTTTAGAAAGGATGAAAAAGATTGTTGAACGGTACCAGAAGTGCATCAATGTAGGGGTGGACTATAAAAAAAAGTGATAGATGCATTTGTTCTTCATAAGTGAAGATAAAATTGTTTTATGAAAACTTCCTTTAATTTTAATTTCTCTCGTAACTCTGCTATATATATATATATATATATATATATATATATATATATATATATATATAGCAGAGTTACGAGAGAAATTAAATTAAGGATATATATATATATATATATATATATATATATATATATATATATATATATACATCCTCAGACCTGAGCTTTTTTAATAATTCCTATGTCTGTGTGTGTGATTTCATCATTTTTTTTAAATGCCAAAGGATTTAGTTTTATACAAAGGTACAAATGTATCTATCTACAATTCATTTCCGACTAAAGTTTGAAATTTCTATTTCTTTGTAGCATCTGTTGTCTTCTGTAGTCTCCACACCTCTTTCTTCCCCCTGTGCATTTTCTCACTTTTTCCACTTTCTTCAGCACAGACGTTGCGTGACCGATATATGTATATGCCTATATTTTACTTCCTACCAAAATTTGGGGTCTCTATCTCTCTGAGCCGTTTCTCATTGGCTCCTTCCTCTCGTTTCTTTCTTTCTCTCTTGTTTTTTTTTTATTTCCTCTGTGTCCTTCTCTTTCCTCACTTTTTCCCACCCTTTTTTGATTTCTCTTTTTGTTTTCTCATCTTTTCTATCCTCTTTCTTTCGGACGAAAAATTTTTCCAAAAAGGAAGTGAAGTTTCATAAATTTTCTTTTAAAAATAACGTTTATTACAATCATTATTAACTACCTGATGAGACATTGTTCTTTCAATGTCGAAACAAAATGTACAATTTTGTAAAAGTTTTTAATTTGTACATGTTCTAAAGTATAATTAATCTAAACTTATTTATAAATGGAACTTTGTTTTTGTGTATGTGTGTGTGTGTGTCTGTGTGTATGTGTGTCCGTTACTATAGACTCCAAAAAGGCTGAACCTATTTTCTTAAAAATTTACACAGTTGTACTATAAGCGTCTGTGAGTGTTCTTAGCTAGGTTTTGTGTCGAGGTACCCCCGATAAATATCGTAA